>CM066041.1:249711609-249957366 GCA_033557465.1 Ichthyophis bannanicus | reverse complement strand
CCACTGATCTGTGGTAATCTTGACCCAGGCAGGGTAAACAATCCTTCGAAAACCTTCCTTCCCACAGGAAGTAAACCCTGCCCTGAAGCCTGTGTCAACTCATTGGGATTTCTTAAGATTTTGGGGCCTGAAAAGCTGAGAAAAACCTCTTCCCCGGCTCCCCGGATATTCTGAAAAATATTCCCTGACCCCGAACTGAGAACCTTCCTGCGTTGGGGCTGACTAATAACGAGGCTGTCCGAAAATCTACAGAAACGTCTCTAGAAGAATTTCATCGTAAGGCCCCCAGGCACCTCGGGACATCTTTCTAGGTTTTATTTCCTCCGGTCAGACCGAACCACCCTTGGACTCCCCTAGTTCTTTTAACCACAATTTTCCAAATCTTCCACCAAACAAAAGTTGACCCCTAAACGGTAACTTTACTAAGACGAGCCTTAGAAGAAGCGTACGCTGACCAGTTAATTGCGCAAAAACCAAAGGTATCTTCCGGGCCGCCAGCAACACACCCGAGGCCCTACCCTCTTAGGGCCAGAGCTCTGATAAGATCATAAGGAATGTCCAATAAATAATCATCGCAGCGGGCCCGATTCCAACCGAGTCCGGTTACCTCCTCTAACTGCTCATTTTACCCTGATCTACCTGCAAAACTTTTGCGACCACGCAAACAATTCCTCTTGTCGGACCCATGCCCCCGCAATCGAGGCTTGCAAGGAAAGGGCGCTAACATCAAACACCTGCTTAAGCAAAGTGTCTAATTTCCGGTCCTGAACATCCTTTAATGCAGCGGCTTCTTCAAACCGGAATCGTAGTCTTCTTGGTTACACTGAAACTGCAGCATCCACTTTAGGAGAGCGAAAAAGCTCCTTATCTTGATCTGAAAGAGGGTAAAGATGAGTTAAAAATCTAGAACCTCGAAAAGCTGCCTCAGGACAGTCCCACTCCTCTTGAATCATAGACTTAAAAACTCTATGAACTGGGAAATCTCGCTGGGACTTCTGCACCGCCTGCAAAAGAGGATCTTCCAAAGATTCATCAGCTACCGAATCCCCGGCAGGCATATTAAGAGACCTGAGAGTCTCAGAAATCAAAGCAGGCAACTCCTCTTTACGAAATACTCTAACCACTATACTTTGTTGTTCTTCTGGCAAACTCTCCTTCCTCTAATTCCATCTCAGAGGACTGATCTACATCGTCCGCACCTTCCAACACTTCCTCGAGAAGACTATCATTTACTGCCTGCTTACTGATCTTTGCTAACCTTCGTCCTCCTCGGGTAGACAAACCGACCCAGTACGCTTCATACCCTTTGAAGTTTGAGAAGAAATCCCTAACATAGGCTGCAGAAGCTCCAAGGGCTGAGACATCAGCAACATAGAAATTAGGAGGAATAGAATGAACATCTCCATGTGCTCATAGAAGGGAAGCACCAGAGCATCAACCTCAGCAGAAGAACCAGGCCCTGTCCGCATAGGACTTAAAGCAGGTAGCAGAGAATTACCAAGTTCCCCTGTTAAACCAACCTGAGCACCCAAGGAACTTCCTTGGGCTTGATTGCACCATCGGGCTCCAAAGTGCATGACTTACACACCCCCGAATCCATTACTTCTCCACTCCGCGAGCCACAAACTAAACACCGTGGCTGCCGGCATTCTATAATAAAAAGTGAAGAAGATTATCAAACAAAAATCCAGCCAAAGATGCAATAATAATAAGTTTTTCTATTCTCTTTTTTTTTTTTTTTTTAAACTTAAGACTGATTTAGTTTCCCAAACTAAAGAGAATAATTAAACATAAAGTGAAACCGGTAATAAAAAATCCAATCAAAAAGACTGCTGCTTGACTCCCACTTAAGCTAAGTCCCCTGAAGAAATTGCATAGTATGCCCGCGCGCCGAACACTCGCGCGCCACACACTCGCGCGCCGCACACTCACGCGCCGCACACCCGCATGCTGGCACACTCGCGCGCCGAACACTCGCGGCCAAAACGATCAACGGCAACAAGACGGCTTCAAAAAACAACTAATTAACGGCCAGTACCTTCCCCCACATACCTTAAATTCCTGTGCATGAAAATGGGGGGAGTTCAAAGCGTCGGAGCTCAGCCGTTCAGCGGCTTCGGCACCGACGTCGGAGAAAACAAAATGCCCTGCAATCTCTTTTACCTAAGGGCTGTGCACAGCATTAATCTTTTTGTTTCACTTCCTTTCTCTTTCCCTCCACCTGCTCCTCACCCCTCTTACCGGGTTCGGGAGCAGGGAGGATCTATCAGTTAAATCTATCAAGCCTCTGCTCGTTTAGAAGATGGGGATGAGGCAAAACAAAATAAATTAAAATAGCCCAGCAGGAAGCTTCAGCAGCAGCAGCATTCCTAAAAACAAAAAGAGAAAATCTAATCAAAATTTGAATCAAGCCAAATACAAACTAAATAAAAAATTCAGCTCTACTTGTTTGTTACAACTGAGCCCAGACACAGGCTCAGACGTCTCACAAGCTGCATGGAGACTGAACTACTGATGAAAGGGGGCGGAGTTAGCCTACTTGTATTGGTGACATCAGAAAAAAGATGACATCATTCAGTCTCCAAGGTTGCTGGAAGGCGTTCTAGACTCTAAGTTTCCGGGACTGGACTAGAGGGACGCAAAGGAAGTATAACAATTTTATTTGTTATTATAGATGGTTATACCTAATAACAGATTTAATTTACATTGCATTTAGAATCTTTTTATTTTTTTTTCAAAACCTGAACGTTTATATAACTTTTATCTTTACAGAAAACTTAATACAGAACTTCTATCAACTTCTATTCACAGCTATGTATCTATTTTCCTTCTTCTCACAAAACAGAGTCTTATGAGCACTTAACTCTCCGTAGTTGCAGTAGTTGTTGGTATCTGTAGCTGTAGAACTTTGTTGATAGATTGATGACTTTGGTATTCCTTTCGTGGGAGCTCTTGTGGATGTAAAAGCCGGTGTTGCTCAGCTGACGGTAGTTCCCGAACACCCACCTACTACCTAAGCTTTAAATAAACCAAAAATAGAAAACCCTATCTATTTTACAAACCAGCGAACAATCACTATAAAACTATTCAGTACAGATTTAAAATTCTCTAACTGACTAAAGAAATAATAACATAATAATGCCCCTAAATAATGAAGCCTATTCTTTACTGTTTTCCCTAACTACTAACAGAGCTTCATTTAAGAATTCACTTCCCAAGACAATGCACTCATTCATCATCTCATTATATGGCTTCAGGCATATTTCTCATCATCAATGACGTCAGTCAATTACTGTGCAAGTATCCTTTCACTTTAAGGTTTCAGGCACAACATACTATAGGCTACTTAAAATCAAAGCACTCCTCAAATGACACTTCCACTTCCTCTCAGTCTCTTTCTTTTAGAGAACTCTCATGGAATCTTCAACCAATGTGACCAATGCTTCACTACCTGGCAAATTACTTCTCAATCAGTACTGTCCAATGCCACACAAAATCGGTGTTATCATTTACTTAGCCTGATTTTCATATAGTCCTAACAGCAATTCCACTCTCAAGAACAATTCCTCACATATTGGTACCTTTTTACTGGCAAAAATAGTACATCTTTCCAGACACCGCACAACACTACTTCTGCTTTCTTTCACTGTCCAAGCTCTTCTACAACTATATTTTTGCCTGTTGCCAAGGTTACGGTGACTCTTCTGACATAACCTATTTGCATTCCAGAGCCGCTAAACCAATCACAGGCATGCTTTAGGAATATGCAAATGAGGCATTAAAATATGTTCTGAATTCTGCAAAAATCAGTTTTCTTTTCAACTGTATTTTCCAATTAAAGTGACAGGCAAAACCTATAGCTTGGAAGTTTTGCACATTAAAGACTTTCCAAAATAGTCCAAAATCTATAATCCTATTCAGCTTATCTAACTTAAATACTCTATTATTTCCAAATTCAAATTCATACATTTTTCTAGGCGTTGTACATTTTCCTTCATAAAATCCCCCAAAACTTTGTCCAATTTACATAACAAGTATATTCATATTTTACTTAGAACTCCAAACTATCGAGTATAATTAACAAAAATTCAAACCGGTCACCAACTTCAGCGCAGGCGCCAATTTTTAACTCTCTAGGTTAAATGCTGGTTAGACCAGATTCGTGCTTCGACTGTGGCCAGCTATCCGCACAGACCAAGCCCCTGCAAAATAAATGCCCAAGCCTATACCCCTTCTGCATCCATGTATAATTGCAAGTCTAACGCTGGAGATCTTGACATCCATCATCCATCCATCCGCCCGCCATACTCTTTATTTATTTATTTATTTACTTCTCTTATATACCGCGCTATTAAAATCAGTGCGATTTACAATTGAACAAAAAACATACTGCAATGTCACGACGACAATTGAGTTTTTACATTGAACATGGACGAGATAACCTGGAGGTAACAGGGGTAACTAATTACAGAGTAATTATTTATGGAGTATGGTGAGAAATTATACATATAGTATAGCTGGTTTCAACATATTTATAAGAGGTTAATCAATAAGATGTGTGATCAGTACCAATAATAAATAAGAGAGGGGATTATGGTGGTAGAGCTAGTCATTTCTTTATGGTGTTGGATTTTGGGTGGGGTGGAGTAGGGTGTAGGATGTGAGGATGGGTGGTTGTTTCTGGGATTGGATTCTGGGTAATGGATGAGGAAAAGGTGTTGGTTGAGGGCTTTTCTAAATGACAATAGGTCTGGGGTGGAACGGAGCTCAGTGGGGAGGGCATTCCAGGTCATGGGTTGCACACTAGGGAGAAGGCTCTAGTGGCAGTAGCCTTTTTGCACTTAGTTAGAATGTTGGGGATCTCTAGAGTGTTTGCTTGATTAGATCTCCTGATCCTGTGAACGGCCGTCTTTGAATGAGTTTGCTGATGGTGTGAGGTGATCTGGTTCCTTAGGGCTTTGAATGTTAGTACTAGGGACTTATATTGGATTCTAGCCTGAAGTGGAAGCCAGTGGAGATCAATCATGACTGGGGGTATATGTTTAGCTCTTGATGTACCTGCAAGTACCCTTGCTGCAGCATTCATTGCAAGGTGACGAGGTCCCAGTGGTGACTGAGGGAGGCCATGAAGGATACTCTTTGCAAAGTCTAGATGTGGGAGAACCTAGGCTTGGAAGATAGTTCGGTAGGCATTAAAGTCCAATAGCGGGTGCAGGTGACGTAGTATCCGGACCTTATGGTAAATTGCTTTCGTGATGTTCTTCACATGTGTAAAACATGTCTAGATCGTTGGTCAAGCATGATGCTGAGGATAGCGGATAGTTGATTTTGCTATCAACTCAATATTGTTTACTTTTAATGTGGGGGGTGGGGAGAACATCTGGTTCTTGGTGAGGAATAAGACATCAGTTTTACTATGGTTGATCCTTAACATTTTGTGTTGTAAGCCATTGTGATACAGCTTCGAAACAGCTTGATATAGGTGAAAAGTCAGGTTGATCAATCAGGAATGGTGAGTAGATTAGGACGTCGTCTGCGTAGACTAGGCACTGGATGTTGAAGGAGCGGATTAGGGTACAAATTGGTTGCATATATATGTTGAACATTAATACAGATAGGGATGAACCCTGAGGTACACCTTGATTGAGAGGGAATGGGTCAGAAGTCATGGGACCTGTTCTGACTTGTTGTCATCTGTTAGATAGGTAGGACTTGCACCATGCTATAGCTGAGCCTTGTATTCCTTTCCTCCACAAGACGGAGTATCAGAGTTTCATGGTTGACTGAATCAAAGGCTGCAGCAATATCCATGAAAATGAGGACAAATCCCTGGCAAATGTTATCAAGTCCTGTAACTAGATCATTGAAGAGAGTTGTGAGGATGGTGTCGACACCATGAGCTTCTCTGAAGCCATGTTGAGATGGATCCAGTGGAGCTACATCGTCAATATGTTGTTGGATTTGTCGTTGAACTACCTTTTCAATTGATTTTGGCGAGTAGGGGGATGCTTGATATTGGGCGAAAGGATTCAACTTTGGAGGAATCAAGTTTGTTGTTTTTTAATAATGGGCGGATTGAAGTAAAAATTTCAGGCTTTGTGGGAAAGATCCTATGGAGAGGGATTGGTTTGTGATTCTGCTTATAGCGGGACTAAGTTCTTGGCGTAATTCTTTGATCCAACTAGCTGGACATGGGTCACTAGGGGCAGTGGTAAGATTAATGGATGTGATAATATCTTGTATTTCTTTGTTGGATACTTCGCAAAATTTGAGTAGAGGGGTTTTACATGTAGTAGAGGAGATTGTGCAGGTTGATAACTTGTTGGCTTGGATTATCTTTGATTGTAGGTAGTTTGCATAATCTTGTGGGTGAGGCATAGTTGTTTGGGCGGGAGCTGGGTCACCTGTTAGGGACTTAACTATGCTGAACAGATCATGGGGTTTGTTAAGCGATCGCTTTAGAATATCTGCATGGTATTGTTTTCTTTTTTCCACGTCATTGCTCGATGAGATTGTAGATAAGAGGTGTATGTACGTAGAGATTCAGGGGGGACCGGGCCTGGCGCCAGTGTCTCTCTAGTTTACGTAAGTGAAGGAGCGACGCTCTAAGGTCATTGTGTACCATGGAGCATGTTCTCGCTTCTTGATGTTATTCTTGTGGTTGGAAGGGGAGGCAGCTGATTTAAGGGCGTGGTCCCAGTTGTAAACTAGTTTATCTGGGTAAGATAGTGTGATAATAAGGCGAGGTAAGATTTCCTCAAGGGCTTTATCCTTAACAAAAGGCTTAAAACGTGTAGATAGAGAGCTCGGTGGGGCTTGTGCCTTGATAGTGCTGTTACTCTGATGGATGGTGGGTATCTGAAATGTCATAAGATCATGATCAGACCAGGGTACTGAAGTTATTGATGTGGCGAAAGGTGGTGTGAGCTATATTTGTTGCTATCGGGGGGGCGAAGATCAGGTCAAAGTGTGCTTCCCTTGATGTGGGTAGGTGATTCAATAATCTGATTGTATCCCAGATCTTTCATAGCATCAATGAAGGCTGTTGCATGTGCAGTTGTTAGAGAAGGCAGGTTAAAATCTCCCATTATCCAGCTTGGGATACTGGAATTGCACGCAAGATTGATTATTTTTGGTACTTAGTCTTGTGAGTTTTTTTGAGCTCGATATAAAATTTTTATAGAGATGATTTCATTTTTTTTAGTAATCATATCAAGGTGAGTGGTGCTGGATGCATTGCTTGTATTGAACTGGAGATTGGATTTTGTGAGGATGAGTGTAACCTCCTCCTTTTTTATTAGATCTGTGGCAAGTGTGGATGGTGAAGCCAGGTGGTGACATCTGGTGGATGAGAGCATTATCGCAGTCTGATAGCCAAGGTTTTCGGTTATACGGTGATGCGGTTTTACGCACTCCCGATGTTGCCGCCACCAGCTGGTGCAAAAAAACACCCGGCCCATCGGGTATGACCCTGCATGCGAAATTCAGGGAGCCTATCAAAGCCTGCATTTCCCTCAAAGTTAACTTAGTGGAAGCTAACATGTTTGCAACCAACACCCGCAACCCCAACACCTTTTTTGGAGGAAGATGAGCCACCATCTCCATCGAATCCAGTTCCACCCCCAAAAATGTGATCCTCGTCACTGGGCCTTCTGTCTTATCCGCAGCCAGCGGCACACCCCATTCGCGGGACAATTCCATAAAACCCTCTAAGAGCTCATGGCACACAGCTGACTGTGCTGTACCAACAAACAAAAAGTCATCGAGATAATGAACAACATTCGGACAGCCTACCCTCTGGACCAACGCCCACTGCAGAAAAGTACTGAATTTCTCAAAGTAAGCGCAAGAAACTGAGCAGCCCATAGGCATGCATTTGTCAAAATAAATACCATCCTCAAAACGGAAACCTAGCAGATGAAACGCTGACGGGTGCAGTGGCAGCAAACGAAAAGCTGACTCAATGTCTACTTTTGCCATGAAAGCCCCGTGACCACATTTTCCTAACCAACTCAATTGCCCCGATCAAACGAAGCATAGTGAACCGTACACAACTCCCGAGGGAAGTGATCATTTACTGATGCTCCCAATGGGATTAGTTAAGTTTCAGGTGAACAAGGTATATTACATGTATTAGGTACAGTTTTATTAGTATAAATAATCCATAGCAACCCTTAGTAAGTAAAGAACTTAGATCTAAACACAATCTTAAAACTAAGATGCAGACAGCAGTCCAGCAGCGGGATGGAAGCTTTCCAGTCTTTTGCATTGAGTGTCACATGTATGATTTTCTCCCAGTTGGTGAGAGGTCCTACGTGTGCACTAGGTGCAAGGAGCTCTTTGCTCTCAGGGAACGAGTCCGTTCTCTCTAGAGGCTAAAGTAGCAGACTTGGAAAGCATAAGACAGACAGAGAGGTACATAGACGAGACCTACAGGGATATAGTCCTGAAGTCCCACCTCCAGTCTGGCAGCATCCCTGTTGCCATGGAGGAGAGAGGTCACGTGACAGGAGAGCATCACCCTGGTGTGGCAGGAAGTGATCCTGTAACTAGGACCTGTCCTCCAGGTTATGTAAAACCCTCTCGCACCGAGGAAGTTTCTCCAGGGCCATGTGCCCATGAGGGAAGGGTTAGGACAGCCGTTATAGTTGGTAATTCGATCATTAGGCATGTAGATAGCTGGGTGGCTGGTGGACGTGAAGATCGCCTGGTAATATGCCTGTCTGGTGCGATCGAAGGTAGCGGACCTCACGTGCCACCTAGATAAGGTCTTAGATAGTGCTGGGGAGGAGTCTGCTGTCTTGGTACATGTCGGTACCAATGACATAGGAAAATGTGGTAGGGAGGTTCTGGAGGCTAAATTTAGGCTTTTAGGTAGGAAGTTGAAATCCAGACAACTTCCAGGGTAGCATTCTCCAAAATGCTTCCTGTTCCACGCGCAGGACCCAAAAGGCAGGCAAGAGCTCCGGGAGTCTCCATGCGTGGATGAGACAATGGTGCAGAGATGAGGGTTTTGGATTTGTTAGGAACTGGGGAACATTCTGGGGAAAGGAGGGGCTCTTCCGAAGGGATGGGCTTCACCTTAACCAGGATGGAACCAGGCTGCTAGCATTAACCTTTAAAAAGGACATAGAGCAGCTTTTAAACTAGATATTAGGGGAAAGCCGACAGTCGCCCAAGAGCAGATGGTTCGGAAGAATGTATCTTTGAAGGATACTACCAAAAGCAGAGAGGTTCCACAAAAGAGTAAAGTAGCCCAAATGCCCTCAAGTATGGAGCAGACTGAGCTTAAAGGTCCCAAATTACCCATGTCTAAGAATAGCCAAATTAATATGAGTAAAATACATTCTCTAAAATGCTTGTATGTAAATGCTAGAAGTCTAAAAAATAAGATGGGAGAGTTAGAATATATAGCACTAAATGAAAGGTTAGATATGATTGGAATATCAGAGACATGGTGGAAGGAGGACAACCAGTGGGACACTGTGATACCTGGGTACAAACATATTCGTAATGATAGAGCTGATCAAATTGGTGGAGGGGTTGCTCTCTATGTTAGAGAGGGCATTGAGTCAGAAAGGATTAAAGTTTTGCAGGAAACAAAATCTGCTGTAGAATCTATATGGATTGAAATTCCATGTAAAAGGGGGAAGGCAATGGCAGTGGGGGTGTACTATCGAGCGCCTTGCCAGAATGACCAAATGGATGATGAAATGCTCAAAGAAATCAAGGAAGCTAACAAAAGTTACAGTGCAGTAGTAATAATGGGTGATTTCAACTACCCCCGGTATCGACTTGGTCAGTGTCACGTCAGGACATGCTAGGGAGATAAAGTTCCTAGATGAAATAAATGACTGCTTCTTGGAGCAGCTGGTTCATGAACCGACCAGAGGGGAAGCCATATTAGACCTAGTCCTTAGTGGAACACCAGATCTAGTGCAAGAGATAAGGTTGTTGGGGCCACTTGGCAATAGTGATCATAGCATGATCGCCTTTGATTTAATTAGTGGAGGAGGGATAGTAAGGAAATCCACAGCACTACCTTTTAACTTTCGAAAGGGAAACTATGATAAAATGAGGAAAACAGTTAAGAAAAACTAAAAGGAGCAGTTGCAAAGGTTAAAGACGTACATCAGGCTTGGCTGTTGTTGAAAAATACTATCTTGGAAGCCCAGACCAGCTGTATTCCACACTTTAAGAAAAGTGGAAGGAAGTCCAAAAAACTGCCAGCATGGTTTAAAGGTGAGGTCAGAGAGGATGTTGTTGCCAAAAAAGCATCTTTCAGGAAATGGAAAAAAGAGCCAAATGACGAAACCTGGAAACAGCACAAGCACTGGCAAGTCAAATGCAAGGCATTGATAAGGCAGGCAAAGGGAGAATTTGAGAAGAAGCTTGCTGCGGAAGCAAAAACGCGAAGTAAAGAACTTTTCAAGTACATTCGTAGCAAAAAACCTGTGAATCAGTTGGTCCATTAGATGATAAAGGGGTTAAAGGAGCACTAAGAGGCGACAAGGCGATAGCGGAGAGATTGAATGAATTCTTTGCTTCAGTCTTTACTGAGGAAGATGTAGAGATGTTACCCATGACTGAAGTGGTATTTAAAGGTGTGGAAGAATTGAAGGAAATATCGATACATCGGGAAGATGTATTACAACTATTAGATAAACTGAAGAGCAGCAAATCACCTGGGCCGGATGGTATACATCCAAGGGTGTTGAAAGAACTGAAATACGAGATTACAGACCTGCTATTAGTAATCTCTGAACTATCATTAAAATCATCTCTAATACCTGAAGATTGGAGGATCGCCAATGTAACACCAATTTTTAAAAAGGGTTCCAGGGGTGATCCGGGAAACTACAGACCGGTGAGCCTGACATCAGTACCGGGAAAAATGATAGAAACCATCATAAAGAATAAAATTACTCAGCATGACCTAATGGGAGACAGCCAACATGGCTTTAGACAAGGAAGATCTTGTCTTACTAATCTGTTATGTTTTTTTGAAGGAGTGAATAATCAGGTGGACAAAGGTGAGTCGGTTGATATTGTGTATCTGGACTTTCAGAAAGCCTTTGACAAGGTCCCTCATCAGAGACTTTTGGCAAAACTAAAGAGTCATGGTATAGGAGGCAGTGTACTATTGTGGATCAGGAACTGGTTAAAAGATAGAAAGCAGAGGGTAGGGCTAAATGGCCAATTTTCCCAATGGAGAAAGGTGAATAGTGGTGTACCCCAGGGATCTGTGCTGGGTCCGCTGCTTTTTGACATATTCATAAATGACCTGGAAAGTGGAATAACGAGTGAGGTTATCAAATTTGTAGATGACACAAAACTATTTAAAGTTGTTAAAACCCAGAGGATTGTGGAAAATTGCAAGAGGATCTTGATAAATTGGAAGACTGGGCATCAAAATGGCAGATGAAATTTAATGTGGACAAGTGCAAGGTTATGCACCTAGGGAAGAACAACCCAAAAGCGTAGTTACTCACCTGTAACAGGTGTTCTCCAGGAGCAGCAGGAATCAGTCCTCACTTATGGGTGACGTCGGCGCCGACGGAGCCCTCGCGGAGCAATTTTCCCCAGCTTTCAAAGAAAGCCTTTGGGAATTGCAGCGCGCATGCGCGCGGTCGTCTTCCCGCCCGAGGGTGCCATCTTAGCCAGTCAGATGACATAGCTAAAAAAGACAGCATAAAAATTTGCAAAAAGAACATAAGCAGACGATTGCAACTCCAAGGGGAGGAGGGAGGGTAGTGTGGGCTGATTCCTGCTGCTCCTGGAGAACACCTGTTACAGGTGAGTAACTACGCTTTCTCCAGGACCAAGCAGGAAGTCAGTCCTCACTTATGGGACTCCCAAGCTCAAGGCTACCGGAGACCCTAAGCACAAAAATGAGCTCCCTCTAGCTCAGCAGCACAGAAGGATAGAATCTTCGCTGAATTATCACCCACCGGTAGCCCACATCCGGGATGGAGGGTAGGAGTTGCTCAGACCTCAAAGAGATTACGGAGGACTGCCTGTCCGAAAGCACTGTCCCTACGGGACTCCCTCTCGAGACAGTAATGGACCGCAAAAAGTCTGGCTCGAAGACCAAGTAGCGGCCCGGCAGATGTCTGCCAGCGGAACAGAGCGGAGGTAAGCCACTGACGTGGCCTTTGCCCGAACGCAATGAGCCGTGACTCTACTTTCTAAGGAGAGTCCGGCTGCCCCATAAGCCCACGAGATACAGTCCGCAACCCAGATGGACAGAGTACGCTTGGGGACCGGGAGCCCCAATCTATTGGGGTCAAAAGACACAAAAAGCTGAGCAGCTTTACGGTGCTCCCGCGTACGGTCAAGGTAGAAGTTCAGAGCCCTTCTACAGTCCAGGGTATGGAGGACCGTTTCAGCTCGGCTGGAGTGTGGTCTGGGAAAGAAGGTTGGAAGTACCACCTCCTGATTGATGTGAAAAGGGGAGACCACTTTAGGCAGAAATTTCGGATGAGTCCGTAGGACCACCCTATTCTTGTAGAACCTAGTGTAAGGGGGATCAGACACGAGGGCCTGCAATTCACTTACGCGTCTAGCGGAAAGTGAGGGCTATCAAGAACAGTGTTTTCCAAGACAGAAAACGGAGAGAACAGGTAGCCATAGGTTTCAAAAGGCGGACAGGTGATCCGCTGCAAAACCACATTCAGGTCCCAGTCAGGCGCTGGCGGGCGCAGAGGTGGTTTAAGTAGAAGGAGACCTCGGAGAAACCTCGCTACGAGAGGGTCATTGGAGAGAGGTCTGCCGTCCACCGGCACATGATGTGCTGAAAGAGCACTGAGGTGAACTTTGACGGAGTTGGACTTAAGTCCCAGATTAGAGAGGTGCAGCAAGTACTGCAAGATCACCGACACCGGGCAGGAGAAGGGATCCTGAGACTGTTGGGTACACCAGACTGCAAAGCGACGCCATTTAAGGGCGTAGCATTTGCGGGTAGAAGGCCGTCGCGAAGCCAAGACGACCTCCTCCACCTCCGCCGGCAGGAGAAGGGGAGCAAGGACTACCCTCTCAGCAGCCAGGCCATGAGGTTGAGAGACCTGAGGTTGGGGTGCAGGAGGGACCCCTGATCCTGAGTGAGGAGATCCGGTTGTACCCCCAGAGGGATTGGATCCTCCACCGCCAGTTGCAGCAGGAGCGGAAAGCACGGCTGCCTGGGCCAGCGAGGGGCCACCAGGATCATGAAGGCTTTTTCTCGGAGAACCTTGAAAAGAGTCCGAGAGACTAGCGGGATGGGAGGGAAAGCGTACAGAAGGCTCCCCGACCACGAGATCAGAAAGGCGTCCGCCGCAACCCGAATGGGGTGTGGCTGACGAGAGCAGAAGCGAGGAAGCTGCCGGTTGTGAGGACTGGCAAAGAGATCCACCGTGGGGAGACCCCACTGGAGGAAGAGCTTCTGAACTACCAAGGGATCCAGACGCCACTCGTGCGGCTGGAGGACCCTGCTGAGTTTGTCTGCAAGGCAATTTTCTTGGCCCGGGAGATAAACTGCCTTGAGGAGAATGCCGTGACTGACGGCCCAAGAGCAGAGCTTCTGTGCCTCCCGGCAGAGGAGGAAGGAGCCCGTGCCCCCCTGCTTGTTCACGTAGAACATGGCAACTTGATTGTCCGTCTGGACAAGGACGGACTGTTGGGAAGTCAGGTGGGAGAAGGCCTTGAGAGCTAGGCGGATCGCCCTGAGCTCCAGGAAGTTGATCTGCTGAGCAGACTCCCACGTGGACCAGAGGCCCTGAGTACATGCCTCTTGGCAATGTGCTCCCCAGCCCAGGAGGGATGCATCGGTGGTTAGCACCCGGGTCGGCTGAGGTGACTGGAAAGGCATTCCGAATATCAGGTTCGGCTGCCGGAGCCACCACCGGAGAGACGAGACCAGCGGCTCAGAAACGCGCACTAGGTCTGCTAGGCCGCCCGTGGCTTGTCGCCACTGTTGGCGGAGACACCATTGAGCAGACCGCATATTCAGGCGGGCATTGGGGGTCACATGGACGGTGGAAGCCATATGGCCGAGCAGTCTCAGGAAGCGCCTGGCGGAGACCAGGGGCTGGCTGCGAAAGCGGTCGGCTAGGTCCATGAGCCGTTGAGCCCTGTCGAGCGGTAGGTACGCTCGCGCCTGAGGAGTGTGCAGCCTTGCGCCGATGAACTCGAGATCCTGTGAGGGGAGCAAAGTGGACTTTGCGAAGTTTATAACAAAGCCCAAGTGCTGCAGCAGAGTCACCGTGCGGCACGTGGCGTTGGTGACCTCCTGAGCGGACGCTGCTCTGATGAGCCAGTCGTCGAGGTACGGAAAGACATAGAGGCCGTGAAGCCGGAGATGGGCCGCCACGACCGCGAGACATTTTGTGAAGACTCGCGGTGCGGAGGACAGGCCAAAGGGCAGTACCCTGTACTGGTAATGATTTCCTGCCACCACAAACCTTAGGTATTGGCGGTGGCTTGGGTGGATGAGGATGTGCGTGTAGGCATCCTTTAGATCCAAGGAGCATAGCCAATCTCCCTGCTGGAGGTAGGGCAGAAGGATTCCAAGGGTAAGCATTTTGAACTTCTCCCGCACAAGGAACTTGTTGAGGTTGCGCAAGTCCAGGATGGGTCTGAGGCCCCCTGTTCTCTTTGGTATCAGAAAATACCTTGAATAAAAGCCTTGACCTCTCAGGTGGTGTGGCACCGGTTCCACCGCCTGTTCCTGCAGAAGACCTGCTAACTCCTGAAGGAGCAACTCCCTGTGCAGAGGGGGGCGCGGAGGTTCTCCCGGAAAATAGGAGGGAGGGACCTGATGGAAGTGGAGAAGGTAGCCTTCTCGCACGACCTGAAGCACCCAGGCATCTGCGGTGATGCTGGACCACCTGTGGGCGAAGTGAACCAGCCGGCCTCCGGTGCTGGGAGGAACCAGCGGGGGGGGAGAGGCTATGCTGAGCGAGTCAAAAGCCCCCACCCTGCTGAGCAGGGGCTGGTGGTGCAGGCTTGGGGGCTTGCTGCCTACGGGACCCGTTACCCCGTCCGTCCCTGGCCTGCTGGCCCTGTTGGGGAGCTGCAGGGGCCTGATAATGGGGGTATTGTTTGTAGGTAGCCGCCTTCCTCGGGTAAAAGGACTTTTTCCCCGAGCCCTTCTTTTTCTGGGAAGGGGCGGAGGTCTTCCTAGAAAGCCTGGTCCTGGTGAGAGTCTCAGTCTCAATTTGTGCAGCCTTTTCCGCCATGGGCTTGCCAAAGAGGTTTTCGCCTCGGCAGGGGACATCGACCAACTTGTCCTGTACCCAGGGCTCAAGGTCTGACGACTGAAGCCAAGCCTGTCGGCGGGCACCGATGCCGGCTGCGGCCACTCGAGCCGAGGCCTCAAAGCCATCATAGGCTGCTCGGGACATGAACTTTGAGCATTCCCGAATGCCCGTGGACAAGGCTAGGAACCTCCGCAAGGGCTCCTCGGAGAGACCAGCGGAGAATCCGGCTAGCTCTTTAGCCAGATCCCGGAGATACATGCCCATGTAGAGCTGGTAAGTCTGGACACGACATGCGAGCATAGAGCCCTGGAAGCACTTCTTGCCAAGGCCATCCAGGTTACGGGCCTCCCTTCCAGGAGGCACCGAGGAGTGCATCTTCTGGCTCTTAAGACGATGCATGGCCGATTCCACTACCATGGAATGGTGTGGCAGCTGTGCCTTTTGAAAGCCAGGGCTCTTGCGTACCCGATAGATATAATCGACCCGCTTGCTCAGGACCGGCGAGGAGGCCGGACTCTCCCACATGCGGAAGAGTAGTCGTTCCAGCATAGGAGGAACCGGCACAGTAAAGTGTTCCCTCGCGGGAGAGTCATACTGGAGGGCGTCGAGTTCTTCGGCTCGAGGCTCCTCCTCGGGATCCGCAGGAAAGGCCAAAGCCTTGGCCATATCCCTAACGAAGTCCGAGAACCGGGCATCCTCCGGGGGGGACTGCTTCCGAGGCTCGGACTCCGGTGAGTCCGATGGGACACACCGAGTCCAGAAAGAATCAGGTGACTCTTCCTCCTCAGACTCCCAGACCGACTCCGACGAGGACTCGGTGGGGTCGGCCCGGGCAGGGTGCGGCGCCAACCGCCCCGACGCCGAGGGAGTCGGCGTCGGCGACCTCGGTCCCGAACGGGAGGCCGAGGGTGACCTCGACCGAGGATCGACTCGAGTTCTCATCGACTCGAGGATCGGCTCGGTCTCCGGGGTCGACTTGGACGTCGACGTCCCGGCGGTCGGGGCAGCGGCGCCAGCGAAGCCAGCGAGCAGTGCCCTCTGCTGGTCCATGAAGGCAGACAGTCTGCTCTCCAAGGCCGTCAACCTGAGTCCGAGCTCAGGTGACCCAGCAGCCCCCGACTCGTGCCCTGACGGCGTCGGGCCCGACGTCGGCTGTCGCGGAGGCGAGTCCAGAAGGACCACAGGACTTACTCGGGCAGGCATCTCCGACTCCAGGCGAGGTCGCTTCGGGATGTGTTCCTTCTCCAAGGACCCGGGGCGGCTGTCGGGGCTATGCGACCTGGCCCTCGCGGAACCAGGAGCGTCCACCGACGCCGCCCTCGCGGGTTTTTCCTTCCGACGATGGTCCCCGGAGGGAGAACCCCGGTCGGAGGAGCTCCGGCGGCGGTCCGAGCTGGAGCCTTTCGACGCGGAGGCCTCCGACGAGGTCCGGGTACGGCTGGGGTCAGCGAAGATTCTCTCACGCTGATGCCGCCGACTTCTCAACGCCTTTGAGGACAGTTTGCTGCAGGGCCCACAGATCAGTTCCTCATGATCCGGGCCCAGGCAGCGGAGGCAAAAGTCGTGTGTGTCGGTTAGTGACATATTTCGGTCACACCGACCACACCGCTTAAACCCACTGGCAGCCATCGGGGGAAAAAGGGCCCCTGCGAGGTCAAAGGACCGGGCTGCCAGGGAAACCGAAAACGAAAGCTGACTAAGTCAGAAAAACCGAAAAAAGTAAGAGGACTCGAGACCGGCGTCGCGAGTCCGGGCGGGAAAACGATCGGCGTCGAACCGAAAGAAAAAAGGATAAAACAAAGAAGAAAATCAACTTTTTCGCGGGGACAAGACGGGGACGTCTGTAGGGCTCCGCGGAAAAAAGAAGACTGGCTAAGATGGCGCCCTCGGGCGGGAAGACGACCGCGCATGCGCGCTGCAATTCCCAAAGGCTTTCTTTGAAAGCTGGGGAAAATTGCTCCGCGAGGGCTCCGTCGGCGCCGACGTCACCCATAAGTGAGGACTGACTTCCTGCTTGGTCCTGGAGAACTATGGTTACACGATGCAAGGTTCCACATTAGGAACCACCACCCAGGAAAAAGATTTAGGTGTCATTGTGGATACCATGTTAAAACCCTCGGCCCAGTGTGCAGCAGCGGCCAAGAGAGCAAATAGAATGCTAGGTATGATAAAGAAAGGAATGGAAAATAAAACAAAAGATATTATAATGCCTCTATATCGTTGCATGGTGAGACCGCACCTTGAATATTGTGTGCAATTCTGGTCGCCGTATCTTAAAAAGGATATAGCGATTTTAGAAAAGGTTCAGAGAAGAGCCACCAAAATGGTAAAGGGGATGGAAGGATACTCCTATGAAGAAAGGCTAAAAAGGTTGGGGCTCTTTAACCTGGAAAAGAGACGGCTGAGGGGAGATATGATAGAAGTCTATAAATTAATGAACGGAGTGGAACGGGTAAACGTAGATCGATTGTTTACCTTATCAGAATATAGAAAGACTAGGGAACATGCAATGAAGCTACAGGGTAAACTATTTAAGACTAATAAAAGAAAATATTTTTTCACTCAATGTGTAATCAAGCTCTGGAATTTGTTACCGGAGGATGTAGTAAAGGCTGTTAGTGTAGCTGGGTTTAAAATAGTTTGGACAAGTTCCTAGAGGAAAGGTCCATAAACCATTATTAAGAAGGGACCCAGGATATCAATGCTTGAACCAATACAAGCATTGTGGAACCTGTGTCCCTTAGGGAAACTGCTAGGTACGTATGACCTAGATTGGCCACTGTTGGAAACAGAATACTGGGCTTGATGGACCTTGGTCTGACCCAGTATGGCATATCTTATGTTCTTAAAGACAAGTTATGAATCAGCCGGAACTTCCCAGGCTCTTTTTTAGGTATGATTCCCAGAGGTGACACCACCAAATTTGGGAAAGGCTGATCCGTAAACAGGCCCGCAATTCTGCCTAAGTCCAGTTCCACCATCAACTTATCCCACACAATGGATGAAAAGCGCCGAACAGAGGGAGATTTTCGCGCCTTAGATGCCAAAACATTTCCATGTACCGGTATAACGAAACCACACTGAAACCCTCACTCTAATACCTCACTATCCCCCCGCTTCGGGTATTGCCGAAGCCAAGGCCTTAAGGCCTCTACCCGTATCAGTGTAGGGGCAAGTCCAAATTGTCATTGCTTTGGGACCGGCACAGGGGCCAAGGAGGCCCCTTTTTTAATGCATTTCGCTGCTGAGTGTTCTCCGCTACATACTGAACACACTGGTGGAATTTGCAGTCAGCAAATGGACAAGAGGACTTGTTAAACCTCCAGCAAACCTCACCTGTTCCACTTTCCCCAGATCTCTGTTGTGGCATGACCCCCCCTGCACAAAAGGAACGACCTACACCTGCAGTGGTCACTGTTCTTCCTTTTGTCCCGCCAACCCCCCCAGATCCTAGCGCTGCATACATACGAAGCGCTGTACAGACATGTAGGAGAGACAGTTCCTGCTCAACAGAGCTCACAATCTAATCGAGACAAAATTACAAAATACAATAAGCAAGACAGAGTATATAAATATTTAGGGATAAATCAAGATAAGGCAAAAAGCACAAACACAAACAGCAATTAAAACTAGTCAAATCAGAACACAGGCGTCAAGAACAGAAAGCAGAAGTGAAAAGGTGGGTTTTCAACCTGGACTTGAAGAGGGCCAAGGAGGATGCCCGACGCACAGACACAGGTAGATTGTTCCAGGCAAAGGGTGCAGCCAGGTGAAAGGAGCGAAGTCTGAAATTAGCAGTACGAGTGAAGGGCATAGATAGACGAAGACTGTTAGAAGAGCGAAGATCATGAGAGGGGGTGTAAGGAGAGATAAGAGATGACAGGTAAAGGGGGTTGAGGAGTGAATACATTTATAAGTCAGGAGAAGGAGTTTGAATTGGATATGGAAACGGATAGGAAGCCAGTGAAGTGACTTGAAAAGAGGAGTGAGTTGGGAAAAGCGAGGCTGGCGGAAAATTAGACGAGCAGCAGAATGTTGAATAGATTGAAACTTCTTGTTGTAATTCAACCATGCCCATCATTCGTGGGTCTGCGACGACTCCAGAATTGAATCCGCGTACGCCAGCAACATCCCATAATGCTCGGGAGAGTGATGACCCCACACACTTGCTAAGCGCAAAAATGTTCTCGGCCAGTTTACCACGTTACGTGACACCTTTTTGATCCGGCCTGCCTTCTCATCTTCCTTCCTCTTTTTCTTGCTCTCACTCGACCGCCTCCTACCTTCTAACAGGCGGAAAATATCTATATATCGCCTCTTCCTAATCTTACGGTGCAGATTCTTCGGAACTCCCTCCCATAACTCAGAGAAAGACGCTAATGAAGGAGCTCCCCCCCTATCTTGTGCCCCGCCGCCTCGCTGCTGCCTGCCGCCTGCCCCACGCATTCCTCCCCCGATGACGATGACAAAGAATCGGAGGATGAGGATGACTCCGAGCCGTGACACCGCCAACAAGAATGCTTTCTTTTCTTGCGCGCCTTACCCTCCAATCCCATCTGTGAGCTATCCTGCTCTGACACATCGCCTTGCTCAGCCGGTAACTCACCTGCTGCCGCCATATCCATAACCCGTGCTGTTGTAGACTGGCGGATATCCACTTCTTGCTGATGCAGCCCTTCAATTCTCGTGCTGGTAGCCTCCTCCAAAACACACCGCCTTGCCGTTGCTCCCACATCCATACTCTCAGCTCCAAATTGGCCCCCTACTACTTGCCCTGTACCTGTGGGGGCATAAAGGAAAAAACAGGGGAGGGAACCGCCGAAGACCACGAGGGTTGCCAGCCCCCCAACCACTCAGCCCTGGATGGACTTTGGCCCCCGCCCAAGCCAATGTTCCCATGATGCAGGACCCCCTACCGGACGATAACCTCCTTGAACCGCTGGCCAACCCATAGGGAAAGGTAGACCCTGACCTACAAAACTGGGAGCCCCTTGAACTAGCATGACCCTGCCCCCAACCCCTACATCACCCCCCAGCCGGAATGCATAAACTCCAACTGCCCTTGCTCTGCTCCCCTTCCACCAGAGTTATCTGCTGCTCTGTCCAAGCTGCTAACACCCTATCCCCCACTGTGTAGGATATTAGTCTCATCCCCTGCCCCACCAGTCACACCCTCAGGACCCCTAGCCCGCAAATCGCCAGGACGTGACCCCTGCTCACCCCTGAGTGGCCCGCCCTGTCCCCGGGCCTAACTCCGCTCCTACCCCTCTTATGTAGAGTTAGTGACCCCCCTCTCCCTTTTCCAAGCCCCTTACCTCTTGCAGAACCCCGACGCGAAGCCGCAAGGCCCAACTGACCCCTTACCCTACAAAAATCTCCCCATCCCCTCCCCCGCATTCCCTTCTGCCTGACAACCTTAAATTCGCCCATACTGCTCCACTGGGGAATTCATGGCATGCTGTCCAGGGGCCCTACCCGCCCTGCCAGGCCCTCCAACCCTGCGCTGCCGGCCCCTGCGAGGAGGCATCAGGCTAGACTTGCTTCAATCCCTTCCTTTCTTACTTTATATCTATTTTTTTTTTATTACCCGAATGCCCTAAACTGCAACACTTGCCTTTTTAACCCGGGAGTCCTGCTACGTCTCCGTGCTGCTCCTCCTCACGTTTTTTGCCTGGAACTGGAAAAAAGCGCCTGCTTCAAGTCCCCCAAAAGCACCACACTTCAAAGCTCTCACCGCGACTGGTCTTCCCTCTTCTTCTAATCTTTTTAAAATCTTTTTCTTTCCGCAGACCAAGATGGCACAGAGGAACTCTCTGACGCCCTGGGAAGCCGACGAGCCGTTGCAGATTTATTTATTTATTTATTTAACTGTATTTATATATCGCCTTATCATATAAAGCGTAGTTACTCACCTGTAACAGGTGTTCTCCAGGAGCAGCAGGAATCAGTCCTCACATATGGGTGACGTCGGCGCCGACGGAGCCCTCGCAGAGCAATTTTCCCCAGCTTTCAAAGAAAGCCTTTGGGAATTGCAGCGCGCATGCGCGGTCTCCTTCCCGCCCAAGGGTGCCATCTTAGCCAGTCTGATGACATAGCTAAAAGACAGCATAAAAATTTGCAAAAAAACTTAAGCAGATGATTGCAACTCCAAGGGGAGGAGGGAGGGTTGTGAGGACTGATTCCTGCTGCTCCTGGAGAACACCTGTTACAGGTGAGTAACTACGCTTTCTCCAGGACCAAGCAGGAAGTCAGTCCTCACATATGGGACTCCCAAGCTTAAGGCTACCGGAGACCCTAAGCACAAAAATGAGCTCCCTCTAGCTCAGCGGCACAGAAGGAAGGAATCTTCACTGAATTATTACCCACCGGTAGCCCCCATCCGGGATGGAGGGTAGGAGTTGCTCAAACCTCGAAGAGATTTCGGAGGACTGCCTGTCCGAAAGCACTGTCCCTGCGGGACGCCCTCTCGAGGCAGTAATGGACCGCAAAAGTCTGGCTCGAAGACCAAGTAGCGGCCCGGCAGATGTCTGCCAGCGGAACAGAGCGGAGGTAAGCCACTGACGTAGCCTTCGCCCGAACACAATGAGCCGTGACTCGACTTTCTAACGAGAGTCCGGCTGCCCCATAAGCCCAAGCGATGCAGTCAGCAACCCAGATGGACAGAGTACGCTTGGAGACCGGGAGCCCCAATTTATTGGGGTCAAAAGACACAAAAAGCTGAGCAGCTTTACGGTGCTCCCGCGTACGGTCAAGGTAGAAGTTCAATGCCCTTCTACAGTCCAGGGTATGCAGGACCATTTCAGCTCGGCTGGAGTGTGGCCTGGGAAAGAAGGTCGGAAGTACCACCTCCTGATTGATGTGAAAAGGGGAGACCACTTTTGGAAGAAACTTTGGGTGAGTCCATAGGACTACCCTATTTTTGTAGAACCGAGTGTAAGGGGGATCAGACACGAGGGCCTGCAATTCACTTACGCGTCTAGCGGAAGTGAGGGCTATCAGGAATAAAGTTTTCCAAGAAAGAAAACGGAGAGAACAGGTAGCCATAGGTTCAAAAGGCGGACAGGTGATCCGCTGTAACACCACATTCAGATCCCAGTCAGGTGCTGGCGGGCGCAGAGGTGGTTTAAGACCTCGGAGAAACCTCGCTACGAGAGGGTCGCTGGAAAGAGGTCTGCCGTCCACCGGCACATGATGTGCTGAAAGAGCACTGAGGTGAACTTTGACGGAGTTGGACTTAAGTCCCAGATTAGAGAGGTAGAGCAAGTACTGCAAGACCACCGACACCGAGCAGGAGAAGGGATCCTGAGACTGCTGGGTACACCAAGTGGAAAAGCGACGCCATTTAAGGGCATAGCATTTGCGGGTAGAAGGTCGCCGAGAAGCTAGGACGACCTCTTCCACCTCTGCCGGCAGTAGAAGGGGGGCAAGGACTACCCTTTCAGCAGCCAGGCCATCAGATGTAGAGATCTGAGGTTGGGGTGTAGCAGGGACCCCTGATCCTGTGTTAGGAGATCCGGTTGAAACCCCAGAGGGAACGGATCCTCCACCGCTAATTGCAGCAGGAGTGGAAACCACGGCTGTCTGGGCCAGCGAGGAGCTATCAGGATCATGGAAGCTTTGTCTCGGAGAACCTTGAAAAGAGTTCGAGAGACTAGCGGGATGGGAGGAAAGGCATACAGAAGGCTCTTCGACCATGAGAGCAGAAAAGCATCCGCCGCTACTCGAAGTGGATGCGGCTGACGAGAGCAGAAGCGAGGAAGTTGCCGGTTGAGAGGACTGGCAAAGAGATCCATCGTGGGGAGGCCCCACTTCAGGAAAAGTTTCTGAACTACCAAGGGATCCAGGCGCCACTCGTGCGGCTGGAGGATCCTGCTGAGTTTGTCGGCCAGGCAATTTTCTTGCTGGTTCTGAGACTACCGTTAAAAAATTGAAGAGAGTTTCTATGCTTTTATATGAAGAAGATCGACTGGCAATATACATTAAGTTACCTTGTAGAAATTTCTTTTAAATATTGACATCAAGTTACAATAGAGTATTTACACCGAGTTTAAGGCAATTTTCTTGGCCTGGGAGATAAACTGCCTTGAGAAGAATGCCGTGGCTGACGGCCCAAGAGCAGAGCTTCTGTGCTTCTCGACAGAGAAGGAAGGAGCCCGTGCCTCCCTGTTTGTTCACGTAGAACATGGCAACCTGATTGTCTGTCTGGACAAGGACGGACTGGTGAGAAGTCAGGTGGGAGAAAGCCTTGAGAGCCAGACGGATTGCTCTGAGCTCCAGGAAGTTGATCTGCTGAGCAGACTCCCACGTGGTCCAGAGACCTTGAGTACATGCCCCTTGGCAATGCGCTCCCATCCTAGGAGAGAAGCATCGGTCGTCAGCACTTGAGCCGGCTGAGGTGACTGAAAAGGCATTCCGAGCACCAGGTTCGGCCGATGAAGCCACCACTGGAGAGAAGAGGCCAGCGGTCCGGAGACGCGCACTAAGTCGGCTAGGCCGCCCGTGGCTTGTTGCCACTGCTTGCGAAGGCACCATTGAGCAGGCCGCATATTCAGGCGGGCATTGGGGGTCACGTGGACGGTGGAAGCCATATGGCCGAGTAGTCTCAGGAAGCGCCTGGCTGAGACCAGGGACTGGCTGCGAAAACGGCCGGCTAGGTCCATGAGCCGTTGAGCCCTGTCGAGAGGCAGGAAAGCTCGTGCCTGAGGAGTGTGCAGTCTTGCGCCGATGAATTCGAGATCCTGTGAGGGGAGCAAAGTGGACTTTGCGAAGTTTATGACAAAGCCCAAGTACTGCAGAAGAGTCACAGTGCGGTGTGTGGCATTGGTGACTTCCGGAGAGGACGATGCTCTGATGAGCCAGTCGTCTAGGTACGGAAAGACATAGAGGCCGTGAAGCCGGAGATAAGCCGCCACCACCGCGAGACATTTTGTGAAGACTCGCGGTGCGGAGGATAGGCCAAAGGGTAGTACTCTGTACTGGTAATGATTTCCTGCCACCACAAACCTTAGGTATTGGCGGTGGCTTGGGTGGATGAGGATGTGCGTGTAGGCATCTTTTAGATCCAAGGAGCATAGCCAATCTCCCTGCTGGAGGTAGGGCAGAAGGATTCCAAGGGTAAGCATCTTGAACTTCTCCCTCACGAGGAACTTGTTGAGGTTGCGCAAGTCCAGGATGGGTCTGAGGCCTCCTGTTCTTTTTGGTATCAGGAAATACCTGGAATAAAAGCCTTGACCTCTCAGGTGGTGGGGCACCGGTTCCACAGCCTGTTCCTGAAGCAGACTTGCTTACTCCTGAAGGAGTAAGTCTCTGTGCAGAGGGAGTCGTGGAGGTTCTCCCGGGAAATAGGACGGAGGGACCTGGTGGAAGTGGAGAAGATAGCCTTCTCTTACGACTTGAAGCACCCAGGCATCTGAAGTGATGTTGGACCACCTGTGGGCGAAGTGAACCAGCCGGCCTCCGGTGCTGGGAGGAACCAGCTGAGGGGGAGAGGCTATGCTGATGAAGTCAAAAACCCCCACCCTGCTGAGCAGGGGCCGGTGGTGCAGGCTTGGGGGCTTGCTGCCTACGGGACCCGTTACCCCGTCCCTTGGCCTGCTGACCCTGTTGGGGAGCTGCGGAGGCCTGATATTGAGGGTAGTGTTTATAGGCAGCCGCCTTTCTCGGGTAAAAGGACTTCTTTCCCGAGCCCTTCTTTTTCTGGGAAGGGGCGGAGGTCTTCCTAGAAAGCCTAGTTCTGGTGAGAGTCTCCGTCTCGATTTGTGCAGCCTTTTCAGCCATGGGCTTGCCAAAGAGGTTCTCACCTCGGCAGGGGACATCGACCAACTTGTCCTGCACCCAGGGTTCAAGGTCAGACGACTGAAGCCAAGCCTGTCGGCGGGCACCGATGCCGGCTGCGGCCACACGAGCCGATGCTTCAAAGCCATCATAGGCTGCTCGGGACATGAATTTGGAGCATTCCCGAATACCAGTTGTCAAGGCCAGGAACCTCCGCAAAGGTTCCTCGGACAGGCCAGCGGAGAATCCGGCTACCTCTTTAGCCAGGTCTCTGAGATACATGCCCATGTAGAGCTGGTAGATCTGGACCCGACAAGCAAGCATAGAGCCCTGGAAACACTTCTTACCGAGGCCATCCAGGTTACGGGCCTCCCTGCCAGGAGGCACCGAGGAGTGCATCTTCTGGCTCTTAAGCCTATGCATGGCCGATTCCACTACCATGGAATGGTGCGGTAGCTGTGCTTTTTGGAAGCCGGGACTCTTGCGGACTCGATAGATGGAATCGACCCGCTTGCTTAACACCGGCGACGATGCCGGACTCTCCCACATGCGGAAGAGTAGTCGTTCCAGCATGGGAGGAACCGGTACAGTAAATTGTTCCCTGGCGGGAGAGTCATACTGAAGGGCGTCGTGCTCTTCGGCTCGAGGCTCCTCCTCGGGATCCGCAGGGAAGGCCAAAGCCTTGGCCATATCCCTGACGAAGTCCGAGAACCGGGCATCCTCCGGAGGGGACTGCTTCCGAGGTTCGGACTCAGGTGAGTCCGAGGGGACACACCGAGTCCGAAACGAATCAGGTGACTCTTCCTCTTCAGACTCCCAGGCCGACTCCGAGGAGGAATCGGTGGGGTCGGCTCGGGCAGGCGGAGGCGTCGGCTGCCCCGACACCGAGGGAGTCGGCGTCGACGACCTCGGTCCCGAACGGGAGGCCGAGGGTGACCTCGACCGAGGATCGACTCGAGTTCGCATGGACTCGAGGATCGGCTCGGTCTCCGGGGTCGACTTAGACGTCGACGTCCCGGCGGTCGGGGCAGCGGCGCCAGCGAGGCTAGCGATCAGTGCCCGCTGCTGGTCCATGAAGGCAGATAGTCTTCTCTCCAAGGCCGTCAACCTGAGTCCGACCTCAGGTGACCCAGCAGTCCCGACTCGGGCCCCGACGGCGTCGGGCCCGACGTCGGACCCCTCGGAGGCGAGTCCAGGAGGACTACAGGACTTACCCGAGCAGGCAACTCCGACTCCAGACGAGGTCGCTTCGGGAGGTGCTCCTTCTCCAAAGACCCGGGACGGCTATCGGGGCTATGCGACCTGGCCCTCGCGGAGCCAGGAGCGTCCACCGACGCCGCCCTCGCGGGTTTTACCTTCCGTCGATGGTCCCCGGAGGGAGAACCCCTGTCGGAGGAACTTCGGCGATGGTCAGAGCTGGAACCTCTGGACGCCGAGGCCTCCGACGAGGTCCGGGTACGGCCGTGGTCAGCGAAGATTCGTTTCCGCTGGTGCCGCCGACTCCTTAACGCTTTGGAGGACATTTTGCTGCAGGCCCCACAGATCAGTTCTTCGTGATCCGGGCCGAGGCAGCGGAGGCAATTATCATGTGTGTCAGTGAGTGACATATTTCTGTCACACTGAACACACCGCTTGAAACCACTGGCAGCCATCGGGGGAAAAAGGGCCCCTGCAAGGTCAAAGGACCGGGCTGCCAGTGAAAAACCGAAAAACGAAACTGACCAAAAATCAGAAAAAACGAAAAATAAGAGAAGGACTCGCAACGGCGTCGCGAGTCCGGGCTGGCTAAGATGGCACCCTTGGGCGGGAAGGAGACCGCGCATGCGCGCTGCAATTCCCAAAGGCTTTCTTTGAAAGCTGGGGAAAATTGCTCCGCGAGGGCTCCGTCGGCGCCGACGTCACCCATATGTGAGGACTGACTTCCTGCTTGGTCCTGGTGAATCAAGGCGGTGAAAGAACAAAACAAACAAAACATCTGGTGAGTAGAGGGAAAAATACAAACATTGCAACATATAGTCATACAGCACAATAATCATTATAATATACATGTGCTAATTACAAATTTAAAATTCAAATAATATATAACAATAACATTTATTTAATTATTTTGCAGTGGGTAGGTAAATCATAAAATTACGTAATAGGCCCATAATGTTCAATAAAAAGCAAAGTTTTTAATTGCTTCCGAAAGTCTTTGAGTTCGGTTGATGATCTTAACTCATCTGGAAGAGAGTTCCATAATATTGGGGCAGCTAATGAAAATGCTCTCTCAGTAGTATCCTTGCGCGTATTTTTGAGGTTACATGAAGAACTTAATCTGTGAGATGTACCCTTTCTTCTTGATCAAGAGCTGTAGTCAGGAATAATGAGGGAGTAAAGACTATTGGCTGATATATGATGCTTTATTTTAAAGATGTTGATAATTGTTTTATATTTGATGCGTGATTGGATTGGTAGCCAGTGAAGATCTTTCATAACTGGCGTAATGTGTTCATGAATCGAGGTTCCAGAAATAATTCGTGCTGCAGTATTCTGAGCCAATTGAAGAGGTTTCAAAGCTTGTAGTGTTAAACCAAGGAATATTGGATTGCAAAAATCCAGCAAAGGAGTTATTAGCGCTTGACATACAGTACGAAACAGATCATATGCAAGAAGTGGTTTTAGTCTCCTTATAATACGCATTCTGAAATACGAATTCTTTATTGTTTTATTAATATGAGATTTGAGATTTAACTCACTGTCTAGAGTAATACCAAGATACTTAACTTCCTTTTTAATTGCTCGTGCACGCAAGGGGAGCCAATGCGTTTAAATAATGCTCCTTTGCGTCATCCCGCCGCTGCCGCCCCAGCCGACAGTCGCACGCAGGGTCCCTGCACTGGGCCGAGCACCTGTTTACGGGCAGCCGCTGGGGACCCTGCCCCGTGGCCTTGCACTTACAGCAAACCTTAGACTTCTACAGATGTTACCATTGTAGTTGATGGGCCAAGGGATACCTTGGATTCTGAAGTCTTCACAGGAGGAGGCTCACAGAGATTCTCTGCCCTCATCCTCTCTTTCCTCCAAATTGATAGGATTAACAGAATGAAAATTTTTAATTCTAAATTGAAAATGATAATATACTCAGACCAAGGTGATGTTGCAATTTTAGCCTGAGAAACATATACAATAAATATACTTTTCTCAATGTCAGTATGTGGGGATAACAATATAAATTCCCAAAATGGGTGTTACTTCACACTTCATATTTTCCTTTACCAAAATCCTAACAATAAACGTCTTCACACAAGAATCTTTTGAGTTACAATTTCAACAGTGACAGCTTAGAGTTTATGTACCTCACCTTTCTTTGGTTTCTACAAATTCCAGTGAAGGGGTTTTCTCCAAGCTTATTTCTTGTTTGAAAGAATTTCCTTTTTACCAGGAAAATTTCTTTCACCCAGATTAAATTCAAAGCAATCTATACCTGGAAAACCTTTGAGTTCAGTTCAGTGAAAGTGAAATATAACTCACGAATGTCTTCTTCAGCGCTCTTGTGATAGGACTCATAGTAGTTTCTTCTGGATCTTCAGCGTTGTTGATAGCAGTGAGCAGTTGCAATTCTTCAGTATGGTTCACTGTTGATCCACCTAGTTTTAAAGAACCAATAAGGCAAAATCCTAAATCCTATAAGCGCTTGTAGTTTCCTGAATAAGATTTTCTGGACTGTGGTACAGTCCCTTTCTAACAAAAACAAATGATAATTAAAGGACCCTATCTAAACCCTGTTAGCCAAACCTCCTTCCCTACCTATTATCCTTTAAAACATTACCAAATTCTCTAAGGAATGCCTCTCTCTTTTCAAGAACTCTCAGCTTGTAGATTCAGTGACAACTAACACAGCCTGTCAGTTTCTATTCCAGCTCAGACCTCTTCCAGGATTTTTCATCCTATTTATGCTGCATGGAAACTGTGAACCTTTTTTCCCTGAAAATTATTCACCTTCATTTAGATTCTGTTTCCCAAAATATTTTCTCACAAGTTCAGAGATACTCTTTAGTTTCCTTTAGAAAACCACCTCAAAAACTATTTCCCAAGTCAGCCAGTTTTCTATTGCAGACCCCATTTAAAGGTTTCCAGGAGTGTGATATTAAGACATCACTCCTGTTTGTCTTAATTAGGAGTCAGTATCTCTTAAATCCTGCCTGAATCTCTATCCCAGACTAGAGATTCCTTCTAATAGAAAACAGGGATCTCAGATTCTCAGACCCTGAATTCCAAAATAACTTTCTAACCTTTGCCACAAAAGAGCACCAGGCTTTCTTCTTCTTCTCTCTATTAAATCAGAGAGAATTCATTCTTTTCAGCCAGAACTTCAGTGTAACCCAATTTTCCCCTGGCTATTCTTCACCAAAGTTTCCCAGTTTTTTACAAATTATCTTCTCCTAAAACAACACAAACCTAAACCCATAAATTCAGTTTCTTTATTTCGTCTCAAACATATAGGCAGTTATTCTGTCCCACGAATAGCGGCTATTTGTGGCCCTCCCCACCGGCGTCTTAACTTCCCTGCCGGTTGTATGGGGAAATTAGATGGGGGCGGAGTTAGGGTGGGTGGTGGGCCGTCACCGGCCCTGGATGTACAGGGCCGATTCTAATGTCGACCCTGTATGTCTGGGGGCCAGTGACTTCTACGGGGAAGTTCTTTCCCGATTCTGCAGGATCGGCAGGCCCGGGGCTGGGAAGGGGCAGCAGGGGGCAGAGGGTATTCCCCGCAGCCCAACTCTGGCCCTGGGAGGCCAGATCAGGGGTCGGGCTGTGGGGAATTTGCTGCAGGAGCCGGCAGCCGGGGATCACGGCTTTTAAATGGAGCCACGGTGTCATGGCAACCGGACACCATGGCACCGCGGCTCCATTTAAAAGTAGAAATTATTCCACCCTTCACTCACTTTAATAAATCTCTTCCCACCAACCGAGTGATTCCAAAGTGACTAATACTAAATACTAAAGTTATTGCCTTGAGAGATCTCTCCCTCTTGAAGCGTGACTTCCCTTTTAATTACTCTTATGGTAACCAAACCACCGTATAAAAACTTGTGAAGTAATTGCATTCAAACCTGATGCTACATCACAGACTTAATTAATTTAATTAAAAGTTCACTATTGCAGATCTCAACGAACACAGTACTGCGTTTAGAACCGCACTCTTTTCTTCGGCTCTGCCTCAACGCTTAAATATCTGCTATTTATACTCATCTGGATTAATATCCTCTTTCGTTCAACAAGCTGTTTCTTTCAGCTCTGTTCAAATCATAACAATGGAGAGGTCCGGTTCAGGAGACGGAGAAGTTATGATTTGAACAGAGCTGAAAGAAACAGCTTGTTGAACGAAAGAGGATATTAATCCAGATGAGTATAAATAGCAGATATTTAAGCGTTGAGGCAGAGCCGAAGAAAAGAGTGCGGTGGTTTGGTTACCATAAGAGTAATTAAAAGGGAAGTCACGCTTCAAAAGGGAGAGATCTCTCAAGGCAATAACTTCCGACAAAAAAATATTACACACAACTTTAGTATTTAGTATTAGTCACTTTGGAATCACCCATTTAAAAGTAGGGCAAAGTCTGTAGATAGGAAACATAGGAAATGCCATAGTGGGTCGGACCAAGGTCCATCAAGCCCAGTATCCTGTTTCCAACAGTGGCCAACCCACGTCAAAAGTACCTAGCAGGTTCCCAAAAAGGCACACAGGTTCCATAATGCTTGTCCCAGAGCAAGCAGCAGATTTCTCGGGGCCTCTAATAGTTTATGGACGTTTCCTCCAGGAACTTGACCAAACCTTTTTTAAACCCGGCTACACTAACAGCTTTTACTACATCCTTCGGTAATGAATTCCAGAGTTTGATTACGCATTGAGTGAAAAAATATTCCCTTATTAGTCTTAAATGTGTTTGGTGGTTAGGTGGCCCCTGTGGTTAAGATGGGTCAGTAAGATTGAAGAGTTTGGCACTTTCCACTAGTTTGAGTTAGCTCCTCTGAAGATGGATCCCTAAGGTTAGATCATGATCACGGAATACTTGAGGAAATTTAAGACTAGCACTTTAAGTTGTGGATGTGAGGGTGAAACCTGTTTGCTAGTTTATTCTGTTTTTTTCCACCCTGTGGTTAATGGGAGGTGGAAGACAGTGCGAGTAACAGGCTTAGCTTAGACAGTTTTTAATTCGCTAAATTTTAAGATCTGTTTTTATAGTGATACAAACATTGGAAAACGGGAAGCAGGATAAGTTATGTTGTGAGTTAACCATGAAATTACCAAGATTTTTTGCACACACTGAATACCGTTGGGGTCATAAATGACCCCACAATGAATTTTAATTGTTAACCATGAAAAATTTAAACTAAACAGACAAAATATTATTCCGAATTAATTATTTATTATATGAAAGTTAAATGTTTTGAAATTTAATGCTTTATCATAAAATTACATGAAGAAGAGTTGCCATGAAAGCAGTTTTTGCATGCACTTTATGAACACAGTAAAGTACTACAGTCATTTGCATGAGACAGACAATTTCTGAATGTTCTTTGCAAACATTGCGCTTGCAGGAGGTGCAAACTATGTTGCTTTTCTTGTCTTTTTCTCTGGAACAGCAGTGACACCTTGCCCTTTTCTTTGGGATCCTGACATTGCAAACAGCATCAGTGGCTTCTTCAATGCTGGAAGAAGTCTCGCTGCAATTACTCTGAAGCAGCTGCTTTCCTAATTCCAAGAGGAATAGACGACGTCTGTGCTTTGACTTGGACTGCCAATCTGGATTTAGTGACATCCAAACAATGAAGGCGTTCAAAGCACTGATGTCCAACATGTTGTAGAAGATTGTCAATGGCCAGCGTCTTGTCATTCGTTTTGTGGTATACGTGCGCAACATTTGATCTGCCGTATCTACTCCACCTTTAATAGAATTATAGTCCAAGATCATGCGTGGTTTTTTTGTCTGGACGTGTATTATCTACTTCTTCTTGATCATGCAAACTGCTCAGAAGAACAACCACTTTTCCTTTCTTCGGGCAATAGGAAGCCAGAGTGGCGTCATTGCGAAAGGCAAACAATGAAGTGAATACCTCTCAGCCCTTTGCTGTTACAAATTTTGGAGGTAATTCTTTTCTGTTCTTTCGAATTGTCCCCAAAAGTGTCATTTGTTTTTCTAGCAATTTCCGTGACAGGGATAAACTGCAGAAGAAATTGTCAACATTTCTGCCAGATCGCGTCAATCCTTCAGTGAGTTGCAGCACAACCCTTTCACCCTGATTCTGTTCCCTGTTTTGTCTGAGTTCCCTTCCTGTATATACTTGAAGACGCAGAACATATGACGTTGCACTGTCACACAACATCCATAGTTTTATGCCATATTTCCCAGGTTTGCTGGGAATATATTGTCTGAACGGAAGACAGCCACGAAATGTAAGCAGTTGCTCATCCACGGTAACATTTTCACCAGGAACAAAGGCGTCACTTAGAGTTGCTTCCCAAGTAACAAAAACGTGTCTGATTAGAGCAAGCTTATCCACGCCTCGTTGTTCATGTCTGTTGGTTGCATCATCAAATCTGAGAGCACAAGAAATTTGCTGAAAACGGTTACGGGCCATATTTTTGCCGAAAACAGAACAACCATCTTCAAGGTTCCACAGCTGAACTATGGATTCATTTCGTGACTTGTACACGCCTGAGAGGATCAGAAGTCCAAGAAAACGTTGAAATTCTTTGTCTGTCAAATCTTTCCAGGTGTCATCATAAATGTGTCTTCCTTGTTTGCTCGTCCACATCATGATCTCGTTCAATAAGTTCTTCCTCATGAAGAAGTGGAATGCTGCGAGAGGGCCATCAACATTTCGTACAGCATACCTTGTAGGACCTTGTTGTACGGGCATGACATTAGCTCTGGCGTATCTTCCAGCAGCTTGCTTTATAGGTTTCCTATTCCATGATGTGGCATCCTTAGATACATAGGCTTCAATGGCAACATTTGTGCTTATAGTTGATGACCTCTTAGCTCCTCTACGACTACAACTAAGATTCCTCACAGATGATACTGACACCGAGGACTCCTGCCTTCTTCCCCATCCAACACAGCCTCGACCTGTAACTTGACTCTTTGCTGCAGGCGATGTTACCGGCTCAACATCACTCTCACATTCACTTGGCGACCAACTGCTATCGCCATCTGAATCATGACTGTAATCATCAGATTTATCGCCCGAACTTGGCGGATATGCTTCTTCGCTTGCTGAATATGCTGCATCATCAGACGACTCAGAACCGTCACTGTCAGCATCTCGTTGCAATATTTTTCTTACTTGGGCAGCTGAATACTTTCATTTTGACATCATAAACAATAACCTAAAATAAATAAACAAAGATAAAGTTGAATAAAACGCAAAGCAGTTTTATTATAGGTGTACAATAATCGTGATGAACGAGCTGAAAACCTTTAGATTTCATCGGAAATAATGAGAGAACGTATGATATCAATAACAGAAAATGTGTAATTTTCATAAAATAGGAGTACAAAAAATAAATGATACATAATTAATGATAAATACCTTTGTCAGATCAAAAAATTCACAAAACTGCAAATTGTATCACGATCCAAACCGGATGTAAGCAACTGGGGTCAAAAATGAGGCCACTGGTACTCTGTGCTGCAATTCATCACTAGCGTCACCTAGCGGATGAAAATTATTCCTCTCATGGCGTAATATAAAGAGAATATTGACATGTGAAAAGTCATAAAAAGATTGCATTCTTGAACAACTAGTTTCCGAGATACACGTTGTGAAACTTGCAATGGGGTCACTTTTGACCCCATCGGTACTCACAGGGTTAAGCTGTCAATGAGTGATAGTAATGAGCCCACTTGGCAATAGAATCATATCCTGCACTGTCATGAGAAGTAGACCTGAAATAGTTTCTCTTCACTTCCAGGACCAGATACGCCATGAAGCGCTGATGGCATCTAGAAACGATTTCCCTAGCATGTACTGAAATTACCTCAGTTACCCTAATCTTATTTGCTTTAAGATGTGTTTTATCCCAACTGCTAAACTTTTGTCATATGGAATTTCTAGCCACAAAAAAATGCCAACGTGCATTTTATTCCTTGCTAAGTTATTCTGCTAAACACTGGCATCCTCAGTAGTGCCACCCCTCTGCCAATTTGATCTATCCTATTTTGATATTTTCTATCCAGGTAGCTGTCCCTCTAGTTATGCTCTTTCAACTTTGAAAGGCCTAAATCCCACAACTATTGCTTGGTCCTCTTTAAAGCTAGAATGAATTCCTGTTAGAGGTTTATCAGCTGTATTCATCTTCCATGCAAGACTAAAAATTGTATCCATATTAATTTTATTGGAACTTTTTTTAAAAAGTTGAATTTTCACTCTGTAACTTTCCTGCATGTCAATATATGCAGCTGTCTCCTTTTCCACACCAACTTCCAATTTAATGCAAGATATTTCATACAGAGATCATATTTTTCACTGCCATGTATCTCCTCATCCATACATATAGGGTACATAGATCAATTTCAGTCCCAGCCTGCACGTACAGGCCTAATATGCAATTCTGATCCCAAGGGGCTAGAAATGCCCCACGGGATCAGAATCGTGACGTCCTCTGTACGTCCGGTTCAGACCGGGCATACATCGGGCATGTACATCCGGGACAAAATCAGGCTGATAGCTCCTATTTTACCAAACACAGCCCCAATTGCCAAAATATATAGCTCCTATTCTTACCAATCACAGCCCCCAACTGCCAAAGTGCAGACATCTACATTCTAATCAGCAACTTCAGTGTCCTTCCTCTTGCACAACTTCAAAAATGTTCCCCAATAAGCATCTTCCTTTACCTTCCAGGCTTTGACCTTCAGCAGTTGGCCACTCCTTGTGGCCTTGGACAAGCCACTTAACCCTCCATTGCTTTAGGTACACTTAGATTGTGAGCCCTTCGGGGACAAGGGAATAAAAAGTACTCTGATGCGCAAGTAAAGGGCGGTATATCAAGTGCCTAGACCATAACCATAGCTCAATACTAGGCATTCCATAAAAGCTAGACCACCTCAACGTTTTCTAAATCACTCCCTTAAGGTTTTATTGACATTTTTATTTTTGAGTACCTCACAAGCATCATCATACAGTGTGGGTTTGAAAACAGATCCCTACACTTCTCTACCACCTTATAATGTGGCCTATGGAACCAGAACTCGTTTCTATATAAGCACATATTTTATCACTTCAGTAAGTTTAAATGAGGTTCAAATTATAGAATCAACCTTCCTTAAATATAATTAAAGTTCCTATTTTGTTCTTTTTCTGAGGGGCACAAATCCCCCTCTCAGGGAAACTTAAGCTTTTTCTAGCTACCCAAATAATTTTTTTCAAAAACAAAACACATTATTGTGGAGGGCACCTGAATTCTGGTCTTGAAGGTTTTGAAAACTTAGCATTAAAATGTGCTAAAAATCTTTTTTTTTCTCTGTGGGCTGACATTACTCTGAAGCTTCAGAGACTCATTTGCATATGGTCTGCACAGTTGCAGCCTCCAGCTTGATTTAACTCCAATTTTTTAAATTAATGGTTAATTAGCCCACAAACCTAAATCAAGGCTTCATTACCTCTTCCCCACCTGGGAAGCACATTTTGAATTTTATTTATTTTAACCTCAGGCTCATTTTTAAGGTCTGATTTCTCTATAAAAGGGCCTTTTGACTTACTTTCTAAAACTGAGACCTCTGCTCCCTCCTGTGCACCTCTCCTAACCCTTTTTACAAATTGTGGGCCCTTCTGTAGCCCCGGGACATTTTTAAGCCTACTAGGCCCAAATCCAAGACCCCCTGCCTTGATTAATTAAATTTGGTCTCAGTGGCCACCATAGGAAAGGCTCTGTGCCTATGTCCCTCCTCTCTATTACAGGGGGCCAATTATGTCCCTCCCAGAACTGTCAGGGCTCTCTCTTCATAATTCAGGCTTGCTCTGGCCCAAAGAACTTCCAGAGCTTCCCCCTTTCTATTTAAATATGAGCCCTCTGTGCCCCTCTGCCTCCAGAACCCCCTCCTTCAAATCGGGTTCACCACTGCCCTTTTCCTGCCTCCAGGAACTCCCCCTCTTCTGCCTGCTATTGGACCAGGAAGCAGCCCGAACAATACCCCCCCCCCCCCTTGCAGCCATTCTTCTGTCCTGGAGGAACCCGAGGCTCTACAGAGCACCAGAAAGCACTCAGAGGACCCTCAGACCCCTCTCGGACAGGTAAAAAATATTTTTTTCCCTTCTGGTTACATTTGACCAGCCTGAGTTAAATGTCAACCATGACATTTCCTTACTTAAGAATCTCCTTCATCCTCCCTCAACTAAATCACTATCCACCTCCATTCTCTAATTACATGATTCTGTATTTCTTATTCAAAATCAAGAGTACATGGGTGAAGTTCCCCACTACCGGGTATTCGCTTTAATGACCAGTCCTTCATCTTATGTATTCTGGAAACATACACCCTTGTGCATATTAATTGAAACAAACAGTGAAAACTGGAATTTTCATTGAAAATCTTATTAATAGCACATATTAGTACATAATATGACCTCCTTTGTTTTTTACCAGCATCTGGACACAATTTGGCATGGAATCCACTAATTTCGAGTAGTCTGCACAATTTTTGGGTCCCTGTACCAGACTTGAATAAGAGCTTGAATAAACTTCTCCTTTGTCGTACAGTGCATTCCATGAAGGCGAAATTTACAGATGCACCACAGATTCTCTATTGGGTTTAAATCCAGAGTTTTCTGGCCAGTCCAATACCTTTATTTACTTCGTTTGAAAAAAACATTTTCACCATTTTCAATGTGTGGTATGGGGCAAGATCCTGCTGAAAGATGCCAGATCCATCAGGAAATGTCTTCTCTAGCTTTGGAATAACTTTTCTTTGGAGAACATCAATGCATTGTTGTGACCGCATCATTCCCTCGCCTGGATGTAAGCCGCCAACTCCATAATAACTGAAACACTCCCAGAACTTCTTCTTTTGGGGGTGTTTAATGTCCAGGTGAACACCGAACATATTGGCTTCTTTGGCCCTGAACGAAGAAATTACTTTCATCACTAAATATTACTTTTCTCCAATCTTCTTTAGTCCACTCTTTAAGTTTCAGTCCCCATTTATAGTGCTTTTCTTTCATAATCTTTGTAAGAAGTTGTCTTTTCAGAGGTCGTCGTGCTTTTTGACCAACTTCCAAAAGTCGCCTTCGAATTGTTGAAGAACTAACCGTTATACCTTTCTCTTCTAAATCTCTTTTTAATGTGTTGCTTGTCTTCCGAGGGTCTTTTCTACTTTCCCTGTGAACATAGTTGTCGTCTCTGGGTGTGGTTTTCCTCTTACGACTACAATTTCCCTTTCGTTTAGGTGAGATGGATCCTGTCTCCTTTTTAGATTTGATCATACGACTGATGGTTGCAAGACTGACACCAACTATACTTGCTATATCCCTGTAGGTCTTCCCTGTGTGTTGGTGCAGGGTGACGATCTTTGTGCATTTTCTGGGTGTCGCGTCCATCATGCACAATAGTTGGATTAACAACTAAGAATACACTCGAAAGAAAATCTGATGCAAAGTTGGCTGATATTATAGTCACAAACACAATAAGTCATTCCTATGTCATCTATTATGTCATGCAATCCATAAACCCACAAATAATGATGAAAACATCTCATATGTGATGATTTAGCCCAGTTGATTAAAAAAAGATCAAAATTAAATGCAAATACAATTCAAGGCTGAAAAGATTAAACAATTTGTTTTCTTTCAATTAATTTGCGCAAAGGTGTAGGAGCCGGTACCCTAACAAAGTCCTATGTCCCCAGGTATACCGGACCGACAAACTCCTGTCTTTTTCTCACTTGGCCATTTTTTATTCATTTAATGTGAAGAGTTAGCTTCCCTTCACCGGGAAAGGGCTCTCTTTTCCATTCTGCTAACCATCTTTCTTTGTAACCTAATTGTAATTGGCATCCCTATCAAAATTTTATATTATTTCAGACCACATTTCATTCTCAATTGTAAACTAGCATTAAGCTCAATATAATACTATTACTAACAGTAAATATTACAAATCACGTGCCTTAAAAAGAGTATTTTTCTATTTAAAACACGTACATAGGAATTGGAACTCTCGGTAAATCTATTCATATAGGAAATTATAATCACGCTTAGTTTTCCAGTTATCTAGGATATGAAGTAACCAACTTTGGGCTTCTAAAAAAAATTAACTTTCATTACAGTATTCTCTTCTTTTTCACCTCTAATCTAGAATAAAACTGTCCCTGAGATGTACTGGTTAAGTTACCCCTAATTCTTCTCTCTGACCTATGCATTTTCTGTGAACTCTGTGGAATGGAATCCTCTCTCAACAGTTCATTTCTGTCTAAAGGTACAGAATTTAAACCACGTTGGGTATCTTCTAATTCAGTTTTCGTTTGGACAATCCACATACATCATCATTTTCAGAAACAATAATTATTTTCTTATTATACAACTTTGGACATACATTTGACAGTTCATCAGATTGGCCTGGGTAATTTTCTTGGAATATTTCTTTCTCTACACTCCAGGGAACTAAGCTTAGTTTATCTCTGTGCAATACCATAATCTCCCCCCCCCCCTTATTTCTCAATTTATAAACATTGTGACAATTTTCCAATATTTCTAAAACTTCAAACGGCTCTTCTTATATGGGACTCAACTTATGTTTAGCCCGAAAACCATGTTTACGGACCAACACCCAATCACCCCCTTCAATAGAGCTTCCTCTGGCTTTATGATCCGCTACTCTCTTCATTTTCAATCCTGCTGTATCAGAAACTTGCTTGACAACTGCTCACACCAATTGCAAAACCTCCTGTTTGTCTTGTATTAATTCATCTACACCTCCACCTTAAGAACATAAGATATGCCATGCTGGGTCAGACCAAGGTCCATCAAGCCCAGTATCCTGTTTCCAACAGTGGCCAATCTAGGTCATACGTACCTAGCAGTTTCCCCAAAAGACACAGGTTCCACAATGCTTGTATTGGGTCAAGCATTTATATCCTGGGTCCCTTTTTAATATAAGAACATAAGATATGAATATAAGAACATAAGATTTGTTAAGTCAATTTAAAACCTTCTTGAGTTTTTTAATTGATTTCCTCTGTTAAAAGAGTAATCCAAGCCAAGAATAATTGAGCTGGTGTATAACCTGTAGAAGTATATATCAAACTATTGTATACTTCGCAAACTTCCGTCAGGTACTTGAACCATCGTTCCTCTTTTGTGGTGCAAAAGTCTTCAAAATTTGATGTAACGTATGGTTAAAACCATTCACACATACTATTACCCTTAGGGTGATAGGGTGTCGTCCTGCTTTTCATTACATTATATTATCTACAAATTTGTTTGATAATTGCAAATTCAAATGTCATGCTTTGATCCAAGTGTAAACGTTGGGGTACTCCATAAACTCCAAACCATCTTTCAATTAGAATTTTTGCTGTTGTCCAGGCTGTCAGATTCTTTGTTGTTAATGTGAGCGTGAATCTTGTGAACATATCTGTCAAAACTAGAATGTTCTCATACCCTAGCCGGACTTTTTCTAATGTTGTATAATCCATCGCAAGTACTTCTAAAGGTTCTTTGACTTCAAAACACTGCATCTCTGCATGCTCTTTGGGGACCAATTCTTTCATTAACAATTATAAGTTTCAATCCATTTCAGGATATCTGTCATCATGTTGTTGTTGTTAAGTGCCGTCGAGTCGGAGTCGACTAATGGCGACCCTCTGGATAGCTATCCTAAATTGTGTTCGGTCTTCAGTCAAGCGGCTCATTGTTGACAGACTGGTACCTGAAGCTGCTGTTATTGTATCGATCCATCTCATTGCTGGCCTTCCTCTTTTGCGCTGACCTTTTATAATGCTCTATCTTGCCAAGCATGATTTATTTTATTTATTTATTTATTTAATAGTATTTCTATACCGCTTTTTCTTACAATCAAAGCGGTTTAACAACAAAACATACAAAAGAGGTGAAGGTGTAATCAAGCAGTGAAGGTAAATTCATAGTATGAGATACTAATGTGTTGTGTTTTGGAATACAATAGAGCTATGTACATAGTGCGCTATAATACAACATGAGCTATAATACAATATTCTATATGATTGATGTTAAGGGTAATAAATTGGTCATTCCTATTAAATGAATTAATTATGTAAGTTGACCAAAGTGTTCTATAAACAACGTTGTCTTCAGCTGCTTTCGAAAGTCCTTGAGGTCCAGTGCAGCTCTCAGATCATTTGGGAGAGTGTTCCAGATGGTTGGCGCAGCAAGAGAGAGCGCCCTCTCTGTAGTGTCCTTGCGTGCTTTTCTAAAGTCATTAGAGGTGCAGAATCTATTGGAGGTTCCTTTTCTTCTTGGTCGTGTGCTGGTATCCGTCTGAATGAGAGAAATCAGGCTGTTTGCAGAAATCTGTTGCTTAATCTTAAATATGTATATTAAAGTTTTATATTTGATGCGAGAAGATATTGGTAACCAGTGAAGCTCTTTCATAATGGGTGTTATATGCTCCTGACTTGACAAACCGAAAATTATACGTGCAGCCGTGTTTTGAGCAAGCTGTAGAGGCATGAGTGACTGTTTTGTTAGACCAAGGTATATAGGGTTGCAGAAGTCAAGTAAGGGGGTGATTAGCTCTTGGCATACATTCCGGAAGTGATCGGTTTCGAGGAGGGGTTTTAGTCTTCTAATAATTCTCATCCTGTAGTATGCATTTCTGGAAGTCTTATTTATATGTGCTTTAAGATTTAGTTCATTGTCCAGGATCACACCAAGATATTTTACTTCTGATTTTACTGGTATAATTGAGTTTTTTTATCATGATGTCAGGTGTATGTGCGAAGTCAGTGTTACGAGTGATGAACAGAGCCTCAGTCTTGCTGAAATTAATTTCCAGGTTGTTGTCTTTACACCATGTGGACATTTGTGTGAGACAATTTATAATTTTAGAATAATCAGGGTTGTCAATTGAGATTGGTGTATATATCATAATATCATCTGCATATATTGTATATTTAATGTCGTTCTTCTTCGGGATGTTGCAAATTGGCTATATGTATAAGTTGAACAAAAGAGCTGAAAGGGCAGATCCTTGTGGAACCCCTTGGAGGACTTTTATGGGTTGAGAGATTTTGTGACCTATCTTTACCTGTATCTTTCTCTCGGTTAGATTTGAGTGAAACCATTTTAAGGTGGTACCGTATAGCCCAATCTCTTCTAGTCTATTCAGTAAAGTTTTGTGTTCTACTGAGTCGAATGCTGCAGAAATGTCAATGAGTAATCATTATGATTCCATTCCTAATGTTATCTAATGTACGGAGGATGCTGTCAAAAAGATAAATCATTAGTGTTTCTACTCCGTGGTTAGGGCAAAAACCATGTTGATTGTCATCCAGTGGTGCATGATCATCAATGTGCTCTTGAAGTTGATGTTGAACTGTTTTTTCAATTATCTTAGCTAGAAAGGGTATACTGGATATTGGTCGGTATGCAGCCGGGTTGGTCTTGTCTAACGTTGTTTTCTTTGGGATTGGTCTTACAGAGGCAAGTTTAATTGTTCTGGCATCAGACCTTGAGTGAGGGAGACTTGCACCATGTTGTGAATGATGTGTATGAAGCTTGATTTTGTTGTTTTGATCCATGATACTGGGCAAGGGTCAGTGGGAGAGGTGCTTGTATTTATTGAGGAAATGATGTGTGAGAGTTGTTCAGTTGAAGGAATATTGAATGTGTCCCACGACTTGGTATGCGAGACGAGCTTCTTGTGTAATCTATATCTTGTTTGTTCCGCAGAATGGAATTTTTCCTCGATATAGTCAGCATAACTTTGCGGGTCAATTTGTGCTTCACCTTCTGTTCTTTGCTCTTTTGTTAGGATCTTTACAATTTCAAAAAGCTCTCTGGGCTTGTTGATGGATGTGTTTATTAAGTTTGTATTGTATTCTCTTTTTGAGTGATTAATGTAATCGCCATATTGCTTTTGCTTTGTTAAGTAAAGTTTCTTGAATTCTGGTGCTTTGCATCTTCTCCATTTTCGTTCTATCCTTCTGAGCTCTCTTTTCATCTGACGTATGGCTATTGAGTACCACGGCTTGTGTTGCAGTCTGTTATGCCGTAGCTTCTTGGGTCTCATATCTGCTGCTTTGGCAGCATTAGATATAATGTAGTTCCATTTGGTTATTTGTGTCTCCAGGTCTACTGCTTCTGTGGACAGTTGTTGTAATGTGTCTTGTAGAAATGAGTCCTTGTCGAAGTTCTTGTACCGTTTTTGAATAGTTGTGTTTACTAAGTGAACATTTAGATTATTCATTTGTAATAATATCCCTATCTTAATTAAATAGTGATCTGACCATGGGACTGGGGTGATGGATAGTTTTGAAATTAGATCTCTTGAAGTTAAGTCGTTGGATGCAAAAATGAGGTCTGGAGAAGAACCGTATCTGTGTGTAGGGGCATCAACTATTTGGGTGAACTGCAAGGAAGACATTGCTTGTAGGAAGGCCTCAGAGTCTTTGTAGTCGATTGATTTGAGGTTGAAGTCTCCTAACAATATTGTAGGCTTGTTAGAAGAAGTGATGGCACAAACAGCTTCGAGCGTTGAGGCTAGTTCAACAGGTGAAGCTTTAGGCGCTCTATAAGTTAGGCAGAGTGCCAAGTGTTTGTTCACAATGCTGATAGTATTACATTGTTGTGATTCTGAGAGACTTTGAGCACTGAATCTTAGGTTCTTTTTTGCTATTATCAGCACTCCTCCTCCACGTCTGCCATTGCGTGGGCAATTGTATGCAGAGTATGTGTCTGGGACCAATTGTTTAAGAATTACATTATCAGTAGGATTTAACCAAGTCTCTGTGATGCAGAGAACGTCAGGTTGAATTTCTTCTATATGGTCTACTATAGTTGCATATGGATCTAGCATTTATGAGTTCAATATTGATAAACTTTTCAGACCTAGTTGTAACTTGTGTTACTTCTGTTTTGCAATGAGAGTTTGCTTTTAGGCAAGTTAGCTTTTTAGAACCTGGAGTACAGTTTGTGCTATTATGTCTATGTTGAGGTACTATGTATATATATGTATATGTAAATAACCAAGTGAAAGGTGGGAGCCATGTAGAGTTGCTTTGCAGGTATTGATGTTGTGTGATTAAAGGGAGAATCTGTGAGCAGAGGAGGCAGATTGGGATTAACAGTGTTGTATGCATATCTGATTAAAAGACGAACTGTTGGAGATTTTACTTGCGTTTAAGTTGACTGCATCCTCATATTCTGATAGTAGACTGCCGAACTCCTCAAAGAAATTGTTGGCTTGACTATGTCTCCTATTTAGTTTTTTCATTCGCCTACGTGCCACGCCTAAGGGCCACACCAAAGGGCCCTCTTGCGAGGCCCTCAGGCGCGGGCGCGCCTCTGAAGCAGCGGTTTTATTGCCGTTGAGCAGGGAAGTGATTGGCAGGCAGTAAGGAGAGTCCCTCCCACTCACACAGCTGATGCGAGCAGCTTTCCCTGATCTGATCTGAGCCTCTTTCTCTAGTGATCTCTCTCTTCGCATGATGTGTCCAAAGTATGAAAGTCGAAGTCTTGTCATCTGAGCTTCTAAAGAACACTTGGGTTTGATCTCCTCTAGTACCGACTGGTTTGTTCTTCGGGCAGTCCATGGTATACACAGTATTCGCCGCCAGCACCATAATTCAAAGCCATCAATTTTCTTCCTGTCTGTCTTTTTCACTGTCCAGCTTTCACAGCCATATGATGTTATTGAAAATACCATGGCTTGAACAAGTCAAATCTTTGTATGGAGAGAGACATCTCTGCTCTTGAGAATCTTATCTAGGTCTTTCATAGCCATTCTGCCAAGAGCAATGCGTCGTCTGATTTCTTGACTGCTTGTTGCTTCTTTATTGATAGTTGATCCAAGTAGGTTAAAGTTGTTCATGATTTCAATTTCTTCTCCTTCAACGATGAACCTGTTGATTATGCCAGTTGTCATGATCTTTGTCTTCTTTACATTAAGGTGCAGGCCCATTTTGAGACTATGTTCTTTGATTGTGAGAAGCAAATGTTTCAGATCATCTTCACTTTGAGCCAGTAATATAGTATCATCAGCATAGCGAAGGTTGTTGATGAGTCTTCCACCAATCTTCACACCTCTGTTGTCTTCATACAATCCTGCTTCTCTGATGATTTGTTCTGCATATAAATTAAACAGGTAGGGGGAAAGTATGCAGCCTTGTCTTACACCTTTGCTTATTTTAAACCATTCTGTTTCTCCTTGTTCCGTTCGAACTGTTGCTTCTTGATCAATGTACAGATTGCACAAGAGAACGATCAGGTGTTCTGGTATACCCATGCTTCTTAATGTGGTCCAGAGTTTCTCATGGTTTACACAGTCAAAAGCCTTGCTATAGTCGCTAAAAGCACAAATAGATATCCTTTTGGTATTCTTTAGTCTTTTCAAGGATCCATCTCACATCCGCAATGATGTCTCTCGTTCCTCGCCCTTTCCTGCACCCTGCTTGCACTTCAGGTAGTTCTTGTTCCAGGTATGGTTGTAGTCTCTTTTGAATAATCTTCAGTAGAATCTTGCTGGCATGTGGGATCAGAGCGATTGTGCGATAATTTCCACAGTCAGGTGGATCACCTTTCTTTAGTATTGGTATAAACACAGATCTTTTCCAGTCAGTTGGCCATGATGTTGTCTTCCATATTTCTTGGCAGAGCTTTGTAAGTATGGTAACAGCTGCATCAGATTGCTGTAATACTTTTTTGGGAATGCTATCAATGCCTAGTGCTTTGTTCTTTGATAAGGCTTTCAATGCTGCTTCAACTTCTTTCATCACCAATGGTTCCCGATCATAAGGTACAGGTTGAAACGGCTGTTGGTCCACTTGATCTTTATCATATAAATACTCTGTATATTTCTTCCACCTTTTCGTGATCTTCTCAGCATCATTCAACATAGAACCTTGAGCATCTTGTAACATTCCAATTCGAGGCTGGAACTTTTTCTTTAACTCTCGTAGCTTTAGGAAAGCTGATCTTGTTCTTCCTCTAATCGTTTCTGCTTCTATTTCCTTGCAAGTGTCATTGTAGTACTTTTCCTTGTCTTGTCTTGCTGCACGTTGGAAATCTCTGTTGAGTTCTGCGACTGTCTTTCTTTCTCCGCTGGCTTTAGCTTCTCTGCGTTTCTGGGCAATTTTCAGAGTTTCTTCCATCATCCATTTTGGCCGTTTTTGCTTTTTCACCTTTTGTAGAGACTTCTCGCTTTCTTCCAACACAACCTTCTTGATGTCATTCCATAACTCTTCCGGAGCTCTGTCATTTGTATCTAAAGCAGCAAATCGATTTTGCAGGCAGTCTTTAAATTCCAGCGGTATAGTCTCAAGGTCATATTTTGCTGCATTCATGAGTGGTTTGCTCTTTTTCAACTTTAGCTTGAGTTTGCATACTAGTAGTTGATGATCTGTACCACAGTCAGCTCCAGGTTTTGTCTTTGTTGATGTTACAGAGCTTTTCCATCGTTGACTTCCACAGATGTAGTCAATTTGATTTTTATACAATCCATTGAGTGAAGTCCTTATGTACAGTCGCCGCTTGTGTTGCTGGAAGAAGGTGTTTGAGATGAATAGATCATTGGTCTTGCAGAATTCTATCAGTCTTTTTCCAGCTTCATTTCTGTTGCCAAGTCCATATTTTCCAACTACTTTGCCTTCTTTGTTGCCAACTTTTGCGTTCCAGTCACCCATGACTATCAGGATATCCTGTTTGCATGTTCTGTCAATTTTAGCTTGTACTTGTTCATAGAACTCTTCAATTTCATTCTCTTCTGCAGCTGTTGTTGGGGCATATACTTGAATTATAGTTGTGTTGATAGGCAATCCTCGTAGACGAATAGAGATTAAGCGTTCGCTGACTGCATTGTATTTCTATGGTGCTGGAAGATGAGACCCCCAGGTCAGAAGGCACTCAACTAGCTACTGGGGAAGAGCTGAAGACTTTTCAGAGTAAAGCCAGCATTTATGATGTGGTTGGATCAAAGCCCTCGGAAAGTCTGACTGCTGATGTAGCTGCACATGAAATGAGAGTCAGAAGCTGTAAAGATGTCTTACACATTGGAACATGGAACGTACGAAGCATGAACTAAGGGAAGTTGGAGGTGGTCAAGAATGAAATGGAATGTGTACAACTTGATCTGTTGAGTGTCAGCAAACTGAAATGGACTGGCATCGGGCACTTTGCATCAGATGATCACGTGGTCTACTATGCTGGAAATGAAAGACAAAGAAGAAATGGTGTTAAATTTATAATAAAGAAGAAACTTGCAAGAACTGTAATGAAATACAATGCAGTCTGTCATCATATGGGTCCAAAAATAGTACAATTTGATATTCCTTTCTGTAATTTCTAAACTGGAATGGCCTCTCCTGTTATGGAAACCCTCCAATATTTCGGTATCTGTTTTATCTTTCTTCCATCTCTGGAACTCATTATAATATGTATCAATAATCCCTCTTGCAGAGAAAGCTTTTCTCTTTGTTTGCACAATTTCCAAGTTAAGTACGATACCTTAGACTTTTCCAGCAATTTCTGATTTTGTAGAGCCTCCACCACCTCTCTTATATCTAGATCATCCAAATGAGCTTTCCTCCATCTCTCTTGTTCTTCACGTCCAGAGACCTGAGCTGACTGTTGTACTCTAAGATAGTCCACCTCTTTATTTCTGGGACTTCTCTGTTGGATATTTGCCTTAATTTCTGTACTCCCCTGGACACTATGGCATCTTGCTTTAATTATTTGAAAAAGATGGGATTTTGTGTTTCTCATTGCTGGTATTTTTTACAAACCTCAATCGCTGATTAACATCATACTGCCACAGTAGCTTCTCGATGTTCTTCTGTCCCCAGCAGTGGTATGACGGGATGAGAGGATGAGCCGATGGTCGGGTTTCCTCCTGCATGGGCATTGGCAGGAAGGGCCAGAGGAGATAGAAGTGGCATTGCCTGATGAAAGTCCCCCTAGCGAAGACAGAGCTAGGGGAAGGCCAAAGAAGGAGACCCGGTAACAAGCCCACGGTGTCTCCTTCAAACACTAGCTCCATCACCTCTGGGCCCTCCACCGTTTTCTCTTCCTCCTCCTCACCTTCCTCTGGGATTGTTTCAAGCTGTGGGGGGCTTGAGCAAGGACGCGATGGAGTGGGCGTCCTTGCTGATCTCCGGGCTGTCAGTATCTGATCTGCAGTAAAGAAATGAGAACAATAAAAATAATTGTATGTTCAGTTACATTACAGAGCCTCAGAGAACTAAGCAAGACAGGTAAAATAAATCTCTCTGTGGAGCATGGAGTCTCTTGTGTGTGTCTGTACAGTGCTGCATATGGCTGGTATACTTTGGAAATAATTCATTGTAAGTGGCAGGGTTTCTTTAATCAAGTAACTCTCTTTTCACAGTTCATTTTCTATACTCCAGAAACAAGACCTCTTATTTTTTGATATGCCTCTTGGCTGTCTTCCGAAGAGCAGCTCAAAAGGTGAAAACCCTGTGGATGGCAAACATCAAATAGGGTAGGAGAATGTCCCAATTCTTCCCTTCCTCCTGCATAAACCTTTTTAACATCTGTTTCAGAGATTTATTGAGTCCATTTGTCTGCAGGTGATATACAATACTGATGTTCGCAGCATCTTGACCTTCACCAAGGCACACACTTGCTTCATCACCGTGGATACAAAGGGTGTTCCTTGATATGTGAGGATCTCATTGGGTATTCCCACCTGCGAGAATACTTCCTAGAGAGCCTTCGTGATCATAGTAGTCTTCATATTCCTTAGAGTAATGGCCTCCGGGTATGGGGTAGCGTAGTCTAGTATGACTAAAATATACTTGTTGCTTTGGTGGTTCACTCCAAAGGTCCTACCAGATCCATAGCCATTCTTTCAAATGAGGTTTCAATGATGAGCATAGGCACTAGAGGGGCAGGTCGGACTCTGGTGGGGTTATAAGTTGGTAGGTGAGGAATGACTGGCAATATAACTGCACCTGTTTATGGACCCCAGACCAGAAAAATCAGACTAAAACACGCTCCAGTGTTTTCTCCATCCCCAGGTGTCCCCCTAATAAATGGCTATGAGCCAACACCTGCTGACGATAAGGCTGGGGAACTATCAGTTGTTCTACCTCTTCCCCTTCTAGGGCCTCCTCGGCCACTCTGTATCATAAATTTCCCTTTAGCACAAAATAGGGAAAGGTTCTTACAGGGGACTCTGTTAACTACTGGAATGCTTTTCACCACCAAACCCCACTCTCGTGCATGTTTAAGGGACTCATCCTCTTGCTGGGCTCTCCTGAAGCTCCCTGGGGTTTCCCCCAGTCCCCACTCTGGGAAGGGGAGGGGTTTCTTCCCTAGGCTCTCCATCTTCCATAGCTGCCCCCAGATTCTGTTTATAGCATAGCTTGTCCCAGTGACACTGACTCAGGGATTTAGCAGGCTTGGGATTCTTGGCATAGAGATCCGGGTCTACCAGGGGAAAATCTCTGTGAACTCTTCTTGGTTTGACTTAGCGGAGCCATCAGTTAGTCAGGCCCATATTGCTCTGACGTTTGGGTAGTCTCGGCTGATCTCCATTGGATATGGAAGCCAGAGCAGCACAATGACCTGGAACATGGCTTGCCCTGTCGGAGTCTTGAGTGAAACCTGTGCTGATGGATACTGCCTCTGGTTTCCATGCACACAAGCCAGTCTTACTGCTTTTGCATAGTCAATTTGAAATCGGGTTACTATTTATTTATTTATTTATTTAACAGCTCTTATATACTGCGCTATTTGACATCAGTGCGGTTTACATTAAACAAAATACACTCAGATTTAGAGAACTTGTCCAAGTTACAGGTAACAGGGGAATAAAACAAGGATTAACTGGGGAATAGCATATAAATAATTAAATAAAAGCAATTACATCAGACTAGAGATCCTGAGTGGGTATATTTCCCAAGGAATGAGGGTCCGCACACTTCCAGAGTCTATCAAGGCCTTGAGGCGGGTCCCCTCAAGCTCCACTGGAATCACAAAGTTGTGTGCCCTTGGTGGGGAGTGTCCACAAAAGTGCAAGTGTGAGAATTGGTTAGGCTGACGTCCATGGGTTCCTCCGTACCCAGGGACATTTCCGAGTAAAGGGCCCACAGGCTTCATGCCTAAAATAGATGAAGGGGTCATGGCTGGGACCATACCCTCACCTAGGTGGTGACTTTAGGGTTCGGAACATTGGAGCCAACTTCATTCTGGTTTCCACTTCTGTCCTTCAGGGCTAATGGGTGACTTCGTCCCTTTCTCACTGTCCATTTCAGTCACCAGTTGGGCTTCATGATACCCTTCAACTATTTCTTGTGCACTCTCCACTGTAAGCTTGGGGTGCTGATGCACCCAGTGTTTCATCGGGGCAGTCTAGCCCTCCAAAAACTGCTCCAATAGCACAATCTTAGCTACCTCCAGCCCGGTCTTTCCCTCCAGTTGCAGCCACTTCCATGTGAGCTCCTTCAATTGACAGAGGAACCTCCAAGGGCTCTCTTTTATCTGGAGCACCTCCTTTTTGAATTGCTGGTGTACAGCCAGCCTTTTCCAATATGGTGGCCTTGACAGCTGCATACATAGCTTGCCCATCAGGGTTGGCATCCTGGAATGCAGTCTGACTGCTTCCCCTCTGCAGATTCCCCAAGAAAGTAGTCCATGTTACCTCCGGCCACCCGGTCAAGCAGGCAATTCATTCAAAGTTCACCAAAAAGTGATCAGGTTCATCTTTTCTGCCATCATTTTAAGTAGTACTTGCACTGGAGAGTGGATTTGTGGTCTCCGTAGGGCTTGAGTCAACTGAGCCCAGAAACTCTTCTGTAATTCCCCTTGTGCTTGAATAAGATTTGTAGCTACTACTAACATTGTTGTTGTTGCTGCTGATGTTGTTGTTGCTGCTGATGTTGTTGTTATTGCTGATATTGTTGTTGTTGCTGTTGCCCTTCTAGCAGGGCTTGTTGAAACTGCTGCTCAGATTGTTGTTGCCCTTCTGACAGAATCTAGAGGAGCCACTCCATCCTGGCTTGTCACTGTTCTCTTGCAACAACACCACAGCTGAACTCTTCTGCAGCTGAGTTAACCCTGCAGTATTCCAGCTGCAGCAAACATTTAGCGGCCTCTAATGGCCCAAACAAAGCCTGCATGTCCGGCACTGATTAGACCTTCTTTAAACTCCCTAACTAGGGCGAGGCTAACCCTCTTAGCCCATGCAAAAAAAAATAATTTTTGCTGTAAAGGCCCAACCCTGGGGGGATGTGGATTTACCCTCAGTCATGTGGTTAGAGGAAATCACACCACTGCCACCATATGTGATAGTGTGGCATGCGGTAGGAAGGGGATTTCTTTAATCCCTTAACTGGGGGAAAAAAATAGCACCCAGCAACCGCTGCCTGGGGAATTAAATTTGCAACTGTGGCATTCAAACAAATATCTGTATTAAAACCTTTTGAGATTAGTAAAAAAAACCCCTTAGTCTATTATACCTAACACCAGTAGCAGCGACTGCCCGCTATGTGTGCCGCAGCCCTGTGGTATTCAATGGGGCCACGGCACACATAGTTTGTGGTTGCCGCTACCAGCATTTAGTAAAAACCGGCATAAGTAAAATAGTAAGTAAACAAGTTAAGAATTTATAATATAGGGTCCAGAATGTCTACAGTTTAGTACAGAAGTCCTTGAAACATGGTACCACACATAGGCCGACATCACAGATTGGATAGTAATAATGCGATTCCTTTTGCAGTTTCTTTCCAGACTGATTGGATTTATAACAGCAGTCTACAGCGACGGATAGGACATTCTTTGTTCTCAGATGGCAGTATGAATTCAGGGAAATGGCACTTAGTCAACCGCTGTGGCAGTAGATCAGTTGAATGTCGTCCACAATGTACAACTGGCTTCTCCTTTTGAATGACTGATTTATTTATTTATTTAACTGGCTTTAATATTCCTTTTTTCTACAAGGCAAAACAGTTTACATGGAATGGTTTACAGTGAACAGGCTAATAACAAACGCAAACCAAAATTGACAAAGTCATCGGTAAGTGTAGTCCCTGCAAGCCAAATATATACAGATGAATTTGTCGGGCCAAGCAGACAGGAACAGCGAGAGAGAGAACTCTCTGCTCAAAAAGTCTGCAAAGCCCTTTTTATTTTATTTTATTTAAATTTTCATGCCCATCAAGTGATTAAAAGAAACATCTCAGTCCTCGGCGATACATAGCCGGTCCACATTCGCTGGCTTAAAATTGCACAACATGCATGTTTCGGGTCCCAGACAGACCCTGTCTCAAGTATTCGCCCGCTGAATTTCAGTGGTAAAGACGCTGGGAGCCAACGGTTTTTATGCATGGCAGTCCTGGAAACTGATTGGCTGATGAAAACACATGACTATTACTGTCAGAAATGGCCCAGGTTGTCCCATTGACAGCGGATATATGTGAACAGGAATCGTACATCTATTGTTCATCAGCTTTTCAACATGTTTCGTTATGGTTAAGATTTTTAGATGACATCTTTTTTCTTTGGACATCTACTCTGATGAGCTTGCATGGATTTATTGGATGGCTTAATACTATTAAGACAAATATAAAATTTACAGCAAACATTCATACTCATCAGATCGAGTTTTTGGATGCCCTTGTTAAGAAACAAGATAACATTCTATCTACCACTTTGTATCGTAAATCCAGCCAAAGAAACAGCTTGCTAAGATATCATAGTCATCATCCTCACCCTCTTCGTAGGGAGCTTCCTTTTGGCCAATTTTTAAGGCTCCGCCGTATTTGTTCCACTCTGCAGGAATTCAAACAACAAGCTAATTTTTTGAGTACACGGCTCAGAGATCATGGTTATCCCAGGAACATCATTAGGAGGGCATATCTCCGGGCCCGTTTTTCTCATCGAGAGTGGCTGTTAGGGGTTCCATCAGCGGAGCCTATTGTTCCTTCTGGGGCAATTACTAGTGATCACATATTGGGCATATTGCCTGTTATGAATCATACTTTGGCCATCACTAATACGTTAAAGAAACATTGGCATGTACTCTAACTGCATCCTTGTTTTCACAAGCCTTTAACTCTGGCTTACACTAGAGGTGCAAACCTTCGGGATCGTCTAGTACATTCAGCATTACCAGTTGACAGCCCTTCAGAATCATCCTCTCATTGGGGCCATTATGCTTGCAAACGTTGCAAGTATTGTCGGAACACTTTGGAGGGCGAATTGTGGAGTCACCCTGATACTGGCCGGACCTACAGGTTTTTGGGGTCTAGTACCTGTTTGACTAGCTATGTTGTAAATATGCTTCAGTGCCCTTGTTCTTTATTATACATCGGCCTAATTATTCGACTGGTCAGAATTCGGTTAGGGGAACATGCCTCCCGCATAAGAGCCTTGAATCTTTCAGCTCCACTGGTGGAGCATTGCATTGCGGATGGTCACATGTTTTGGGATTTTAAGTGGAGAGTTATTGACAGCATCCCACCTGACCCAAGGGGTGGTGATCGTGTGTCTCGGCTGCAGTGGTTAGAACAAAAATGGATCTTTCGTCTTCATACTGTGACTCCGGAGGTTTGAACTTGGAACAAGAGTGGTGGAGCCTTTTGTAGTTTGGTTTCAACTAATATATCCTTAATGAATTGAACCCCCCGTTTTTTCCTTCTAAGTGTTCACATATATCCGCTGTCAATGGGACAACCTGGATCGTTTCCGACAGTAATAGTCACGTGTTTTCATCAGCCAATCAGTTTCCAGGACTGCCATGCATAAAAAACGTTGACTTCCGCCGTCTTTACCACTGCAATTCAGTGGGCGAATACTTGAGACAGAGTCTGTCTGGGACCCGAAATATGCATGTTGTGCAATTTTAAGCCAGCGAATGTGGACCGGCTATGTATTACCGAGGTTTGATATAAGTTTCCTTTAATCACTTGATGGGCATGAAAATTTAAATAAAATAAAATAAAAAGGGCTTTGCAGACTTTTTGAGCAGAGAGTTCTCTCTCACTGTTCCTGTCTGCATGGCCCAACAAATTCATCTGTATATATTTGGCTTGCAGGGACTATACTTACTGATGACTTTGTAAATTTTGATTTAGCTTTTGTCATTGAGTCACTGAGGTACTTTTATTCATAATAACAAACACAGGCAACTATATACAAGAACAAATGGAGGCAACTATGTACAGGCAGCTAGAAACAGTGACAGTTAACTGAGTACAGCGTTTGACAAGGGGAAGATGAGGTAGTACAGGGGAGATTTGAGCAGGTGAGTATATTACAGAATACTAACAGAGGGATGGGGGCAGGGAGGGTGGGAGGGGTGAAGAGGGAGGTTGGGGAATGCTTGGAGTATGTTAAATAAAGCTTTCTTGGTTCAGATTTATATCATGGATGATGTTAAATAAGAGGAAAGGAGAAAAAAAGAGTTACGGGGGAGGGGACAAAGATTAGGAACCAAAGGTAGCCTTAAAAAGGTGAGCCTTTAACATTAATTTAAAAAGGGGCAGTGATGAAGCTTGATGTACAGACTCAGGATGTTTTTTCAGGCATAGGGAGCCACAAGGTGAAAAGACCATAGTCTGAAGTTGGCAGAGGAAGAAAAGGGCAAAGAAGGAAGCAAGTCTGAGGAAGAACGAAGTTCACGAGGAGGAGAGTAGAGGGAGAGACGAGAGAAGAGATAATGAGGAGCAATAGAATGAATACACTTAAAGGTAAGAAAAGGTTTAAATTGGATGTGAAAACCGAAGGGAAGCCAATGAAGCGATTTGAGAAGAGGGGTTATGTGAGTAAAACGAGGCTGGCGAAAGATTAATCGAGCAACAGAGTTTTCAGTAGATTGAAGGGGAGAGAGATGGCAAAGAGGGAGACTAGCCAGAAGGAGGTTACAGTAGTCTAGATGAGAAGTAATTAAAGAATGGACTCGTATTTTAGCAGTGTTATCAGAAAGGAAGGACGGATTTTGCAAATATTATAGATAAAGAAGTAACAGGTCTTGGCAATCTGTTGGATATGTGAGGAGAAGGAAAGGGAGGAGTCAAAAATGATGCCAAGGTTACTAGCTGAGGAAACTAGAAATAGAAGAGTATTGTCAACTGAGATAGAGGAAGGAGAATGGAGGGCCTGGGTGGAAAAATAAGAAGTTCAGTTTTGTTCATATTGAGTTTAACTGGTGATAAGACATCCAGGTGGCAATGTCAGAGAGACGGACAGATATAAGGGCCTGAAGAGCTGGAAAAATATCAGGGGAAGAAAGACAGATTTGAGAATCATCAGCATAAAAATGATACTGGAATCCATGTGATGAGATAAGAGCACCAAGGGACTGGATGTAGAGAGAGAAAAGTAGAGGGCCCAAAACAGACTCTTGAGGAACACCAACTGAGAGTGGTATAGGGGAGGAAGAGCAGCCATTGGAGCAAACACTGAAAGAGCGATGGGAGAGATAGGAGAACCAGGACAGGACAGAGCCTCTGAAATAAAGAGATGACAATGTGTCAAAGAGAAGGTGGTGGTCAACAGTATCAAAAGCAGCTGAAAGGTCTAGAAGGATAAGGATGGAATAGAGGCCTTTAGATTTAGCCAGGAACAAGTCACTAGAGACCTTGGCAAGTGCCTTTTCAGTAGAGTGAAAGGAGCTAAAGTCAGACTGGAAAGGTTCTAGAAGTGAATGAGAGGAGAGAAAATCATAACAATGGAGCAGAACAGCATGCTCAAGAAATTTAGAAACAAAGGGAAGAAGGGAGATTGGACGATAATTAGAAGGAGAGTTAGTCAAGAGAAGGTTTCTTTAATAAGGGTGTGATAACAGTATGCTTAAAGGCTGCAGGGACAGTAGAGGTGGAAAAAGAAAGCTTGAGGATATGGGAGATGAAAGGGATGACAATGGATGAAATTGAGTGAAGGAGATGGGTAGGAATGGGATCAGAACAGCAGGTTGGAATTTGGAGAAAGAAAGAAGATGAGATGTTTCTTCATCAGTTATTATGGGAAAGAAAGAAAGGGTAGCAGAGACTGATGAAAGTTGATATTGATGGTTGGGGAAGTTCGGAGGTGGGGAAGTTGTTATAGGAAGTAAGTTTAGAGAGATCTGGATTTTGTTCTTGAAGAAAGCTGGGCAGAGAGAGAAGGGGGAATGGCAGGAGGAGGCGCTTTGTAGAGAGAATTAAGAGTAGAGAAAAGATGGTGGGGATTAGATGCAAGAGAGTTAGTAAGGTGGATAAAGTAATTTTGATTTTTAAGAGCTAAAGTAGACTTGAAAGAGGACAGCATGAATTTGAAGTGGAGGAACTTAGAGAGGAAATGAGATTTAAGTCAGATAAGCTCAGCTGAGCAGGCACAGGAGCGGAGAAAGCGGCAAGTTTTGGTCAACCAAGGCTGTGGTGTGGTGCATAGCACAGAATGTGGGGTGGGAGGCATGAGAAAATCAAGAGCAGAAGAGAGGGCAGTATTATAAGAGACTAACACCTCATCAACATTTAGAAGTTAAGGTTGAAGAGTGTTGTGAAGAGACTAAAGTGAAAAGAGCCAATGGATTGATAGCACTGAGATTCCTAAAAAGGTGGGAGGAGACTGAGCGGGGTTGAAATGGAGAGTGATAAAGTAGGAAACTAAGAAGGTGAATATCAGATAAGGAAAGAACTGAAATATTGAATTTGGTCGGAAAACAATTGGAAAAGAAAGCCAAATTACGGCAGTGGCCTCACTGATGCATAGGAGTGGAGCAGCAAGCTAAAGATTGAATGAGGAGGTAATAGAGAGGAATTTAGAAGCATAGGTGTCAGAGAGGTTATCCACATGAATATTTAAATCACCAAGTATGGGTATGGGGGAAGAGGGATCACTAAAAAGGGAAAGCCAAGAGTCAAAATCAGTTAGAAAAGTAGGGACTGACAAATCAGGGAGACGATAAATAACAGCTATCTGGATAGTAAGGGACTAAAAAGACAGATGGAGTGGAATTCAAAGGAGCAAAAGGAAAATGATTGAGGGGGAGAGAGAGGTTGAAATTGACAGGATGAAGAAAGTAAAAACTCAACAACCCCACGACGGCGTGGAGTGTGGAAATTGGTAACCACCATGGCAAAGGGCAGCAATAGTAGCCGTGCCCTCTGGAAGAAGCCAGGTTTCAGTTAGAGCCAAAAGATGAAAGGAGTTGAAGCAGGAATCAACAGGCAGTAGTCCCTCACACCCGCGGAAGGAAACACACACAGACAGACTAGTATGCAAACATGATCTTTTATTGTGTACACAGTCTCAGACAGAGCCGGCACCCTGGACAAAAGATCTGAGCCCTGAAATGGCGTCCAACTCTGTCTTATATACAGAACAGTTTCCCTAAAACATGTCACCTTCTCATTTGTCTCAGATATCTCCTCCCCGCCAATCAGCAGCTCTTGGGGGTGGGGGGGGGCTTTCACAAAACTTTCCTGTATAGTCTGTCTAAACTGTTATGCTCTGGTCTGCTGGTTTCAAGGGGAAAGGTTTGTGCTTACGTTTCGTTGCACTGTGGCGGCTCAGGCTCGGTGGGGGAGGGAGGGGTGTTTTCACTGCTACCTTCCTGGCTGCCTCACTCCCCCCTTTTATTGTGTGACCTCAACCGCTATGGGCAGTAGAGGGCAGTACTACCAGGAGCAGGCTGTAGAGGGGTATATTGGGTCAGGGCCATGACAAAGGTAGCTGCCTTGCGCTCTACTAAGGCATCAAGGGTGGTGGTGAGAAAACGGTAAAGAACAGGAATACAGCATGGTAAGAGGGCACATACCAGGAAAAGGAGGAGAACCCCTATAGCTAGGGTTTTAAGGCCCCCTATCCAACCAAACAATTTTACAAACCATCCTGTCCCCAGTCCCATGGACGGGTCCCCGATATGTTTTGCTAAGTCCCGCAGGTCTTGGATTGAACGTTCAATGGATACACTATTGTCAGTGAGGTTAAAACAACACATCCCCTCAAAGTCTTCACACCCATGATTAAGGCATAATAACAGGAAATCAATGGTCATCCTATTCTGTAGAACTGCCGTGCGTAAGCCGGACATTTCATGATTCATGGTGGCCAGTATGGTTGAGGTCAGATTAAGGGATTTGGCTAGCGAACAAGCGAGCCGGCTTATCTCCATAGAGTTGTGTAGGGCTAAACCGGGTGTCCCGAAGATTGATAGCGACAGCCCCAGGGCTGTCTCATCACTATAGGGTTCTACATTTGAGTCACAAGTCGGGGGCATAGGGACAGAGCGGGGATGTCTGGGACCGACCCTGGCTACGCTGGGCATATGGAGGAAAGCGGCAGTCGTAAGCTACCTGCAAGGAGAAAGGAATCTGGTTAAAATGAGCTGAGGCAGGTCGAGTGACCCCAAGAAAGTAGAAAAAGGTAGAAAAATAAACTCCAGGCTGTTTACAGTTCAGATTATTAAGTATAGTAAAATTCTGCATTTCACATAAACTAGAAGGCACAGCAATGAGACAGGTTGACAGAAAAACCCCTGCTTGCAAAGAATTACGTATGCAAAAGTCTGTCATATTTAAGGCAGTTTGGACGAGTAATATTGCTGTGTTAGTGGTCTTCGGCACAACAAGGGTAGGAGAAAAGCCAAGGCACCTTTATTCATTCTGGTTTGGAGTATGAGGTGGTTAGTCTCCCCGGCAGTATAGAGTCCGTCAGTTGTCCGATGAAATCAATCTTTGGGCAGAAGTGTTCTTTCTAAGTTTTAAACGCAGGGGCTGGTTCGGAATCGGGATAGAGGTCCAGGCTGGAACAGATTGTGGTGCAGTGGCCTTGACACGGGTATGATGGATCCACGGAGCAATTTCAGCCACCTTGATAGCCGTAGGGGTGGCCAGCAGAACAGTATACGGGCCTTGCCACTGAGGAGTCAGCGGGTTCTTCTTCCACTCCTTGACCCACACTCGCGAACCAGGTTGATGTGTATGGAGTGCTTCTGTCAGGTTGATGGGGAGCCGCTCCTGAACCCACTGGTGCAATTCCTGTAAAACAGAACTGAGAGCCAACAGTTCCTGTCGGGTTATTTCTGAGCCTATCTGAATCAAGTCTCCATGGACGCCCTGTATAAGGGGTGCAGGGCGGCCATACACAGCTTCAAAGGGAGAAACACCGATACCCTTACGTGGGGCTGATCGTATACGAAGCAGGGTTACAGGGAGCAATTGGGGCCACTTCAATGAGGTCTCCTGACACAGTTTTGCTAAATGCAATTTTATGGTATGGTTCATACGTTCTACCTTCCCTGAACTCTGCGGGCGGTAAGCTGTATGTAGCTTCCAATCAATCTGCAAGGCCTTGGTTACCTGCTGTACTATTTGGGCCACAAACGCAGGTCCATTATCGGATCCCATTACTACTGGAAGTCCAAAATGGGGAATAATTTCATGTAATAATACCTTAGTTACCTCCCTGGCTTTTTCTGTACAGACAGGGAATGCCTCCACACCCACCCCGTAAAGGTACAAACCAAAACTAACAGATACCGGTATCCATTTGCTTGAGGCATTTCTGAAAAATCAACTTGGATATTCCCCATGGGCGTGACCCCATAAGACTGAACCCCTGGGGGTTGGCAGGGACCCTGACGGGCATTATTCTTAGCACATGTGGTGCATTGCCTAACAGTTGCGGCAGCTATGGAGGATAAGCAGGAAACAAAGAAATGTGGACGGAGGGCGGTTCCATAGCTGTCTTGCCAAAGTGAGTAGCTTGATGAAAAGATGACAGGAAGGCTGGGGCAAGGCTGTCCGGGATGACTATCACTGGAACTGTCCCCTTTCCAGGTAGCCTTATCCAGCCATCGGCGTGTAATACTCCACCCTCCTTCTGACAGAAGAAATCCATTTCCCGTGTGGTGTATCTCGGGGCCCATTGGCTTAGCGGGACCGGGAACAGGGGGGCTTGTAGGTCTTGGGAGCCCTTTGGGAAAGGCTGGGACAAAGATGCAGTTGCAACTCGCCGGGCTTCTGCATCAGCCCGTCTATTACCCTTGGCCACCTCACTATTTCCCTTATGGTGGCCTCTACAGTGCATGACGGCTACAACTTTGGGATACCAGACTGCGTCCAGCAAGGCCAATATATGGGGGCTGTTCTTTATCTCAGAGCCAGCTGCAGTGATTAACCCCCTTTCTCTGTATAGAGCACTATGGGCATGGAGAGTGGTGAAGGCATACTGGGAGTCTGTGTATATATTCACGTGAAGGTTAGTCCCAAGGGTCAGGGCTCGGGCAAGGGCAATGAGTTCCACCTTTTGTGCCAGAGGGCCAAGGCTGAGGATGTGCCAGAGGGCAAAGGCTGAGCTTCGACTATCACTTCCATCATCACCACCGTGTACCCTGCACACCTACGGCCCTCCAGCACCAGACTGCTAACGTCCACGAAGTAGGTCTCATCCGGGTTGCTTAAGGGTACGTCTGTTAGATCAGGGCGACTGGAGAATACTAAATCCATTACTTCCAGACAGTCGTGATCAGGTGGTCCCGGGCCGATAGGCAGGAATGTAGCAGGATTTAAGGCTTGGCTAGTTGTTACTCGCACCCTGGGATTTCCCCATAACATGCTCTGGTATTTTAACATTCGGGAACCAGTAAACCAGTGATTTCCTTTTTGTTCCAGTAAGGTTTGGACTGCATGCGGGACAGTAACTAAGAGGTCTTGGCCCATAGACAGTTTATCAGATTCTTCCACCAATAAGGCTGTTGCTGCTATTGCCCTTAAACAGGGTGGCCATCCCTTGGCCACCAGATCCAGCTGTTTAGACAGGTAGGTGACTGGACATGACCAAGATCCCAGTTGTTGAGTCAAGACCCCCAGCGCTGTTCCTGCTGCTTCGTGCACATAGAGAGTAAAGGGCTTAGTGACGTCCGGGAGGCCTAGGGCTGGTGAAGATAATAACACCCTCTTCAACTGTTCGAAGGCCCTCTGTTGGTCTGGTCCCCATTCAAGGGGACTCGTCCCTGGGCCTCTTGTAGATTCATAGAGGGGCTTTGCAATCCTGGCGAAGTTGGGAATCCAGATGCGACAGTACCCTGCAGCCCCGAGAAAAGCGCGTACCTGCTTGCGAGTTGTTGGCATAGGGATCTGGCATACTGCCTCCTTCCGTTCTCTCCCCAACTGTCGACTTCCTTTGGAGAGATGGAATCCCAGGTATTTCACTTCCAGCTGGCATAACTGGGTCTTCTTCTTCGAAGCGCAGTAGCCTACATCATACAACAATTGTAGAAGCTCTGTGGTTGCCAGTATGCACTCAGCCTCGGAATCAGCTACGATTAACAGATCATCAACATACTGCAGGAGTGCTCACCTGCCGGGCTCCCCTGGGGGGAAACCAGCAAGATCCTGGGCCAGAGCAGTGCTGAAAATGGTGGGGGAGTTCTTGAACCCCTGTGGCAAGCGAGTCCAGGTCACTTGGGTCTTCCTGCCCGTGGCAGGGTCCTCTTTCTCAAAGGCGAATAGGTGTGGCTCTCAGTGGACAAACGTATACAAAAGAAGGCATCCTTCAGATCCAGCACTGAGAAATGGGAGGCTGCCGCCGGAATGAGACCCAATAGTGTATAAGGATTTGGCACCACTGGATGCAGAGTCACAGCAGCCTCATTGACACGACGGAGATCCTGCACAGGTCAGTAGTTGGTAGTACCTGGTTTACAAACTGGCAGCAAAGGAGTGTTCCATGCTGATTGGCAGGGCCACAGGATACCGTACTGTAGAAGCGGTACCAGGTGATGATGGATTCCTTCCACAGCTGCCCACGACAGCGGATACTGCCGCACGTGTACAGGGGAGGCTGGTGTGTTTGCATAATACTGGTCATAAGGTCTGTCAATTCCTGTGGCTTTTCAGTATAGGAGGTGTAGTGGATCTCCCAGTTCAGCAAGTCAGTAGTAGAGAAAGGTACGTATATCAGGCTAGAAGGTCCCACTGCCACATGCCCAGCGGCATCGAGGATAGGGAGTCCCTGAACTTGCCGTAGTGGCATTTGGAAATCCTGCTTCGTTAGCTTATCAGCAGCGGACCGTAGGTGGTGGGACAATGGGGTAGACGATGTAAGCTCAGCCGGGGTGCTCCCAGGGGGTGAGACTGCGGCACTGGAGATAGTACTGGGAGTGGGAGGTGAGGAGGATGATGATGGACTCAGTCCCTGGGACGCAGGGGTCTGAACGGGTGTATCACTGTGAGGAGAAGAATCTGAAGTAGAGCTGGAATCTGCAGAATCCTCCCTAAGCCCTGCACTATCTTCCCCAGGGGAAGGTACATCTATCGGGGGCGGAACCTGTAGTGGCATGGGCGGGACAGGGAGATAAAGCAGATTGGAGGGGCGTGTAGGAACCTCTGGAGAGTCCCGCCCCTGGTAGATTGGGGCAGGCGTTCGTCCCTTCCGGCGGCTGGCAGCTGCCACCATTATCCTACACTGATCCTCATGGCAGCGCTACAGCCATTTTGGCTGCTTCTGGCATACAGCCAGCTATGAATCAATGTAGGGAAACTGATCCGGGTGCTCCTTTACTACAATCTGGTGGACTAGGCACACAGTGGGCAGATCAGTGGACCCTTCAGGGGGCCACAGCTTCACCAAAGTGTGCCACTCCCGCCCACATAAAACAGATAACTGAGAGGCAGAAAGTGGAACCCCGTAATCCCCCCTCCGAATCCAGATTTAAAATTATGGAGCATATACTGCAAGGGCGTCTGCCCTTTGGAACCTCCCGACCCCATGCTCAATGCAGTAATACTGACAATATTTCCAGTTTACACAGGGTTAATCCGAAAAACAGACAGACACACTGAACACCGAACAGGACATTAAGAGGGGAAAAAAAGAAAAAGAAAGGAATGCCAGAACCTTAACTCCGCCTCCCCAAGGGGAGGAGGGAGCACTGAGAGAGCAGAGAAGAAAGTCCAGAGTCATGAGGGAAGGAAAGGGAATAAAGGGAACATAAGCACATTAGCAACAAATACACATACCCATCCACCCCATCCGCCACAGACTGGACGAGTGATGGTTTCAGAAACCCCCCAGGGGCCCTTACTCGGACCGCTCGTACGGGTGATCAAGCCGTTACAGAATTACTCAGAACAGAATATGCAGAAGTACTCACCAGACCTCCGGCCGGACAAAGTTTGGATGCCAGTCTATCCTGCCGGTTTCCAGGGGTAGTCAGCCCGTCGGGACCGACCAACCAGACTCGTCGAGGCGTCCTTCCAGAGCACAAGGGGTCCGGCGGCGCCGAGGACTGTCGATAACCCGGGAGCCGGTCCCCGACCGGTCGAGCCCCGGTACTGCAAGATCGCAGAAGGATTCCTACCGTGGGTGCGAGGTGTAGGTTTCCCGGCCAATGCACCAGAAATGAAGCAGGAATCAACAGGCAGTAGTCCCTCACACCCGCAGAAGGAAACACACACAGACAGACTAGTATGCAAACACGATCTTTTATTGTGTACAGCACCTGGACAAAAGATCTGAGCCCTGAAATGGCGTCCAACTCTGTCTTATATACAGAACAGTTTCCCTAAAACATGTCACCTTCTCATTTGTCTCAGATATCTCCTCCCCGCCAATCAGCAACTCTTGGGGGGGACTTTCACAAAACTTTCCTGTGTAGTCTGTCTTGAAAGATACTCTGTGCCCCCCTCACCAGCAACACTGCAGGGCTCTTGGAGTAACGGAAATCCACACTCAAAGCAATGAGAAGGAAATCTAAGAGACAGCAATAAAATACCACACACTTCTATATATATAGATACACCATAGCTTTGCGGAGAGAAACAAATAGAAACAAGTTCTCTTTGTTTACTCTAACTATTAGCTATGGTTTACTTTATTTATAAGGCTCTTTTGGATGATACAGCATAATTTCACTTTATTGTTCTACGTCTGGTATTACGTATTCATAACATCATGGGTCAATTTCTAATCAACATAGGTCAGTATGAGGAGACATACATGTACGAGGGCGTACCCAAAAAAACAAGGAATTATTTTTTAAAAGCTATTTATTTCAAATTCTTTACAAAACAACCTTATCCCCTTCAAAATACTCTCCATTACAACTGATACATTTGTCCCACCGGTGCTTCCACTGTTCGAAACATTTTTTGTAGTCATCTTTAGAAATGGCTGACAGCTCCTCCCTCGTTTTTTTCTTGACTTCTTCAATGTTGTCAAATCGGTGTCCTTTCATGCCCCTTTTCATGCGTGGAAATAAGAAAAAGTCACACGGAGCCATGTCAGGCGAGTAAGGTGCGTGGGGCAGAGGAACCATGCCATTTTTAGCCAAAAACTGTCTAACAGAGATGGCTGTGTGTGCAGGTGCATTGTCGTGGTGGAAGAACCAGTCTCCTGTCTGCCACAAATCGGGTCTTTTTTGACGAATACTGTTGAGCAATCTTCTTAAAACTTCCAAATAAAAGGTTTGATTGACGGTCTGACCTGGGGGAACAAACTCTGAATGAACTACCCCCTTGGCATCAAAAAAGCAAATCAGCATTGTTTTGATGTTTGATTTGACTTGACGACATTTTTTTGGACGGGGTGACGATGACGTCTTCCATTGGCTTGACTGTTGCTTTGTTTCTGGGTCGTAACCATAGCACCATGACTCATCACCTGTAATTACCTTTGACAGAAAATCTGGATCAGTTTCAAGCTGTTGTTTCAAAACACGACATGTTTCAACTCGATGTTCCTTTTGATTGTCAGTCAGAACCCGAGAAACAAACTTGGCAGCAACCCTTTTCATTCCCAAATCTTCCGTTAAAATTTGCTGAACCGAGCTCCGAGATAACCCACTAATCTCTGACATTTCATCAATTGTCTGTCGACGGTCTGTGAGCACAAGCTCTCTAATTTTTTCAATATTTTCGTCGATTCGGGCAGTTGATGGACGCCCAGAACGAGGTTTGTCATCAATCGACATGTCGCCATTTTTAAACCGAGCAAACCACTGGTACACTTGACTTTTTCCCATAGCGTCATCTTGATAAGCTGTTTTCAACATTAAAACTGTTTCAGCAGCATTTTTACAGAGTAGAAAACAAAATTTCACAGCTGCACGTTGTTCACTTAAACTTGTCATCATAAAAAAAGAAACAAGAACAAAACAGCGCTAGCAAAAACAATCACTGCAGATGAACAGAACAAGCCAGGTCGACAACACAGGCGGCACTGAACTGACAATGAGTTGCACTATACACGCCTAGTGGCAGAAGTGCGTACTACACAAGCTCCGCCCACGGCAATGTTATTCCTGTTTTTTTTGGGTACCCCCTCGTATTCCAAGACATAACTGTAGATATTAAGTTTACTGCTGACTGCTTGATATCTGGTAACCCTGAGACTGAAAGGCTGGAGGACAAGCTGCCCTTTTTCTTATTTCACATAGCTTACAGGATTTGTACCTCTTCACCTACTTAGTAAGCAAATATATGAAGTTTATTTCTAAGCAAAGTTCTGAACAATTGTAACTTTTTCTCAGGTTGTATTAGACAGTCTGGTTGTGTACACCGCCCTGTACAGACAAGCTTACTTTCAGTCCCTCCTCTGATTCTGTAAAGAATCATTCCCAAAGTAAGGAAACTCAGACATTGCCATTAAAGTGGAATTAAGACTAGATTCTGGGTCAATCTGTAACATCATTGTAGGGGTCAGTGATTCCACTGATTTCTTACAGCAGGCTGATATTACACAGAGAATTAATATTCCCAAAATGAGAATCCCCAAAAAGCCAAGTAATGATGCTAACATGCCTTGCAAAGGCCTGGATAATGAATTCCAAAATGAAGAAACAGAATCAAATAGATCTGAAAATGAACTTACATAACTATCACTTGAAACAAAAGTACGGTTTCTAACTTTATCTAATAGGCCTTTTACTATTTTTCCATTATTGTCAAGCATACTACAACAAAAACCAACTATTACTCCGCACACACCATTTTCCTTTGCTAGGAGATAGTCTAAAGCCATTCGGTTCTGGGCTGCATAAGCTGACACTTTGTTCACTGCACCTTGCAATACACGAATTGCCTCAGTGAGATCCAGGGCTGTAAGTTCAACAACTGCCTGTAGTCGCATAATCTGGGTACCATATTCTCTGGTGGGTGCTATAGCTCCAAAGGTTGAAAGCCACACAGTACCTGTGAATGCATCTATTTGAGATTTAGTTAAGGGTTTTGTAGTGTCTACCAGTTGTTAAGCAGCCTCTATGGGCTTATCCTATGGAGAAACATCCCTTTTTCTTCTAAAAGAATTGTTCAGGGTTGATAATAAAGTAATGTTTTGGTAAGGTACAAATCGCCACGGGGTATCTAATTGGGCTATATAACAAGTACCTGACCAACCTCTGGGAAGCTCTGTATACGCAAACGTACCACACAAAATAATCTCCTTCTAAAGCCACTAAGCCATCTTCCCAGATTGTCAAATTCTGGGGACAAGATATATTCTGGATACAATTATTCAAAGCCCACTGAGTCATGTCCATTTCATTAAGCCCTCCAGACAAATTACGTTTCCAGGGATGATAATACCCTAGTAAAGGGAAACTCCAGTTAAGTATGTTTAGGTCTGAACTAGAGTCATTCAAAGGGTAGCCAGAACTATTATATTGTAGTAATTCATAATCATGCAGCTGGTTCTCTTGAACTGACATTAATTGTACTAGTGATCCCCGATCAAACTCTCCTCTCCAGATCACCTCAAATTACTCACTGAAGTCTCACAGACACACGGTCACAACAGGAAACCCTTTGGTGAAATGCTGACCTGAGCCTGCAAGTGACGACTTCCTGCCCTGCACCAATTGCTGATCAAGCATTGCTCCCCCGATCACCTCTGATCGCGCACTGAAGTCTCACAGACTTGTGGTTACAGAAAACAGCAGAAAACACTCCCAACCAAGACAGGAGCAGCTCTTTGGAACACTTTGGAGACATTACATAAGCTCGATCACAGAATACAATTTAACTGCTTCTCAAATGCTTCTGCTCTTCCCCACCCCTGCCATTGTCCCATCCCCCCTATTCTGCTCCGTCACACTCCCTCCTTCACTAACCTACCTAGTCCTTCGGATGTCTCAAAATATCCATCATGTATATAGCTCATTTTGTATTTAGCTCACCTTGTTCATGGTTATATTACAATAATCACTACCTGAACACATTGTACAAAGTCCCATTGTAATATCCCCCTGCATGCCCCACACCCTCGTTTTATGTAACATGTTTAGTTGTATTGTGAACTGCTTTGATTTAAGGATAAAGCGGTATAGAAATCCTTTTAAATAAATAAATAAATAAAATAAATGTGCGGCTGAGCTGCTACTGTTCTGTGGGAAGGTACACCGCCGCGGGTCCCCATGGCAGTGTACCTTCCTGTCAGAACAGCTGAGCTGCTCCGGTTTTAGGAAGAGGGTTTGCAGCTGTTTTGTGGACCCGTGCTGTCTGTCAGACTTCAGTAAGCAATTTTTGATGCTGGAGGTGATCGGGGGAGCAGTGCTTGATCGGCGATTGCTGCAGAGGCAAGTCTTCACTTTCCAGTATTCAGCTTCCCCGGGCAGATTAAAAAGGCGAGTTAACTCATCTTCCCCATTTGCTAAATGGCAACAGAAGGACGAGTTAACTCAGCTTCCCCAGTTACGAGGTTAAAACACAAGCCAGACAGCAGTTCAGGGAAAACAAAAGCAGTTTTTATTCTGTCCCAGCTTGTTAAATTTATTTATTTATTTATTTAACAGCTCTTATATACCGTGCTATTTGACATCAGTGCGGTTTACATTAAACAAAATACACTCAGATTTAGAGAACTTGTCCAAGTTACAGGTAACAGGGGAATAAAACAAGGATTAACTGGGGAATAGCATATAAATAATTAAATAAAAGCAATTACATCAGACTAGAGATCTTGAGTGGGTATAGAGACATGTCATAAATAACATTTAACAGAGCAGGTATATACAGTGAAATATCATAAGGTGGAACGGTCTAACATCATCATTTAACTATTATTGCTGAGTTGAGATAATGGGGTGAGAGGGGGGAAATATTGATGTTAGAGAAGTGTTGTAAAAAAAGGTGGGTTTTTAAAGCTTTTCTAAATTGCGAAATATCTTTTATCAATCTGATGTTTAAAGGAAGCTTATTCCAGCACCTTGGAGCAAAGGATGAAAATGATCTGTTAATGGTAGTTTGAGTACATTTTACTAATTCATTTGGAATCACTAGAGTATTTTCAGTTGTAGATCTTCTTGATCTGTTGTTTTGGGTATGAATGAGTAGATCAGAGATTGAAGGAGGTGAAATATTATGGAACGCTTTGAAGGTCATAATAAGTGTTTTATAAGATAATCTACAAATTATTGGGAGCCAGTGAAGCTCCATTAGAATGGGGGTTATGTGTTGTCTCCTTGTAATTCCGCATAGTGATCTAGCTGCTGCATTCATAGCAAGCTGTAATGGATTAAGCGTAGATTTAGGTAGGCCTTGCAGGATAATATTCGCATAGTCAAAATGTGGGGTGACTAGCGCTTGGAATGTTGTGCGGAAATCATCGGGGTCTAACATGGGCTTTAGGTGTCGTGGAGTATTAATCTTGTGATAAATGGATTTTACTGTGGACTTTATATGCTCATTAAATTCAAGTCGCTGGTCGAAAATGACACCTAAGTATCGAATGTTGGATTTAATAGGTAAATCAGCGCCTCGTACTCTTAATGAAGGTGGTGAAGAGAAGTCATTGTTTCTTGTAACGATTAGGACTTCAGTTTTTTTAAAATTTATTCAAAGGTTCTGAGTGAGCAGCCAATCGGTTATTGAATTGAAACAGTTAATTAAAACTGTGTAATCAGGGCTAATCACATTAATAGGTGTGAACAACAGCACATCATCAGCATAAATAAGGCAAGATATACCAAAGGTACGGGCAATATTACAGATTGGTTGCATATAGATGTTAAAAAGCAATGCTGATAGTGAGGAACCCTGTGGAACACCTTGTTTCTGTTGGAGTGGATAAGATGCATTGTTATCAATTCGAACTTGTTGCCATCGGTCTTCTAGATAAGACTTGCACCAGTCCCATGCAATTCCTTGTATTCCCTTCTCATGGAGGCGGACTAGAAGTTGTTCATGATTAACTGAATCAAATGCTGCTGCAATATCTAGGAAGACCAATGCAACTCCGGTCTTGATATTATCTATAGCAATGATAAGGGAATTCATTAAAGAGGCAAGAAGAGTCTCAACTCCATGTGCTTCCCTAAAACCATGTTGGCTGGTTCTTCTGGCCCTTCTTTCAGCCCCAGTTAAAATTCCTACCTCAGAACTCCTTTGCACGGCTTGCCTTGGAAGGTCTTTGGGATCCATAAGCTTCTCTCCTTCCTGTAACCTGCTGGGTTCTTAACCTCTCTCTGTGAGCCACATCCTCCTAGCCCTGAACTCTGGGATGCAGACTCTCTTAAAGAGGACTGTTGATAATTCCTTTGGAGAGGGACAGGTAACACTCTGTAGACCCCCATCACATTACATTACAAGAGCCTCAGGACACATGGCAAAATGGTACAATAAATCTGTGTATGTGTTTCTACAGTACTGTATATGGCTGGTACACTTTAGAAATAATAAGTAGTAATTAGTAGGATTTCTCCAAGCACCACCTCAAACAATCTAGTATCGGTTTTCACACAGTTTATTTTCTATAGTCCAGAAATAAGACCTCTTATCTTACGATAAACTGACGGGGCAATCAGTCAAGCCAGGGAGTTCAACGTTAAGGAAAATAAAAAATATGTTTATAATTACAATTTTAATTTTAACCCAAAATTTTAAACAGTAGGCTAGGTTTATAACATTACTTACAAATGTGCCAATGAGGCCTACTTGTACTTCTCTACAGAGTGAATTTTCTTTAAAATAGCAACATTTCCACTAAGATAATTAAAAAATGTTGGGCAACCCAACTCAACTCAGAATTGTACTTTACAATCATTACACATTTGAGAGTCTCTACATGCAGTTGTTTTTTTTCTGTAGAGGGAACCTGGCAAACATAAAAGAAATTCAAACAGTTTGCATACATTTTTATATGGTACCTCATTACTTTTGAGGTGTCCAAACACCTCCTTCCATTTTTTGTCAATGTGGTATCTGGTTTTTTTCCATTCGTGAACTTTTTCTTCCGAAACAAATGACTTAGGAGACTTCATCAAACAGTTCAGTATCTTTTATTACTGACTCTAGGCTGGGTTTCGTAAACAAAACGTATTCTAAGACGATTCTAGCTCACACTGTATGCATTTACTTCAAGGCCATTTCTAGCTCAGAGACTGCAAGAACATTTCTATCATCAGCATAAAGGAATTATACAAACTTTTCAAAAGCAGTTTAAAGCCGTTTAAGGCAGATTCTCAAACTCTGGTCCTTCTCAGCACTAATTCCAGGTGGGGGTTGGGATCTAGGCCTAGTTTACAGGCCGTAGCCTACCACATTCCCCCCTTTGATTATTCTCAGCCCGAATAAAAGAGGGTGAGAAAATAATCACATAGCGAACTATTTTCAAACTGATGCTTCCTCTCGGGATTTAGCCTGATATTTCCACATGGCTAGTACCCAGGCTGCTGTCTTACGTTCAACTGTACTGTCAATGATTGAGGTAAACATACGTAAGCAAAGAGGCAGAAAACATGGAAGGAGTAAACACACAGCTGCCATGACTAGTACTGCAAACATAATAGTCTTCAAGCCTCCTATCCCTGAAAATAGAGTTCCAGACCATCCATTGAGGTCTAGCCCATTCCAAATCTGAACTGGTACATGTGCTTGTCTTCGCATATGGTCAGCTATTTTTTCAACAACCTGACCTTGATCATCATTCTGCAGACAGCAATTAGTTAGATTAAACTTTCCACACACCCCACCCTCAGATGCTAATAAATAATCAAGTGTTAAGCGGTTCTGGTAAATGGCGGTACGCATTTGGGTGCTTTGCTTGGCTAAAAGAGTTAGTGCTTTACTTGTTTCATTAGTTATAATTTCCACAACAGCTTGTAAGCGTATAATACGATTCAGCATATAAACAGGAGTGCGGTATCCCCAGGTCCCATCTTGAGTCCAAGTAGCTGGCCCATAATAGGCGATAATTCTCTCAGGTGGCCACTCATCACCATACCACTTATCCCATTGACCTATCTTCAGAGTGTTTCGCTTCTGTCGACCATTGTAGATGGGTAAGCCTAACTGTTCCTCTTGAGAGATGGGGATAAGGAAGAAAGAGGGCCGTATTTTTCCCAAGACACACGCTCCTCCCCAGTTATTAGGGAGTTGAGCATATGCTCGGGTGCCACAAATCCAATAAAGCCCAGAAGGGGCTTCCCAGGTGTTGGAGAAGGTGAGGTCAGTTCATATCTTAGCAAGATGAGGGAAAGCGATTAAAGGGTTGGGAGGTTCAGTAGCATTAACACCTGACCACCAGGAGGTTTTCTTTGTAGTGGCATTGTAAATTCGTTGGCTTAGACAGACCAGTTGTCCTACCTGTATGGTGAACTGTGGTCCCGTTCGGACAAAACAGAGACGGCCGAAAATGGTGTTGGCCAATACCCATTCACTAGTGGTTTTATTCAAAGCAGTCTGGTTATATGGGATGGAGTAGTTCAATTCTCTTGCCTCCCAGGGCCATTGGTCTCCCATCTTAGTTCCCCCGCAGAAGAAACAATTAGAAATGTGGAGACTAGAAACTACAGCTCTGGCTAGTTCAATGAATAAATTCTGCGTAGTCTGGGGAAGCTCTATCTCCGTCTGCATGGCCTCATAGAAGGTATGGTGTATTTGATAAGGTGAGGAAATGCGGGTCTTGGTGTTAAGCTGTATGTATACATAAGTTCCAGGGTCTCTTCCCCTACCTGCTATTCGTAAGCCAAATCTATACCCCTGCCTCCACTGGCTAGGGTCAAGCACAAGGAGCCTCAAGGGGTTACAAGTGCCTTTCGGACACTTAAGGGGTTCCAGCAATGGTAGCCTCTCTAAGTTAGCTCTGCGATGATCCCCATCTTGCCCCTGAGGCCCGTCAGACCGGTGGCATAATATACACACTCCCACTAGGGGCAAAAGTAGGTGTCTTTGGATGCTTTGACATAACTAGATGAGGTATACGTCCCGGTGCACTTCCCCCACTTGTATGCTCCTTCGGGGCACCTGTATTTATCATCCTGGTAATAACTTCGCTCTTGGTCAACAGACCCACAGCTATAGTAGCCATTTCTGTTGATGGCATCACAAGCATCAAAGTAAAAAGGGGCTGGTTTTGTGGGATCTGTGAGCTGTCGTGTGGCATTTAGGAGGGCTCCATCCTCATTGTTCCATTGCAACTCTAGAATATGATAAGAGGGGTTCTGTCGGGTGTTAAAACAAGTCCTAACCTTCCCTCTAGTACAGATACTTAATTCCGTACCATTATATACACATCGGCTAATTACACCATTGCAGGTGTAGTAGGAGTGATAAAGTAAAGTTTGGGTAATCTTTGTCCCGATTCGGGTAGTAGTTATACAGACCGCGCAGGGAGGTACGGCAAAAGTCATTTCAAGGGACTCCAGGGCTACTGCAAGTATAACATAAACACATAGATGTAACATGATTACAATATTTCAATGAGTTTGTCTAGCAATTGCAAATTCTTTACTGAAGTTCTCTTTTTCCACAGCATCCACCGTACGTAGATCTGTCAGCTTCCGGTTGGTGACAGGAGTAGGGTTGCAGATTCCTCAAGCTTCTGCCGTACGTAGACCTGCCAGCGTCCGGTAGGTGGCAGGAGTAGGGCTGTAGACTCCTCAAACTTCTGCCGTATGTAGACCTGCTAGCGTCTGGTAGGTGGCAGGAGTAGGGCTGTAGACTCTCACAGCAGTGGTTGCCGTCGCAGCGTGAGTCGCAATGGTGATGCTGGATTGGTGGGTGAAGTCCAGGGACGAAGTTCGGTAGTCGCCACTGGCTTTACCCGACTGTGATGGATCCAAGGTTCTAACTCCGCAACTTTAACTGCTGTAGGGGTCGACAATATGACGACATAGGGCCCTTTCCAGTGAGGTGCTAACAGTGTCTTTCTCCATTCCTTGATCCACACCGAAGCTCCAGGCTTATAGGGATGCAATGGTTCGGTCAGGTTAATGGGCAACTGATCTTGCACCCATGCATGGAGACTCTGCAAGACAGAACCTAGAGCCAATAGTTCTTGCCTAGTGATTTCGGACCCAATCTGACTCATATCCCCTTTTATCCCTTGGACAATGGGCGGAGGTCGCCCATACAAGACTTCAAAAGGGGAAACTCCCAATGACTTGGTGGGGGCTGAACGTATCCTGAGGAGGGCTATAGGAAGAGCCTGGGGCCACTTCAGGTGGACTTCCTGGCAGAGTTTGGACAGCTGGGACTTTAGGGTCCGATTCATACGCTCTACTTTTCCTGAACTTTGGGGTCTGTAAGCTGTATGTAACTTCCACTGCACCTGCAGGGCCTTGCCCAACTGCTGAGTTCTTGGGATACAAATGAGGGCCCGTTATCTGATCCTATGACTAATGGTATCCCAAACCGGGGAATGATCTCATGGATCAGAATTTTGGTAACTTCCCTGGCTTTTTCAGTTCTGGTGGGGAAAGCCTCCACCCACCCGGAGAATGTACAAACCAAGACCAACAGGCAATGATATCCATTAGCACGTGGCATTTCTGCAAAGTCCACCTGGATATTTCCCATGGGGGTAACTCCTACTGACTGAACTCGTGGGGGCAGGTTAGGACCCTGCCGGGCATTGTTCTTTGCACAGGTTACACATCTGCGGGCTACTGAGGCTGTCAGGGGTCCTAATAACGAGATACAAAAATGAGGTTTGAGAGCTTTCTGCATCGCAGTTTTCCCAAAATGGGTGGGTTGGTGGAAAGCTTGGACAAAGTTTTGCTGGACCTAATGTTTCAGGGATTACAGTTGGACCGGGAGGAAGACCACCCGCTGGCGGCGGTAGCACTATCCATCTGGTCTCTGATAACACTCCCCCTTCCTCTTGGCAATAATAGTCTAACTCTCTGGAAGTGTATCGGGAAGTCCATGCACTGAGTAGGGTTGCCAACTTTTCTACCAAGAAAAACCCGACACCTGTGGCTCACCATGCTCTACCCATTCTCCGCCCCTAGTCCCACCCCTGCCCCGCCCCCAGTCCCACCCACAAAAATTACCGAGGATAAGTGTAGGCTAACTTTTTGAAAGAGAAAAGCTCAACACCTTTGCTCCATGTCTCTTCTTTGCTACACCCCTTTGTCACATTCCTACTCCTCCCCTGCCATACCCACTGTGCATTCACTGTATTAATATTGAATTCCAAATAGATTTTTGAATCTTTTTTTTATTAATTTCTTACACACATACAACAGAAACACACTGCCATGCTTTGACAGAGAAAGTACAATGTATGTAGTATTTGAATTCGGTGAACCACATAATCAACAATGTAGCATCAAATAGGTAGCAAGGCGTGATCATATCTGATGATCCAAAGGTAGTGAAGTCTGATAGGGCAGGCTTGAGTAGAAGAAAAGAGCTCACAATTTCTCCATACAGGCAATTTGTGAGGCCTCTCAGAGAATACTTTATTCGTTTCTGGAGGCCATATCTGATAGGCTACCAAAATGGTGCAAGGTGAACACACATAGCACAGTTACTTACCTGTAACAGGTGATCTCTGGGAACAGCAGGAATTAGTCCTCACATATGGGTACGTCGGTACCGACGGAGCCTGCGCGGGAAAGCTCCCCAGCCTTTCAGATGAAAGGCTTTTGGGGCCTCCCACTGCACATGCGCGCTGCCTTCCCGCCTTCCTGACCAGCTCTCCTCAGTTCGAGTTTATAGCTGAGACAATAGAGAGAGGAAAGGAAGATAGATAGAAGATACAACTCCTAGGAGAGGTGGGTGGGTTGTGAGGACTAATTCCTGCTGTTCCCAGAGATCACCTGTTACAGTTAAGTAACTGTGCTATCTCCAGGAACAAGCAGGAATAAGTCCTCACATATGGGGACTCCCTAGCTAAGATGCCTGGGAGATCCCGCTCCAAGGGTAAACCATCTTCGTATGGATCTCAGGCATCCATCCAGGGAAGGTGGGCAGGAGTTGTTTAAGTATGGAACAGGTGTTTGAGGACAGCCTGACCAAACAAGGCATCCCGGCGGGAGTCCTTGTCCAAGCAGTAATGGGCTGTGAAGGTATGAACCGAGGCCCAAGTGGCTGCTCGACAGATCTGATCTATGGACACAGAGTGAAGATGAGCCATAGAAGTGGCCATGGCTCGCACATTGTGAGCTGTGACATGGCCTTCCAGAGAAATGTTCTTACTCTGGTAAGCAAAAGAAATACACTGAGCAATCCAATTGGAAAGTGTACGTTTGGTGACTGGAAGTCCCAAATGAGAAGGATCAAAAGCCACAAAATGTTGGGAAGACTTTCGATGTGGCTGAGTCCTGTTGAGGTAAAAGGCGAGAGCTCTTTTACAGTCAAGAGTATGAAGGTTCCTCTCTGCACCGGATGCATGAGGAGCCGGGAAAAAAACAGGTAGATATACCTCTTGATTAAGATGAAAAGGCGAGACCACTTTAGGCATAAAGTGGGGATTCGTCCTAAGGACCACCTTATCATGATGAAATCTGGTATAAGGTGGATTAGCCACCAAAGCCTGCAGTTCACTGATGCGGCGAGCCGAAGTGACTGCAATAAGGAAAAGAACCTTCCAGGAAAGAAATTTCAGGGAGGTAGATACCAACGGTTCAAAAGGTGGCTTCATAAGTTGACCCAGAACTAGATTCAAGTCCCATGCTACCGGAGGAGGTCGGATGGGAGGCTTAGTGAGGGTCAGGCCTCTCATGAATCTTGCAATAAGAGGATGAGAGGAGACAGGTTGTCCATTTATAGGTTTTAAGGATGCTGCAATAGCACTTAAATGGACTCGTACTGAATTCGTCTTGAGGCCTGCATTGGAAAGATGCAGGAGATAGTCCAGTAGAGAATTCAAAGGAAGTGCTAGAGGGTCAATGCCCTGTAGCGCACACCAAATGGAAAAACGTTTCCATTTGAAAGCATAGGAACGCCTAGTAGAGGATTTCCTAGAGGCATGAAGGATATCTTTCACTGGTTGGGAAAGATTAAACTCATGAAGGCTTAAGCCTTCAGTAACCTGCTCCTGAGACAGAAGGTCTGGTGCAGCTCCCAGGTCCAGGGAGGAGCCCTGGGAGAGCTGTAGAAGGAGAGGGAACCACACTTGGCGTGGCCAGCGTGGAGCAATGAGGATCATGGATCCGTGATCCCTCTGAAGTTTGAACAGAGTCTTGGGAATCAAAGGAATGGGTGGAAAAGCGTACAGGAATTCCTGACCCCAATGTAGGAGAAAGGCATCGTTGGCCTGAGCTCCCTGACACGGAGTCCTGGAACAGAACCGGGGAAGTTTGGCATTCCACGGACTTGCAAAGAGGTCTATGTCCGGGGTCCCCCATTCCTGAAAGATTCTGCGTATCTGGTCCATATGCAGGGACCATTCGTGTGGGAGCAGAACTCGACTGAGTCTGTCTGCCCGAGAGTTTTCAACTCTTGGAAGATATACTGCCAGAAGATGAATTTGATGCTCTCTGGCGAAGGCCCATAATCTGAGAGCTTCGTTGCAAAGCGACAGAGAGCCCGTCCCTCCTTGTTTGTTGACATAGAACATGGCTACCTGATTGTCTGTCTGGACTAGGACAGTCAGGTTGACAAGGAGGGTGTGGAAGACTGTGAGGGCAAGGAAGATTGCTCGCAGTTACAGAAGGTTGATGTGAAGGGTGGTCTCCTGAGGAGACCAGGTGCCCTGAGTGGAGAGGTGTTGGAGATGAGCTCCCCACCCTGTTTGGGAGGCATCTGTTGTGAGGGTTGCTTGGGGCAACGAAGGTTGGAAGGGAATCCCCAACAACAGATTTTTGGAGGATGTCCACCACTGGAGAGACCAAAACAGTCGTTTTGAGGTGAGTATTTGGTCTGAGAGCAGTCCTGATGCTTGAGACCACTGGGTGGCCAAAAGCCATTGAGCTGCCCTCATATGAAGACGAGTGTAGGGCACCACATGGACCGTGGAGGCCATGTGGCCCAGAAGTTGCAGCATTTCTCTGGCTGACAAGTGACTTCTGGACTGAGCCTGGGAGGCCAAGCTTATTAGCCTTTGGCCTCGGACCAGAGGGAGGTAGGCCCTTGCAGTGGTGGAGTCCAATTGGGCCCCTATGAATTCCAGGGACTGAGTAGGGATGAGTTGGGACTTGGGAACGTTTACCACAAGTCCCAGATATTGAAGAATACGCCTTGTGCGGTCCAGAGAAATCTGGGCTTCTGACTGAGATGGAGCTCGGATGAGCCAGTCGTCCAGATATGGGAAGACAAAGATTCCCATGCCTCTGAGAAATGCGGCTACGACTGCCATGCATTTTGTGAAGACTCTTGGAGCAGAGGCCAGACCGAAGGGTAGTACTCTGTACTGGAAATGTTTTCCCTGGAACAGAAAGCGAAGATATTTTCTGTGGGATGGATGGATGAGTATATGAGTGTACGCATCCTTGAGATCTAGAGAACAAAGCCAATCCTGACTCTGAAGGTATGGAAGGAGAATGCCCAGAGAGAGCATTTTGAATTTCTCCTTGAATAGAAACCTGTTCAATTCTCTCAGATCTAGGATAGGTCTGAAGCCCCCTGTCTTCTTTGTTATGAGAAAATAAGGGGAGTAGAAACCTAACCCCTGTTGTGGAGGAGGAACCTCCTCTATTGCCCCTTGGGCAAGAAGAGACTTCCTGACCCAACAGGGTCAGAAGAGATGGGGGAGAACTGAATTGCCTCACCATGGTATGGGGAGGAAGGCTGGAGAAATGAAGTTTGTAGCCCTCCCTGATAATAGAGAGGGTCCATTGCTCTGATGTGATTTGTTCCCATCTGGGAGCAAAATGAGCTAGCCTTCCAGGGATGGTGAGGGGCTCTGGTTGTTCTAGAGCCAGAAACGGCAAGTTCTCTAGGGGCAAGTCAAAACCCCTGAGGGGGTTGAGCCTGCTGGGGTGCAGCAGACACTGCAGGCTTTGACTTTACTTGCTTAGATTGCTGACGCTTAGCAGCAAAGCGAGGCTGAGCAGATTGCTGGCCAGTATTTGTGGAAAATCTGGCCTTCTTATAGTAAGGCCTTTTAAAAGACTTCTTTTTGGCAGGGGTAGAAGTAGACTTAGAAAGTCTATCTAGAGTGGCATTTTCTGCATCCATTTGAGCAGCTTTAATTTGCCAGTCTTCACCAAATAAGTTCTCATCTGTACAGGGCAGATTCCTGAGGCCATCTACAACCCAGGGTTCTAGGTCAGAAGCCTGGAGCCAAGCGAGGCGTCGGGCTGCAATAGCAATTCCCGAAGCCCTGCCAGCAACCTCAAAGGAATCAAAGGCTGCCCTGTTGGAGAACTTGGAGACCTCTGAAAGTTGTGTCACCATAGAAAAGAAGTCCACCCTTTGATCATCAGGGATAAAGGGGGCAAAATGCTGTACCTTTAGGGCAAGTTGTCCAAGAAACATGCCCATATAAAGGCTATAAGAATTGATCCTGGCTATAAGCATACTAGCCTGGAACATCTTTCTACCAAAAGAGTCAAGGGTCTTACATTCTCGCCCTGGAGGGGTAGAAGAATGCCTTTTAGGACTCTTTATTTTCTTCATGGCAGACTTCACCACAATAGAGTGGTGAGGTAGCTGAGTTTTTTGGAACCCAGGAGAAGGAGGGACCCGATACATGGTGTCCAACCTACGGGAATGGGGAGACAGTGTTAAAGGAGTCTCCCACAAATCCATCAAGTGTTCTTCAAGGATTTCATGGATAGGCAGAGTGACTGCCTCTTTAGGCAACAATGAAATCCTGAAAGGATAAATCCTCTGGAGGAGACATCCTCCTCTTTGGAGAAGAGGGCTCCTCAGGAAGAGCAAGCTCAGCAGAGTCATCAGAGGAATTGAATTCATCAGAAGAATCTGAGTATTCTCTCTGTGCTTTCAATGCACGATACGCATACCGATCGGTATCGACATCGGGCGTATCGGGCATGGGATCGGTACCGAGGGCGTCGCAGCCTTAATGAATGCCAGAACGGCCTGCTGCATGGTCTGGACAGTATTGCCCATAGACGCCACTGCTGCCTGGATGTCGGTACCGGTATGGGCTGGTACCCCAGAGCAGTCCAACAGGTGATCAGTCGAGGCCGTGCCATCGATGTCAACCTGTGACCCCATGGTTTCTTTGGAGGCCGGAGCCTCCCGCCGGGGTTTTTTGGCCTGGGCAGAATCCTCGAACTCAAGATTGAGAGCCTCTCGATCTTTAGAAAGAGATTTGCTTTTAGAGGATTTGCCCACAGAAGTTTTGGTTACCTGAGATCCATCCGGAGAGGAAGACCTGGATGACTGTGATGCTGGATTATCTGAAGCAAACAGCACATGGAATTTGTTGGCCCGGTTCTGCAACCCACGTTTAGACATCTGGGAGCAGGATGGGCAGTCCGGTATGGAATGGTCAGGTCCCAAACATTTAAGACACCATTCATGGGTGTCTGTGACAGAAATGACAGCACTGCACTTGGTACACTTTTTAAAACCAGGGACTGGCTTCTCCATGAGGAGAATTTGTGTAGGCCTAAAGGCCTAACAAAAGTTACCAAGCTGTGCTGAAGAAAATAACAAAGTCTTTTTTTTTTTTTTAATAAAGAAAGAAAGAGAGACCGGCAGTACCGGTTTCGGTATGGGGAAGGCAGGTACGCGGTCTAAACAAACAAACAAAATTAACAATTTCTTCAGCGGTGACAGGAACACGACCTGCTGGCTCCGCGGAAAAAGAGAAACTGAGGAGAGCTGGTCAGGAAGGCGGGAAGGCAGCGCGCATGTGCAGTGGGAGGCCCCAAAAGCCTTATGTGAGGACTTATTCCTGCTTGTTCCTGGAGATAAGATATTACTTAAATATGTATTCTCTAGACCAGAGAATAGACATTCAAATGCCTCCAAGGCAAGCATAATCTACAAGATTCATACCTTTTTCAGTAGAAACAATGCTGTAATAGTACAAGAGGTGAAGAAGTGCCTATAAAGTCACAAATCAATTGTGAACCAGGAATGAAAACGGATAGGCTAGATGGCCCTTATCTGCTGTGATTTTTTTCTTTGTAGATATTTCAAAACTAGGTGTAGTGCTGTGTGCATTAAATACTCCTTGGTTCCCCTCTATAGGAAAGTGTTCTAGTTATCATTACAGGTTCCAACAATTCTTTATAAAGAAAATGATAGAGGTTTTCTAGGTGGATTATTTGGATTTCACCTTTATTATCAATGCCGTTCTGATGGTTTTCACCTTCACTTTCTTCACATCCTGCTTTATGTCAGTCAGAATGGGATTGTCCCAGGTGATCGGAATGTCTTCATTTGCCATTATTCTGTAGAGTCTTGATCCCAGTAGGCCCTGGGGACATCAGGATGAGCCTCCAGAAGCACTGGCAGTTGTACAGGTGGCAGCCTCCTTGCTCTGTAGCTCAGTAGGGCTCAGGACAGTCACTGGGCTTTGGGTTGGTGTCAGAATCTATGCTTGGTAAGCATCAAGCTTTCTCTTTCTCCAAAATATCAAAAGGTATAATATTTGGAAGATTTTACCTCTAGCAGTGAAAATATTTGATGTAAAAAAGGGAAAACCCCATAACTTTCCATTCACTTGAATGAATACTTAGTGGCTGAACTAGCTGCACGAAGGAGAGCTTTATTCATTTTGATGCTTTCGAAGAACTGTAAACATGACAAGTTTATGTTATGCCGAATACACAATTCAGCTTTTATAGTATCAACACCTAATCTGTTGCGTTCATCAGTCCAGAGATTATTCATGACACTGAACACTCTTTCCACATAGGCATTGCTGCATGGAACTGCAAACACATGTTGCACAATCCTCTTCAAATTTGGCGCATCTATGTTTTGTAGAAATATGCTCCATTTATTAGCACTTGTTAGTTGTTCTTGGCTTTCATTTAAAGCTGGAGCTGCTGTGCGTAAAAGCAATAGCTCACTATATAAATTATCCATGTGGAGTTGTTCTTCAATGCCAAATACTTCACTTAAACTGTACAGATCTTCAATGGAGGGTAAGTCTTTCTCAAGTGAAAGGCAGGCAAACTTCCTAAAAGATGATTTATCAAAATCAAACCATTTTTTAAGGTATGCCAAAGCCCTTGAATAAACTTCTAAAGCTTTGGTTCTAAATTTTTCAGACTGCCCTTTTTCGAGGTGACGCATTGCTTGTCCAGCCTTGAAGCCAAAGAATTCATCTTTGTGCCTATTCTCCAGCTCAATCCTTAATCTATCCAGAATGTTAAAAACATCAGTGGCTTGAATATTGCTCTTTTCTAAAGCCAGTATGGCCATTTGGAATACTGACAGAAGTGAGTGGTAAAAGAATATATAACATTCTGCCATCGTTGGGGTTTTACTTATTCCATCTTCTTGGTCTGATATGAATGACCAAATTATCGTATCACTATCTTCAGGATCTATTTGCAGGAAATAGACTTTTATAGCATCCCAGTTCAGTAAAAGCCGATCAACTGCTGCAAATAAACTGAGCCATCTTATAGGGATGTGACGCAAGATTTGGCGGACGTCTTCTTGTACAAAATCAAAACATTCCTTTAAGACCATTAGCCTCTTTGCACTTGTAGAAAAATGGTTAAAGACCTTGATGACTAATGTCTCTACATCATAGCTAATTTTCTTTAAGCTGTATTTTGCAGTGTTGTGCAAGATGTGACAGTTACAATTTGCCTTGATAATTTCTCTTTTTATATTTGAGAGCTTTTGAAAGACAGAGCAGTGTGTTCCATAATTCACTGATGCATTGTCAGCCCCATATGCGACCATATGCTGGAGATTCAGTCCTAGAGACTCAATAACCGTAATGAGAGACTTTGCTACTGACTCAGATGTTTCATCGGGTTCCTCATAAAAATCTAAGAGATAGTCTTGCACACCTTCTTTTACATCAAATATTCTCACTGCTAAAGGAAAAAACTTTCTGTTTCCTTTATTGGAGGCATCTGTGGAAACAGAATATGGAAGAGGGGAGCCACTGTCTCCATGTCTTATTTTGTTGACTGCTATTTCAATGGAATATGGTGCAATGACATTTTTTACTAAGGATTCTGTCTTTGTTCTTCCAAGTTGGATCTTTGAGGCGATTTCAGAATCAGAAAATAGACAATTGTCCATTTTGTTTCCACAGTCAATGGACAAATAACTGTAATTATGTTTTATACCATGATATGTCTTTGCTAACTCTGCTGATGCTACTTTGTCAAGTAATGGGGTATCACGTGTGTTAACAAAAAAATGTTCAATTACTTTAGATTGTTTATGAGCCTTGACAAACAACTCATGCTTCTGTGATTCACAATGACGCTTCAGAGCTTTAACACCATCAAATTTAACACTAATTGCAACACTACAATAAATGCATCGTGCATAGTTTAGATCAGTGCTCCCCAACCTTTTTATCGCCGCGGACCGGTAAACGTTTGATAATTTTTCCGTGGCCCGCTTGTTTTAATTTAATAATTTTAATTTAATTGTATTTAAACATGCCTTCAAAATAAAATACAGCTACACCAAAAAATGAATATAAAGTGATTTATTTTATTTAACTCACTAGAATTCCAAATCAATGAGAACCCTGAGCTTGTTTCTTTGCAACGAGACGGTTCCATCTGGGGGTAATAGGAGACAATGACACCCGAAGTGTGTTGCTTATGTCCAGTTTATTCCGTTGTTTTGTTTTGGTTGCTGTCACTGCAAAAACCCCCGCTTCACACAGATAGGTTGTCGGAAATGGTAATAGGGATTTAAGTGCTGTGGTGGCAATCTCAGGATATTCCGCCATGACTTTAATCCAGAACACCGGTAGAGTTGTTGTCTCGAATGTAGTTTTAAGGCCACCGTCATTTGCAATCTCCAGCAGTTGTTCTTCTTCTTGCATAGACATGCTAGATTTGCCTGATTTGTTGGCAAATGGGTCGCGGATCCATTCCTTACCAGTTCGTGGGTCTTTTGTGGTTGGGAAGTAGCGCTCAAACTCTTTTAAAAGCAAAGACAGGTGATCGTGCACCAACTGGCAGAATGAATGTTCAAGCTCAGTCTCACCTAAAATCCCCGCTAATGTCTGAAACATGTCCAAAATGCCTCTGTTCACGCGCCGTCCCCACAACTCCAGTTTGGCTTTAAATGCAGCTACTTTGTCTGACAACTTGAAAACAGCTGTCATTTTCCCCTGAAGGCCCAGATTGAGTTCATTGAGCAGGCTGAATATGTCACACAGGTAAGCCAGTTTTGCGACCCATACCTTGTCACTGAAATGTGCTGCCAGCGGTGACTTCTTTTCTGAGAGAAATCTTTGCAATGGCTCTCGTAATTCAAATACTCTGGTTAGCGATTTTCCTCTGGATAACCATCTTATTTCTGTGTATAAGAGAAGGCATCTGTACTCTGCGTCCATCTCCTCACAAAGCTGCTCAAACAGGCGCGAGTTAAGTGCGTGTGCTTTAATGTGGTTAATAACTTTGACGACATCACTCAATACGCTGTTAAATTCCGGTGACATTTTTCTGCTTGCCAGCATTTCCCTGTGAATGATACAATGCGTAGATTCACTCTCAGGTGCAACCTCCTTAATCCGAGCAGTTAAACCAGACAGTCGTCCGGTCATGGCAGCAGCTCCGTCTGTGCATATGCTGACACAAAAGGACCATTTCAGTTTTCCTGATATATAACCATCCAGTGACTTGAACAGTTCTGCTCCTGTGGTGTTGGTTGGCAAAGATAGTGCACATAACAAATCCTCATGCACATCCTCCTGATATAGATATCGCACATAAACAAGTAGTAGTGCCTTGTTGTCGATATCTGTAGATTCATCAACCTGGAGTGCATACCACGGTGATGTATTAATCCTCTCCAACAATTGTGCCTCAATGTCTCCGGCTATTTCCTCAATGCGCCTAGTCACAGTGCTAGCTGACAAAGGCACATGTGCTACCTTTTCCACAGCAGCCTCTCCTAGAAGTTCACGGCAAATGTCTTTAGTGGAGGGCAAGATCAATTCTTCACCGATAGTAAATGGCTTTTTAGCCTTAGCAATGCGGTTAGCCACCAAATATGATGCTCTCAGTGCATTCTCCTTTATTGATGTGGTGGCCCTCATAAATTTCTTCTGTGCTTCGTGCTCCCGTTTTTTTCTTTCAAAATACTCCAGGGGCTTGTCTTTTATGCCAGGGTGCTTGGCGGTCAAGTGGCGAAGCAGTTTTGAAGGTTTCACTGAATTGTCATCATTCTCGGTTTCATAGTCACTTGAGTTGCTTGTTGCAGTCTGTTGAACACAATCACTTGTTGAAGCCATCTTTTGTGACTGAAGTAGTAAATGTGTAAAGAAAAATGGTTTACTATCTAACTGCCCTAGAACAGTGTTTTATCTTTATTTAAAATGTTGTATACTATCATCAATAACATTCTGTTCTTTTGGAGCATTGCCTGGTTTGTGTGTTAACCCATTCTCTTTCTTTACCCAGTCCCTTGGTACATTCATCTCCTACCATGGGGTTTGACTATCAAAGCTACCTCTCTACACCTGAAATTTCTCTGGCATCTAGGGTCAGATCTCTGCCGCCTATCTGACATTGATGCCTGGATGTCCCACTGCCGTTTGAAATTGAACATGGCCAAAACCAAGTTTTTCATCTTCCTCCTCAACCCAGCTCCCCCTTCCTCTTTTCTCTATCTCTGTGATTAATACTCCCTGTTTCCTCAGCTTGCAACCTTGGGGTCGTCTTTTGACTCCTCCCTCTCCTTCTCCACATACGTTCTCTATAACATCAGCAAAATTCAGACTACTAAGACACTTATCCACTTGTCACCTCCCGTCCAGATTATTTCAACCTCCTCACCTTGCACATAACCATTACTCACAACACAGATGTGGAAATGAGCTAATACAACAATAAAAAATCAGCAGTATATAAACTAAATAAATATACCCATAAAAGTGCCAAAAATAGTTCTCAAAAGAAACTTAAAAAAAACAACAACAATATAAAATACCTAAAAGTCAAAGGGGGGGGGGGGGTAAGGGGGGAAGGATGGAAGAAGGAGGAGAGGAGGCGGAAACAAACATACATATATTAACAACAGGATTACTCTGTCATAAGAACTTTAAAAAAATTAAATTTCAAACCTTTTTCTTCAGTGTCATACAAGCTCAGCCCTCTTTCCACTGCACCTAGCAATGACGGTGCTTACCCCGCACTCAGCTAGAGGGGAGAAACTCTATAGGTGAAAGGATGAGATTATATAGATCTATTATCAGAACTGTGAATACTGTTTTTGAATGCTGAAGCTCAATGATATTTCAGTAAAGTTGCAGTTCAGTATACCTCACTGTGTGTTGTGGATTTATTTATGAACTTCCTGACCGCCCCCCCCCCTTAGTGCTGCTTCATCCCCCCCCCCCCCCCACACTTAGTGCTGCTTCATCCCTTAGTGCTGCTTCAGCCCCCCCTCCACCCCCCGTTAGTGCTGTATTTTAGAAATGGCTCTGCTATAAGTGGAGCCAGTTCTAAAATACACCGGAGAATGTGCTGGAACACACAGGGATTTGTACACACATACTGTAGGAGAAGCCATTTCAGAAACATAAACATGAGAAAACATGAGAAAAACCGGAAAAGAATCCAGCAACTTACATGTGGAAGTGTTGGCATTTCAGAACATGATTTCACATGCTGCTTCATCCCTTAGTGCTTCTTCACCCCCCCCCCTAGAGCTGCTTCAGCACCCCCCTTAGTGCTGCTTCACCCCTTAGTGCTGCTTCACCCCCCCCCCCCTTAGAGCTGCTTCAGCCCCCCCCTCAGTGCTGCTTCACCCCTTAGAGCTGCTTCACCCCCCCTCTAGTCACATTGTTGCTTCACCCCCCCCCCCCCTCAGTGCTGGTTCACTCACCCCAGCCCAAACCCCACCCCTCTCAGTGCTGGTTCACTCACCCTGACCACCCCGCCCCTCTCAGTGCTGGTGGACTCACCCGGACCCCCCTCCTCCTCCTCCTCTCAGTGCTGGTTCACAGCACGCACCCAGTGATCCCCCCCCCCCTTTCAGTTCTTGTTCACATCACTCATCCACACCCAGTTATCCCCCCCCCCCTCTCAGTGCTGGTTCACATCACTCATCCACACCCAGTTATCCCCCCCCCCCTCTCAGTGCTGGTTCACATCACTCATCCACACCCAGTTATCCCCCCCCCCCTCTCAGTGCTGGTTCACTCACCCTGACCCCCCTCCTCCTCCTCCTCTCAGTGCTGGTTCACATCACTCACCCAGTGATCCCCCCCCCCCTTTCAGTGCTGGTTCACTCACCCTGACCCCCGTGCCCCTCTCAGTGCTGGTTCACTCATCCTGACCCCCCTCCTCCTCCTCCTCTCAGTGCTGGTTCACATCACTCACCCAGGGATCCTCTCCCCCCTTTCAGTGCTGGTTCACATCACTCATCCACACCCAGTGATCCCCCCCCTCTCAGTGCTGGTTCACTCACCCTGACCCCCCCTCCTCCTGCTCCTCTCAGTGCTGGTTCACTCTCCCCCTGCTGAAGCCGCTGCTTCTGCTTTTTACAAAGCAGCGGCTGTAATAAACTTACTTTGAAAATTAAAGACAACCTGTGAGGAGCCCTCTGGACGTCCTTCCTTCTACAGCGCAGCGCATGAGGAAGGAAGTCTGGACGTCTTTCTACAGCGCAGCGCACGAGGAAGGAAGTGATGTCATAGGGGGTGGGCTCCTCGCAGGTTGTCTTCCCTCAAATTAACTTTATTGCAGCCGCTGCTTTGTGAAAAGCAGAAGCAGCAGCTGCACTGTGCCACGGAGGATCGGCGATCGCATTCATGCTGGCGGTGCCGGTGCCGCAGACATCTGGACTTCTGGAGTCGGGAGAAAAGCCGGTTTTTTGCTCTGGCTGCTCCCGATCTTGCGGCCAGAGCAAAAAAACGGCTTTTCAAAGGCCGGTTTTACACCTGTGCCGGCAGCCGGCCTGGCCAAGGAAAAACCGGCCAGGCAGGCTGAAAACCGGCCGGTTGGCAACCCTAGCACTGAGGGGTACTGGAAATATGGCTGCCTGGACCGTAATACTAAAGGCAGGAACTTGCCCAGTGGTGGCTGCTTCTCGAGCCGTAGCGTCAGCAAATCTATTTCCTCGTGAAACTTCTTCCCCTACCTGATGACTTCGGCAGTGCATTTCTGCAACTTGTTTGGGGGCCCATACAGCATCCAGCAATGTTAATATCTCAGGGCCGTACTTGATGGACTTGCCTCCCGAGGTTATTAACCCTTGTTCTTTGTACAGGGCTCCATGCGCGTGCAATGTTGTAAAGGCATACTTAGAATCTGTGTACACATTTAAACGGAGTGCTGTCCCTATTATCAGTGCCCTGGTGAGGGCTATCAGTTCAGCTTTCTGTGCTGAAGTCCCCGGGGCCAAAGCTGAGGATTCTATTACCATGTCCAGGGTCACTACTGCATAACCGGCACATCGTCATCCGTTGATGACAAGGCTACTTCCATCCACGAAGAAAGTTCGTTCAGGGTCGACTAATGGGACATCAGTTAGATCAGGGCGACTTGAGAATACAGTATCCATAACTTCCAAGCAATCATGATCGGGTGGGCCTGGACCAATTGGCAACAGTGTAGCAGGGTTCAAAGCTTGACTGATGATCAACTGCAATCGGGGGTTTTCACATAACATGCTCTGGTACTTCAGCAATCGTGAATTCGTTAACCAGTAATTTCCTTTGTGTTCCATGAGGGTTAGAACAGAATGCGGTACCGTAATTTGGAGATTCTGACCCAGAGTGAGCTTGTCGGCCTCACCCGCCAGGAGGGCTGTGGCCGCAACGGCTCTCAGGCAAGGTGGTCATCCTTTTGCGACAGTATCCAATTTTCTTGATAGGTAAGCCACAGGTCGCTGCCAAGACCCGAGGGATTGAGTCAATACTCCCAAAGCATTTCCATTTGACTCATGGACATAGAGGCAAAATGGTTTCTGTACATCTGCCAGGCCCAAGGCTGGTGATGACATCAAGGCTGCTTTCAACGATTGGAATGCCATATCCTGTTCTGGGCCCCATTCCAGGGGAGATCGCTCCATTCCTTTGGTGTCCTGATACAATGGCTTTGCCAACAGCGCAAAATTGGGTATCCATTACCGACAATAGCCTGCAGCTCCCAGGAAGACCCTCACCTGCTTCCTGGTGGTGGGGGTAGGGATGCGGCACACCGCTTCCTTTCGTTCTGGTCCCAATCTCCGGATCCCTTTGGACAAATGGAATCCCAGATATTTAACCTCGGTCTGGCACAACTGCGCCTTGGCTCTGGAGACCATGTATCCGGCCTCATTCAGGAGGTGCAAGAGATCACCGGTGGCATGCACGCATTCGTTTTTGGAGTTGGTGGCTACTAGCAGGTCATCCACATACTGAAGAAGGACTCTCTTCCCTGGAGTCACAGAATAACTTGAAAGATCCTGATTGAGGGCAGCACTGAAGAGGGTAGGCGAGTTCTTGAATCCTTGGGGTAATCGAGTCCAGGTGAGTTGACCTCGCCTTCCTGTAGTAGGGTCTTCCCATTCAAACGCGAACAGGAGTTGACTGGTTGGTGCTAAACGTATGCAGAAGAAGGCATCCTTCAAATCCAAGACGGTGAAGTGAGTAGCCTCAGCGTGGATCAGTCCAAGGAGAGTATAAGGGTTGGGTACTACTGGATGTATGGTTTCAACTGCATTATTTACTCGTCTCAAGCCCTGCACTGGGCGGTAGTCACCTGTCCCAGGCTTCTTGACTGGGAGGAGGGGGGTATTCCAGGGCGATTGGCACTCTCTGAAGAGTCCATACTTCAGTAATTTCATTAAATGACAGTGAATTCCTTCAATCGCCGGTCGCAGGAGAGGATATTGTCTCATGTGCACTGGTTCCACTCCTGGTTTGAGGGTGACAAGTACAGGGGCTATATTCTTTGCTAGACCTGGAGGATTATCCTCCGCCCATACCTCGGGCAGAGCTGAGATTTTGGTGGGTATACGGGGACTGGATGCCTTGGTCGGAGATGCACTATAGAACCGCCATTCTTCTTCCCGGAGGACAGTTAACACCATCAGGCCAGCAGATTTCGAGTTCACAGTCATTTCCATCTTTCCTCCTTCAACAAAGGATATCTGCGCCTGGAGCTTAGCAAGCATATCTCGGCCCAAAAGGGGAATTGGGCATTCGGGCATGTACAGGAACTGATGCGTTATCTTCCATCGCCCTAGTTCACAAGTGCGATTCTGCAAGAAAGACTTTGTGGCCCTAGCTCCCGTAGCTCCGACAATGGTGACGGATTGAGAAGACAAAGGGGCCACCGGTTTTGCCACCACTGAATGCTCAGCCCCCGTATCCACCATAAAGTCCATATATTGGTCCCCAATCTTCAAACTGACCATAGGCTCCTGGGGACTTAGAGGAAACTTGGAGCCCGGTCTGGCCTAGTCTTCATCCATGTTGTAGCCCTCTTCGGCTGCCATTCCCTCTATAGCCGCTTCCCCTTGTTGGAACTGTGTGCGATACATTCATCCCTGATGCTGGAATCGTCCCCCTGCTCTCCGTATGCTCCCTTCTCCCCTCCAGGAGGCGGAGTCAAAGTTCGGGCATTCATTCTTCCAAGGTCCTTCTTCTCTATAGTGGGCACACTGATTTGCGCCCAATGGGGGCCGACTATTTCCTCGGCCCCTTCCACGTCCTCGGGTCCTTTGGTTAGAGAAACCTCCTCCTCGTCGTTCAATTAAAGCTGCAGCAAGGAAATCAGCTTTCTTCTTCATTTTACGTTCACTTTCCTTCTGACCTTCTTGATCATGATTCACAAACACTTTCTGAGCAACTTCCATTAACTGGGCCGCATTCATGCCTGCAAATCCTTCCAACTTCTGCAGTTTCCGTTTTATGTCTCCCTGGGACTGACTCACAAAGGCTGCATTTTCCTGGGCCGTTGGATAATATGGGGTATAAAGTCTGTAAGCTTCGGATAAGCGATCATAAAAGGCCGCAGGGCTCTCTTCTGGATGCTAGATGACTTCCGATACCCTTCCGATATTCATGGCCTTTTGGCCTCCTTTCTTCAGGCCCTGCAGTAGGGCCTGGCGGAACCGAGTGAGGGCCGCCGCCCCGTTTACACTGTTTGGATCCCACTTGGGATCATTTGGAAAATCCACGGCAGCTGCTTGCCGGGGATCTAGGCCTGCTTCTTCTATGGGATTTTCTTCTAACCATCGGGTGGATGCTTGCACAAATCGTGCTCATTCTTCAGTAGTGAAGAGGGTAGATAGGAGCTGGCGGCAATCAGACCAGGTAGGCTGATGGGTCTGCATAATACTGGACATTAATTCGGTCAGTTCTTGGGGCTTTTCAGTATAGGATGCATAATGGGTCTTCCAGTTCAATAAATCTGTGGTGGAGAAGGGTACATAAACGAGACTGGCTGGCCCCACCACAACCTGGTCCTGTTCATTAAGGATAGGTAGCCCTGGGACCTGGCGCAATGGCATGACGTGACCATCCCTCTGACTTGCCGTTGTAGTTCTGAGAGCGTTATGTAGTCTGGCTTGTTGGAATTTGGCTCCCCTGCTCTGGTCTTTGGCAGTGAGTGACACTGAGCTAGGAAATGAATCCCTGCTTGCAGTGTCATCGGTGGACTGCAGTCCTCCCGAGGCACTCTGGAAGGAGCTGGGGCTCCCGGTCAGGAGGGGGTGCGCCTCCTCCGGTTGCGGAGGGTGTTGGTGGACTAGGGGTAAATCGGCAGGAGGGGGTCCTCCTGCGCCAGGCTCTGCCTGGGGTGGTGACGGAGCTGAGGGGACTGGCCTATAGAGGAACTGGGGTGAATGGGTCAGAATATCTGGAGATTCTGGGGCAGAATATACGGGCAGCTTCTCTTCCCCCGACTCCCGGGCCCCCTTTGTGGTCGCTACCAATATCCTACACTGTTCCTCGTGGCAACGCTTCATCCAGGAGGGCTCCTTTTTACAAATATTCAACCAGGAATCTATATAGGGGAACTGGTCAGGGTGTTCCCTACGTACAATCCGATGAACTCGGGATATGATTCTAACATCAAAAGTACCACCAGGGGGCCATGCGGTGACCAGCACCGGCCACTCCCTGCCACAAAGTATTTCTAATCGGGACGGAGACATTTTTACTCCATAGTCACCGTCAAATCCCTTCTTGAAATTCTTGATCATACACTTCAACGGAGTTTGCATGGACTCAGACCCTCCCATAATGACGTATACAACAACAGACAGTAGGGGCGGGTGGTCGGGCTGCAGCCCTAGGAACAAATAGGTAGACGAACACCGAACGCTTCCTCCTTTTCACGACCTGGGCGTGGTCGCCCGGCCAGGAACTGCGCTACTCAGGAGTCCGCACTCGCTTGGTCTGTGTTTCAAGACCTCTCTCATTCATACACACAACCAAACATGCTAGCAACGTTTTCCTAAATTCCCAGGCCTACCTTACTAGCCAACAGCAGTGGTTTCGGTCTCACGCATACTCATGCAAGACGTACCGGGACTGCTGATTAACCAAGGGCAGTAGTTTCGGCCTCACGCATACTCATGCAAGGCGTACTCGGACGTGCCCTGAGAGGTGATCAGGCTCTCGGTACCGTATTCCCATACCAATTCAGTCTCGCGTATACTCATGCAAGATGTACCCAAAACTAACTGACTGAGGAGCAAAGAAATTTCTACTCACCGGATCCGGTACCCGATACAAAACCAGTTCTTGGGTTGAATCCTGGACTCCCCTCGGGTTCGGAGGTGTTGGCCGGCCAGACCCAGTAGCCTGCCGAAGCAAGGCGGAACTCTCTCCGATACAAGAGGATCGGTGGCGCCTGAGGTTTCTTCTGCGGTCGAACAGACAAGGTTCCAACCGGGCCAAACCTTGAGGCGGTAAAATGTGGTATATTCATTTGAATACCATCCACTACTCGCACATTCCCGGCCAATGCACCAAGAATATGTAGCAGCGAAGTGCATACAATGAATAAAACCAGGAGTCAATTGCAGGTTCCAAGCCAATTTATTGTGCACAGGCTCAGACAGGAGCGTGTCCAAAAGTGACTGAGCAATGGAGTACAGGAGCAAATTCCTTATATACAATTTTTACAGTTCGATACAGGCAAACTTTCTATTGGTCCCAACTCCCCTTGCACCTGTCCAATCGGGGACCCTCTCTGGGCCTAGCTCCCTGTTCCCCCTTCTCAGGCTATTCTAACAAAGGCATAGTCTTAGGCATAGATACAGTTCTACTTCAAGGCCATTTCTAGCTCAGAGAATGCAGGAACATTTCTATCATCAGCATAAAGGAATTATACAAACTTTTCAAAAGCAGTTTAAAGCAGTTTAAGGCAGATTCTCAAACTCTGGTCCTTCTCAGCACTAATTCAAGGTGGGGGTTGGGATCTAGGCCTAGTTTACAGGCCATAGCCTACCACAACACCACTCCAGTTGTTCTTGAAGGAGAGTCCACTGTTGTTTCCCAGTCTGGAAGTGAGTGGTCCACTGATCCAAGTAATCAATGGAAGTGGAGTAGAAAGATGACACATTGCTTGAAATCTGCTTCATCAATGCTGCCCTCTTCTTCAAGATCTTTTATCTTCTTTCTGATTGTCAGAGGCAAAACCACTTTGTTCTTCCTAGTTACTAACTTGTTTCTAAGGTCACAGATTACTCCAGTCACCTCTATCTTTGAAATTTTTTGAGGCTCAATTTTTAAAGTCGCATTTTGGAAAATCACTGCCTGACTGTGCAGAAAGTACAGCCAAACTACTGCTGATTCATTCTCAAAAATGTTTTGGATGATAACTTGGCATTTTTCCTGTCTCAGAAAATATGATTTCACTGGTTGGAACATTTTAATTGACCTCTTTATAGCTGGTAGTAAAGCCAGCCACCTAGTGTTACTATATCTGAGGAGCTTTTGATACTCACTCTCAAAAAGTCATTCATCTCTTTAAGTTCTTCAATTCTCACTTTATAAATGTGAAAATGTCTGAATATCTTCTCAACAATAACTTTCAAATGGCAGGCCTTCGGCAGCAGTGCTGATACAATTGTGAGCAATGTGAGCTGCACAATTTGAACCAATTAAATTACTTCCTAAATCTTTTTGAAGTTTTTAAAATATATTGTTACTACCCTCCTAGCGGCCCACCAAAATTGCAATTGGTATTGTCAGCACACAGTTCCAAAACTTTGGATCTTAGCCCTTTGGACTCAACTGTATCAAGAGTGCAGTTGGAAAGAATGTCTGAGGTTTCGCCTTTAGCTTCATGGACATCCAGACTTTTACGGAACCCCTTTATCAGGAAGAAATTACCTTACTAAAATAGGGCACACCTTAGTGCTTCTGTGGTTGGAACAATCATAAAAAACTTGTCTCAGAAAGGTCTCTCTTGAGGGAATCAATAGGGTTATGTTTGAAAACATTACAAACAATTGCTTCTGTTCTGGTTCGCGCACAAGAGTATTTTTCATCAAACTATATTTTCAACAACTTTGACGTACAGTCTGACGACTGAAAAGAATAGTTGTGGACAACACAGTGATAAGCCCATGTACCCTCAGTTGTAGCCAGTGACTGAGTTTTCTCATCAAAACTTTGACTTTTAAAAAAAGAAGTCATAGTTCTACTTGAAGAAGCATTTCCATCTGCTGTCTTGTATTTGTCCATCCTTAGGTGCTGAACAATGTCACCCTTTCCTGCATGTGCAATTGAAAAGGAAGACCAGCATTTGTTACAAAACACCATGCTGTCACCAGAATGTTTCTTAATGAACGAGTATTCATTTTGTAGTTGGTGTAGCCCCTCCCCAGAGGAGACACCAGACTTCTACTATTACCTCATAGATATTGTTCAAGTAGTCAGGTCAATTGAGACACCTCAGAGTCTGATGTTTCCCCTGGTAGGGTGTACGGAATTACACTAACCATGTCTTTCCCACTTTTCCCTTGGGGAAACAAGAGAATAGAGGAAAGTAAACTAACGGATTCAATTATACCAAAAGGATGTTACAAGAATTAGGTATTGATAGTGGAAATATCAATGTCAAGCAAATATTCACTTTCACATTCGCTTTTGGAATTAAAAATTTAAATGTATTATTACTAAATAAAATATTTACAAAATCAGTTAAGAAATGTTCAAGAAACATAGCTAATTAAAAATGTTATTTCATAAATAAGTGTTTGCACACTATTGCACTTAAGTTCCTCAGTTCAGTAGAATTATGAAAAACAAGTACACAACTTACTTTTACAAATGAATTTAGGTCAATGAATTATTTTATAAATATTTCTTTTCCAATCCTAGTATTAACTTAAGGATTTTATTCCCAGTAAACTAGGGGGTATGTTTACTAAACTGCGTTAATGCAATTCGCGTTAGGAGCCGCGGTAGTGAAAGAAACCCCAAATAAGGACATGGGCGGTACATCGTCACCACTACTGCGCGTTAGAAAAATTAATGAGTGTTACCGGGCGCCGTGCTGCGTTACTGTGCGTTAATCGTAAGAAGACGTACAGACACAAAGCACTGAAACAGAGCTGTAGCACAATGGTTACGGTACTGACCGCTGTTACAGGCAGCATGGGTTTGAGTCCCCAGTGTGCCTAACGCAGAAGGCTGTCCCAGGCATCACCCTGTACATTACAGAGGGAAAGAGGAAGCATGTTTTTCGTTACGCTGAGTATTGGTGTCAGAAAAACACCCTCGGAGTGTGCCTAGCCGCGTGCGAGGTTGCGTGCATTGGTACGTGCGTAGCCCCGTGTGTAGCTGCGCGCGTACAATTGTGCGTGGGTACATGCGTTTCTACGTGCGTTTTTACGTGCATGGGTGTGTTTGCTAGCACCCTTACAAAACACACACAACATATACATGCCCCCTCACTCACTTTATAGGGGGCATGTATATGTTGTGTGTGTTTTGTAGGGGTGCTAGCAAATACACCCACACATTATATAGTGAGTGAGGGGGCACCACCGATGGCCCACTGCACTCCACTGACGATATGCTCTTGCACCCCCTGGGCCCAGCCAGTACACCCATACCAACATACAGCAGGGTGGTCATACGTCTCACAGCGGATCATTGGACCATCCTGTACCGTCCCCCATTTCCACCCTGCATGCTGGTACACGTGCTTGCCATATAGACAGCTGTTGCCGGGCCCTACACAGTCACACCTCGCAACAACGCTCACCTCCCCCTCCCCCCTCAGGCGCCAGCTTCAGGAGCCCCTGTGGTGCACCCTCTGTGTTTCCCCCCTAACCCCACCGCTACGCATACACCTCAGCCGTCCTGCACTTGCCACCACAGGCCAACAATATGGGGCCATGCTGGATAGGATACACAGGCCATCCGCTCCCCACCGCCATATGTCTCATTGTCACTCTGTGCTGTGTGCCCCGCACCTACCAACACATATGCTGTTGCACGTCACTCATGCACGCCACTCTCCACCCTTCTCGTTGGGCCACCCTCGCAGCAACGTAGCTGTGACATGTCTGTGGGGGTGCTCTCGCCACAGCCCTTACCTGTTCCACATCCTCCCTTGCCTCTCATAGTGAACACTGCCACACCCATCACTCGCACATCACTGTCACCTAGCAATGAGGGACATCTGACCACCAGGTACATATGTTGAACGTCAAAAATTTATAACTTTTTTGTATAAAACATATTTACACTATGTACATTAGGACACACATGGGCCATCCGGTTGACATAGTACATGATGGCAGTTGACAACCAGCATGGCCAACCACGCCTGCTAGGGCAAACAGCATTGGCCACCCCCATCCCTGTGGCCATTGTGATGGACAGGCAATGGCACGGTCCGTCACAGGGCGGGTGTGCCATGTGTGTCCACACATTACACACCCTGGGGACCCCTGTCGGATGGTGGCTGACCGGGTGCGGCACGGGCAGGGCGCTCATCCCGCTCCTGCAGACGTTCAGCCACCATGGACAGGGTCGCCAGCACCTGCCCCTGGATTAGGGCGAACTGCCTCTGGGCTTGTGCCTGGGCACGCACAGCCGCAGCCAGGCGCAGACCGCACATGCAGCCGCACAGACACACATCTCCCCGTGTCTGTGTGGCTGCATGCACGGCAGACCTGCCTGCGGCCATGTGTGGCAGGCACACGTCCAGAGGGCGTGCCTCGCCATGATCATGGGGCAGGTGGCTGGTGCCCCCATTGCCCTGTGGCGGAGCGTGCCATTGGGGACCTGTCCCACCCACCCCCCCGCTGTACACCCCCTCCCGCCCCCCTGCCTCCAACACCCTCCCCACATCCCCATCCCCCACCTCCCCCTCCCTCTCCCTGCCACCCACCACCTCCCTCTCCCCTCCCCTTTCACCCACCTCCTCCCCCCCCTCATTTCCCCGATCCCCCAGCTCCGCAACATCACTCCCCATGTGAGCCACATCCCCTCCCATATGGCCATCATCCTCGTCCCCCTCCTCTCCCTCGTAGAGGCGTGGGGATGCACCCACATGCCCTCCTTCGGCATCCTCTGTGGCCACCTCTGGTCCGCCGACCTGAAGTCCCACGTGCTCTTGGTCCCCCTCCCGGGCCACACCGTCATCCGGTTCTTCCGGCCTCTCTTCCTCGATGGCTGCACGTGCATCAGCTGTGGGAGAGGTAACACATGTCATCCCCTGGGTGAACATCATATTCCGCAGTCACAGTGGACCTGTGGTTCCACCACTCGGTGCCCTACAAGGCCATGTCCCGGTACTCACCATTCTGCTGGGCCATCCGCTCACGCTGCACCCTAGCCACAAATCTGGGGTACCGGGCCCTTAGCTCCCTTGCCTTCTTGCGCAGGTCCTCCACCTTTAGGGGTGACACCAAACATTGCCCTTAGCTACCGCTGGGACACGTTGGGGTCCCCTGCCTCTGCAGCTAACCCTCTCACTTCATGCAACAAGCGCCTGCCCCTATTGGGTGAGACACTCATGCCCCCTGCGTTCACAGGAGACAGCCCCATGTGTGGCCCACACTCACGCCTCTCAGGTCTGTGCCCCATGTGCCCTGTATGTGCACCCCACATACATGACACATCACAGCTCTGTGTGCCACCTACACACATCTGCCAGTGCCAATCAGCCACTGTTGGGGTGGGAGGTTGTCACCTGCAGTGCTCCCTGCAAACTCCTTGGCCTGTGGTTTGTCATTTGTGATCCCATACAGGGCCTGTTTTCAAAGGCACCGGGATGGTTCAGGGAACCCCTCTTGGGGCCTGCATCATCCCAGGAGCTGAGGTCTGTCTTTTGTGATCACACAATGCTCCAGCTGACAGTGGGCAGGGATGGGGAGGGGTGCCCTCATTTGGGGCCTGCATCTGCTTGGAGCTGTGGTTTGTCTTTTGTGATCACACAAGGCTCCAGCTGACAGTGGGCAGGGATGGGGAGGGGTGCCCTCATTTGGGGCCTGCATCTGCTTGGAGCTGTGGTTTGTCTTTTGTGATCACACAAGGCTCCATCTGACAGGGGGCAGGGATGGGGAGGGGTGCCCTCATTTGGGGCCTGCATCTGCTTGGAGCTGTGGTTTGTCTTTTGTGATCACACAAGGCTCCAGCTGACAGTGGGCAGTGATGGGGAGGGGTGCCCTCATTTGGGGCCTGCAGCATCGGCGGATGTATTTTGAACTTGTGTTGGTTGACATAGGCATGGTGCAGACCCCTTCCTTTCCTGTTGGCCTGAGAGGTGGGACTGGGGTGTCTTGTGGATGGGGGACATCCCTGGCCTTCAAAGGCGCCCCATACCATACCAATGTGATCTGTGGTGCACTCCTGCCATGGTTGCAGCTACCTCCTTGGGGCTGGGGGGTCTTTTTCTAGGGTGTGTGGCAGACGTTGCTAGCCGCAGGATGTGTCGGCACCTGCTATTCCCTGGCAGTGCATAGTGTCTTTGTGCTGTGGTTACTGGGTGTGTTTTGTTTAGCCTCATCATTTGGGGTACCTGTCCCCATGCACTTACCTCACGTGGGTAGTCAGAGCTCCGGTTGAACCTATGGGCCAGGCGCTCCCAGGCCCTCCTGACCCTTCCCAGATTCTGCCTCCTGGATGAGCCAGGGAAGAGCCGCTGCTGGCGGAGGCAGAACAGCTCTGTCAGGAGATACAGATCCCCCTGGCTGAATGCTGGCTTCCTGGACATGGCTGCCATTTGTTCAGACTGTGTCTGTGCTGCGTAGCCACGTGCGTTGCTGGGGGGGTAGCCACGTGCGTTGCTGGGGGCGTGGCTACATGCGAATGTCATGGCGCTTGAATTCGTGCGTTACTGCGGGCGTACGTACGTGCGTTGCTGCGGGCATGAATACGTGCGTTGTTTACGGCGTGTACGTGCGTTACTACGTGCGTTGGGTTTTCTCTCAGCACTGTACATTTACATATCCCTGGGGGAATATTGCACCTGGGATTGGTACTACTATTTCTGATTGTGTTCGACTCTTACCTATGGGAGCCTGTGGGCATGATCCACACGTTACAAACCCCGCTTCCTCATACCTGTGCCACATCTTGCAGCATCAGCATCATGTTTCATACCATCTTCTGCTGAACAAACCTCACATCAGGGTCCGTTCACATTTCATTGGGCACCTTATATTACAGACTCTTTAGGGTGTCTTGCACCTATGCATTATGCTAACAGATGGACGTGTGATGGCCTATGGTTCATCATAGCCTGTGAGCAGGTGCTGGATTTTCACAGGGTTGGATTGTGCCAGTCACACCCATGATGCACTGCACATGCAAATCAGCTGTCCACAGATACACACCATGGGGAATGCACCCCCACAGCACCTCGGCCTGGTAGGGGGAACTGACCATGTGCACCCCCACAGCACCTCGGCCTGATAGGGGGTACTGACCGTGTGTTGTACTGGTACAGAGTAGCTACACGCCGTCACATTGTGCAGGTACTGTGCTCACCCTGAGGGTGCAGTGAGGCGCCCAGCACTAGGTCCATAGCACCATCCATGGCTGAAAGAGGCCATGGCGCAGGTCGAAAGCAGTGTTACTGTGTGAGATAGGTCGTTTCTGCAGGAACACCTTGGACATCTCTTTCTGTTTCAGTCAGGTGTAGCCCCCATGCACCACCACACCCCTCCCCCAGGGCTGAGGGTAGCAAACAGGGTCTCCTATCAAAAGATCCACAGTCTACCTCCCTGCAACGGTGGCAGTAGAGGGGAACATTAACCCTAGTCCTGCTGGGGAACAGACACCCCACTAGGGCAGTCAATGCAGCTCTGTACACAGCCATAACACAATAGCAGACAGACATTAGGCCTGGATATGGTATACTGCACACCACCACTATCTGATATTCCCCTGGTGCAAGCCATCAGCCACTGCACCCTGCAAGCCACTCCATCACAACACCTACCAGCTGCAAACAGTCTGCTAGTGCCCAGTGGAGATGCCCACACCCCAAACTGGGATGTCAGCATACACAGCAAGCAGATACATTAGTGACTGGGCCCCAAAAGAAAACCCATATTTATCACATGAGAGAAATACTAGATAGCACTATGGGAGTGCCTAGCCATGCTGTGGTCACTGCACAGTCAGGGTGAGAGTGATCTCTCAGCAGGATATACTGAGGTCACCCTGTCTATGTAGGTGGTGGCCGGGCACTACAATGCGCCTGTCACTGCCCTATGCCCTGTGCAGATGCACCCTGGCCAGGCCACCCTGTCCGGCCTATACCCATGGTACCTTGCTCCTCATTATGCACATTGGCAGCCCAATACTGGCAACATTGCTGGCAGTGTGGGCTGTGGAAGGTGTTTGCAGCGACCACACACTGGATAGACAGACAGCCACCCCCACACCTATGCCAGCATTGTGCTACTATAGAGGTGGTCAGCAGCCATACCCACCACACCAGTCATGGGCATTGTACAGGCATGGATATGGTACACAAGACTGTTGGGGGGTCACTCCCCAGGGTGGTGAACACTGTCAGAGACCAGACCTGCAGCACACACCGCAGACATCAGAATGATTGTTATGGTGGAGCTCAATGAGCAAAATGTGCTTAACGTAGGAATTGATATCTGCCAGTTATCATAGGAAACGTTTGATAGCTGTGTACCATATACCCAGGTGTAGGGTGGCATTGCTAAGGTATGCAACTGCTAGTATTGGGAGATACAGGCAGGGCCCAATGTCTTGCCTCTCCAGGTGGCAGCCTGTGGGTGGGTGTGTGGCCCTGTTGGCTGCTGCTTTACGGCAGAGTTCCCCAACTCCAGTCCTGGTGTTCCAAACACTGTTCGGGTTTTCATGCTGTCCCTCATAAATATGCATGAGCTACATCTGCATACCATGGGGGTGGTGCATAGCTATGCAGCACAGGCATCTTTATTAGAGGCAGCATGAAACCGGAATGGTGTGGGGCCCTCCAGGACTGCAATTGCGGGACTCTGCTTTAGGTAATGTGTCTGTGTTTGGTGTGGTAAAATATAGGTCATGCGTATGTTCTCTGCAATAAAGGAGTGTCTTTACTATCACTGTTTAGTGGTGGGTAAAACTATGGGGACTGGGTTGTGTGATGAGGAAGCTTATCATAGCTCAGGTAGGAGCTATAGAAAAGATGATGTGACTCTGAACAAGCAACCTGTCAGTTCTGGTAGAAGCAAGAAAACAGAGTTTTCACATAAAAGACTACCAGTCCCAGAATGCACCAGGTTTCCAGCAGCCATGAGAGGGGCTGAAGTGAGAGAATGTAGGTGCAATCAAGAGAGCTATGAGGTAATCCCTAAGCACTCATCTCAAAGGGCAGGGCCTGATTCAACACAGCTGCACTGTGTTAGGGAGCAGCACACATTAGGACAGAATAAGAATAGAGCTTATTCTTCAGATAACAGTTACTACAAGTTTCAGCAACAGTTTCAAGAACAGCTTCAGGAAGAGATACAGAGGGGAGAGCTTCAGCAACGGCTACAAGCACCAGTATCACCTGGAGAAACAGAAGCCAAGCCAAGCAGATAGAGAGAGAAGGAAACTCTCTGGAAGGAAGAGAAGAAAGGCCATTGGAAGGTCTGAGAGATTCCAAGGCAGTACTCATACTGGGAGGTATTCCAAAGGCCAGCAGAGTCCATTGGACTGGATTCAGCCAGAGGAATGGAGTGGCAGAGATAGGAATCACCAGTGGCTACCTGGAAGAGAGAAGACTGCATGTGGAAGGGATTTTCAGACCAAGGCCAGAAGGTATGTGAGAGAAGATCCAGTGTCCAGGGATCAAGATTGGAAGGCTGGACATCAGAATTGGATTACATATTGGCCAGGCTATACAGAGAGGAATAATGATAGCAGGAGAGGCTCAGGTATGAACACTGATCCAGACCCTATCTATAATAGAGAATGGCAGCAAGGGAATAAGCATTCTCATGATAGTGCCTTAATGAAAGACTCATCTGTGCCAATGTATGATATTGACCCTATGATTGTTGATGCAGGGGGAAATACAGCAGATGAAACTATTTACATGGACTGTTCTTTATCTAAATGCTATTGCTAGTTTTCTATGAGCAAACACATCAGCCATCACAAAGAAACCTAACGTTGTTCTTTATTTCCACTGCAAACAGCTCTTAAAGCAGGATTTGGGCTCACACAGTAGCAGCCAGCCAGCTAAAGGCTTTCAGCTGGTCCATGGATAGTAATTAGGGCTGCACCTGATTGTGTGTGTGAGCAAGGGAGAATCACTGCTGAGATCGGCGTGGAAAATAAGCAGAAGTTAACCTAACCAGCAAAGTTTATTCTTTTCGTTGTGCCTTTGTATTTGGTAATTATTTGCTAAGAAAACATTAGCTAATTGCCTGACAAGCTGAAGGTTGTTTTCTGGTTTACTTTGTGACTTTTTGTTATCCATTTAAACACTGCAAGCAAGTAACCTCATTTATAGTGCTATCAAGCATACATGTGCTGGGTGAATTAAACCCCATCAATAAAAGAAGTATTTTATTGATCTTACCACTTGGTTTCACAACTCAAATTATTGTCATCAGCTGTGTTTGGGAGTGAATGAACTACAATACCCACAATACCTTGCAAGAATCATATGAATATATGCATCATCAAGATTGTGTAAGTTCTCACCCTAGGCAGCCGTCTGACAAATGGCGTAGCTTTTCGGATTGCTTTTGCACCAAGAGGATTTACTTGTTGTGGATTACAAATAAAAGTCAAGTTTAAAGCTGTAAGAAGATTTCTTTCCCTCATCTGCACTTTGGAAGAAAAGTGGTTGTTCCAGGAAGCTGTCCCAGATGAAAAGACCCTGTGAAAAGCTGGATTCATCACTGAGACAAGGTAATATGTACCTGGGCATGTCTAGTGGTGGATGTGTGTAAGCACAGGGGGTAATTGGGAAAAAAAAAAAAAGGTTGAAAAAACACACCTGGTTGGAAGGTGCTGCTCTTTGGTTTTTTTTTTTTCTCTTTTCTTGCAGGGGTCAAGATGGATCCGAGGGAGATGGCTCAGTGGATGGCAGCCCAATTTTGCAAGCAGCAGGAGCTATCACAGCAGGCCCAGGACACTGCTATGAAGGCCTTAATCGAACAGCAGAAACCAGTGCTTGATCTGGTGCAAGCTCTAGTTCAGCTGCAGAGCCAAAGTGGAACAGATGCAAGACCAGCAGTTAGTACTGGTGCACCACATGTGGACACTGTGGGACTCAATCAAGGGGTTGGGGCATTTAATTTTGGGAAATTAACTCCAGAAGATAATGTTGATGATTTTCTAAAGTCTTTTGAAAGAGTGGCACAGGCTTTAGCATGGCCAGAGACCCAGTGGGCAGTAAGGCTGGCAGCCTCATTAACTGGTGAGGCACTAGCAGCTTACAGAGCAATGCCAGCAGCCCAGGCTTTGATTTATAAGGATGTAAAGGCAGCTATTAGAGATCGCCTAGGGTTGTCAATTTCAGAGTATAGGCGAATGTTTAGAGCTGTTACATTGAAAGTGGGTGAGACACCCAGGGCTCTGAGTCAGAGAATCAGAAGTTTAGCTGTAAAATGGTTGGAGCCTGAGCAAAAGACAGTAGAAATGTTATTAGATATTATAATGCTGGAACAATTTATGCTTGGGGTACCTAAAGATTTGAATGTTTTTCTTATACAGCAAAATTGCCAAAATCTTGGAGAGGCAACCATGCTAGCAGAGAGATTCTTGGAAGCCACATGGGCTTGCCATAGAATGGGTGGCCCTCTAAAGATGGATGCTGAGGCTAGATGTGCTGTATCAGAAAAAAGAATAATTAAGAATGTTTCTGAAAATGAACGTACTGTATCAAACCAGATGACACAGTGGAATAGAAAGAAATGTTTCAAGTGTGGAAAAGTGGGACACTTAGAGAAGAGATGCCAGACACACACTAGTTTAATGGGTCTGGATTTAAAACAGCCCAAGGAAGGATTTCTTTTGATGGTTGATGTGCAAGGAATTACCACAAATGCATTATTAGACTCTGGGGCAGACCAGAGTATGATGTCAAAAAGGCTTTGGAAGAGGATAGAGGCCCAAGAAAGATTTGTGCCTAGAACCCCTGAAAGCCAAGTTCACATCAGATGCATTCATGGTGCTGCATCATCATATCCCACCTATAGGCTAAAGGTTAAGTGCCTAGGGAAACAAGAGGAAGTCCTATTAGCAGTGGTGCCTAGGCTACCCTTTGATTTGGTTCTAGGAAGAGACTGGCCAAGATTTAAGCAGGGTCTAGTGGAAGGACTAGGAAAAAAAGGAGGGAGAAGGTTTAATGGTAGTAGCTCCCGGGCCTTTATTTGGAAGTCCTCAGACCCCAGCTAAAAAGATGGTTAAGCGTCCAGAAGACCAAGCTACCCCAAAGCAGATATTCGTCCTAAAGTACCATAAGGTCTCTGAGAAGGCCCAAGCTCCTAGGCGGGCAACCCCTCAGTCTGCTGGGTTTGACCTGTGCAGCATAGAAAATGTGATTGTACCTAGCCAAGGGAGAGCCCTGGTTGACACCGGTCTCCAAGTGGAAATACCAATTGGATGTTATGGGAGAGTAGCCCCAAGGTCCGGATTAGCCCTTAAATATTTCATCGATGTGGGTGCGGGAGTAATTGATCCCGATTACAGGGGCAATATTAAAGTTCTGTTGTTTAACTTTGGACAGAATGAGTATCATGTGAAGACAGGAGACAAAATTGCCCAATTGATTTGTGAGAGGCTGGGTTTTCCACCTGTGGAGGAGGTCACATCCCTAGAGAATTCTGAACGTGGAGCCAAAGGCTTTGGTTCTACTGATGTCAAAGGGGTTAAAAGCTTAGCTGCCACCTGTGCCCGAGAGAGGGAGGTGAGTGAAGAGGAAGATTTGGGACCCCAGGTATCTGATTGTAAAGAAAAATCAGAGCCCCAAATAGGTGAGGACCTGACAATGGTACAACAGGAAGAAATTAGGAAGTTGCTTAAGGAATTCCCAGATGTGTTGACACCCATACCTGGGGAGATCCATTTGGTGGCCCATGAAATAATAACTCCACCTGGGAAATTGGTTCGTCAAAGGCCATACCGCTTGCCTGAAGCCAAAAGACAGGAGGTAGTGGCACAAGTCCAGGAGATGTTGGACATGGGGGTAATAGAGGAGTCAAAGAGTCCCTGGAATAGCCCCATAGTCCTGGTGCCGAAGCCTGATGGATCCTTAAGATTTTGTATTGACTTCCGGCAGGTAAATGCCATATCAGTTTTTGATGCATATCCAATGCCAAGAATTGAGGAGCTGCTAGACCAGCTGGGACAGGCTCAATACTTAACCACCCTTGATATGACAAAAGGATATTGGCAAATCCCGCTCACCAGGGAGTCGAAGCCGAAAACTGCGTTCAGCACCCCCGTTGGCCTTTTCCAGTTCAAGAGGATGCCTTTCGGACTGCATGGAGCAGCGGCTACCTGCCAAAGGTTAGTGGATCAGGTACTTCGACCCCACCAAAGTTATGCTTTTGCATACATGGATGATGTCATAATCCATAGTAACACCTGGGCGGAGCATTTGAAGAGGATCAGGGCAGTCTTGTGCTCTATGAAGCAAGCGGGAATCACTTTAAACCCGAAGAAGTGTGCCTTTGCAAATAGGGAGGTAAAATACCTAGGCCACCTAGTGGGAAGAGGAAAAATTAAACCTCTATTAAGCAAAATAGATAGCATCAGGAATTTTCCTCCTCCAACAACCAAGAAACAACTAAGAAGTTTCTTAGGACTTATTGGATACTACCGCCGGTTTATACCGCAATTCGCAGAGAAAAGTGCCATTTTCACGGATATGCTGCGAAAGAATTGTCCAAACCAGATAAAGTGGACACCAGAAGCTGAAAAAGCGTTTTCAGTATTAAAAGAAAAATTGTGTACAGGACCGGTACTGAAAGGAGTAGACTTCAAGAAACCCTTTCTGGTTCAAACCGATGCATCGGATGTAGGGCTAGGAGCAGTCCTATCCCAGTGCCATGATGGAGAGGAGCATCCTGTGATGTACTTGAGCAGGAAGTTGTCACTGGCTGAACAAAAGTATTCCACGATAGAGAAAGAGTGTTTGGCTATCAAGTGGTCAGTGGAGGCGTTAAGGTTTTACCTTACAGGGAGAAAGTTCCAGTTGGTCACGGACCATGCCCCACTTAAGTGGTTGCAGCAAATGAAGAACCACAATGCCAGGCTGACACGCTGGTACATGGCCTTACAGGCGTTTGATTTTCAGGTTGAACATCGTGCCGGGAAGTTACACAAGAATGCGGATGCACTTTCCCGTATTACGGACTGTAGAGAAGAAGTTTCACCAGTAAAACCAGTCCGTAATAACTTAAGCAGGGGGGTATGTGATAAGGAAGCTTATCATAGCTCAGGTAGGAGCTATAGAAAAGATGATGTGACTCTGAACAAGCAACCTGTCAGTTCTGGTAGAAGCAAGAAAACAGAGTTTTCACATAAAAGACTACCAGTCCCAGAATGCACCAGGTTTCCAGCAGCCATGAGAGGGGCTGAAGTGAGAGAATGTAGGTGCAATCAAGAGAGCTATGAGGTAATCCCTAAGCACTCATCTCAAAGGGCAGGGCCTGATTCAACACAGCTGCACTGTGTTAGGGAGCAGCACACATTAGGACAGAATAAGAATAGAGCTTATTCTTCAGATAACAGTTACTACAAGTTTCAGCAACAGTTTCAAGAACAGCTTCAGGAAGAGATACAGAGGGGAGAGCTTCAGCAACGGCTACAAGCACCAGTATCACCTGGAGAAACAGAAGCCAAGCCAAGCAGATAGAGAGAGAAGGAAACTCTCTGGAAGGAAGAGAAGAAAGGCCATTGGAAGGTCTGGGAGATTCCAAGGCAGTACTCATACTGGGAGGTATTCCAAAGGCCAGCAGAGTCCATTGGACTGGATTCAGCCAGAGGAATGGAGTGGCAGAGATAGGAATCACCAGTGGCTACCTGGAAGAGAGAAGACTGCATGTGGAAGGGACTTTCAGACCAAGGCCAGAAGGTATGTGAGAGAAGATCCAGTGTCCAGGGATCAAGATTGGAAGGCTGGACATCAGAATTGGATTACATATTGGCCAGGCTATACAGAGAGGAATAATGATAGCAGGAGAGGCTCAGGTATGAACACTGATCCAGACCCTATCTATAATAGAGAATGGCAGCAAGGGAATAAGCATTCTCATGATAGTGCCGTAATGAAAGACTCATCTGTGCCAATGTATGATATTGACCCTATGATTGTTGATGCAGGGGGAAATACAGCAGATGAAACTATTTACATGGACTGTTCTTTATCTAAATGCTATTGCTAGTTTTCTATGAGCAAACACATCAGCCATCACAAAGAAACCTAACGTTGTTCTTTATTTCCACTGCAAACAGCTCTTAAAGCAGGATTTGGGCTCACACAGTAGCAGCCAGCCAGCTAAAGGCTTTCAGCTGGTCCATGGATAGTAATTAGGGCTGCACCTGATTGAGTGTGTGAGCAAGGGAGAATCACTGCTGAGATCGGCGTGGAAAATAAGCAGAAGTTAACCTAACCAGCAAAGTTTATTCTTTTCGTTGTGCCTTTGTATTTGGTAATTATTTGCTAAGAAAACATTAGCTAATTGCCTGACAAGCTGAAGGTTGTTTTCTGGTTTACTTTGTGACTTTTTGTTATCCATTTAAACACTGCAAGCAAGTAACCTCATTTATAGTGCTATCAAGCATACATGTGCTGGGTGAATTAAACCCCATCAATAAAAGAAGTATTTTATTGATCTTACCACTTGGTTTCACAACTCAAATTATTGTCATCAGCTGTGTTTGGGAGTGAATGAACTACAATACCCACAATACCTTGCAAGAATCATATGAATATATGCATCGTCAAGATTGTGTAAGTTCTCACCCTAGGCAGCCGTCTGACAGTTGGCAGGAGCCCCAGCTGGGATTTGAACCTGTGACCCTCTGGTCTTACAAGCACTGGCTGTGTCTGTTGCACCACACTGTGGCCACAGAAACAGTGCAGTCCCTGGAGTTAGTTAAACCGGCCTGACGAGTCAAAAACCCTGCTCTGCAACAGGTTTACTGTGGCCTCATTTACCTTGTATGCAGACAAAGGTGCACATAAACCTCAGAAAAGACCTCACAAAAGGGGCACACACCCATAACCAAGCTGGGCAACAATGATATCATTGGGAAACATTACACAACACTCCCAGGACAGCTCCATTACAATGAAATGATCTTTAAAAGGGTCTGCGGAGCGTAGACCCTTCCACACATCATTTCTTTTTGGTGCTTTCCAGGGAGTGTTGTTCCTTGTTGCCCATTGCTATCACTGTTGCCCAGCTGAATTATGCTTTTTAAAATGTTTCCTGTGGTCATTTTTAACGTTTTATGTGAAATTTTGTTCTGTGCACATGTATCACACTGCTCACGTTTTGTGTGTTTCCCCGGTTTTTCTGTACATTGCTGACGGAAATGGTTTCTCTTCCCTTTAAATGCCTTTAACGACAGGTTTTCATTCGCGTTGGAATTGAGCTCAGAAATTCAGCGCGTTAGTATGAGGGGAGCCTCTCCTCGCCCACTCTCCGCCCATTGACCCCTTCTCTCCGCCCACTCTCCACCTTCTGCGCTGTTTTAACGCACCGCGGGACTTTACGATCGTTAACTATGCTTAACGCGCGTAGTATTACGTTAACGGTCGTTAGCGCGTCGGTACGCGCGTTATACGGCACTTACGGTCGTTAACGTCGTATAACGCGCGTTAGTCACGTTTACCGCACTTTAGTAAACATCCCCCTAAGTTTCTGTCTTCACCTACTTTTTAGCAGGTATTTTTTTTATTTCAGCGTACTCTGAGTAGTGTGTCTATATTTAAGGAAATGAGCTCATAAAATTCTCTGGTTTGTCCTTTTAGGTACTGGTGCACTTATAACTCACACTTTTTGCCGCTCTCTTGTGTTATATCTATCCCCTATCTCAAACAGTTCAACAAAGAAAAACCCTAACTTAAGTTTGGGCAAACACAGTCTGCAGGCCCTTTAAAACTCAGACTGCTCAGTGTTTATTAAAGGGTTACTAGTTGTTTACTGTTCTTTACTAAAGAAAATAAAGAATAATTACATATCCCTATCTGTCACATTCATACCATACCCTCATTTACTATCATTCTCAGAAATCATTTTTTTCTTTTTCTTTTCTCAGAGAAGTAAGGAATATTAAGAGCTAATAAATAATTCAAGCATTAAATCCAAGCGTCTGTGAGTTTCACTGTCGCTGCAGCCTGTCAGCTCCTCAGCATTCCCTGCTGTCGGCTTCAGCTCAGACAGACCTTAACAGGATTTTAAATCCCTTCAAAACTTTCTTTTCCAGTGATAATTCTTTAGTCATACGTGCTAGATCTGTTTTCCTCAGCACTGTATTTCCAAAGCTAAATCCAGTAATCCTAAAGACATGAGGTATTGAAAATTTCCACTTGGCAACTAGATCTTTTTTTTCAAAACCTCTTTTAATATTTAGATTTCCAGACTTCAGGAAAATCATCCAAGGAAATCATTCATAACTCCTTGTTCGTAGATTCACACCTTCTTCTAACCAATCCACATCGGATCTGTTTTTGAGAATCAGAGATGCCTATATAAATTCCACTTAAATCTCAGGACACAAAGAAACTTAAACCCAGAAAATGACTTAAAGTCACTCAATATCAGTCTTTTTATTATAGAACTACTTGACTATAGCTCAGTCGAGGCTTTCCCTAAAACTTCAATCTGCTCTCCCAATTTATTGCTTAGAAGAACTACTTTTAAACTGTCTTTACAGTGACCTAAAACCTAGTTATTCTGAATTTTACTAGAAACTATGGGGTATGTTTACTAAAATGCGCACTTGTGCGGGGCGCACATGAGCGTGCTAAAATGATGCACTTAAGTGCTCTTAAGCGCCCCGCACGCGTGCGGGTCACATTAACGGGCCCCACACATGTGCGACGAAAACGCGCACGTGTGCGGGGCGCTCATGTGCGATAGAGGCGGGGAACGACTAACGGAGGGCGGAGGAAGGCCCCCGAGGGACGGGGTCAATGGGTGGAAAGTGGGAGGGGAGAGGCTCCCCGTACAGGAGCGTGGCCGAATTTTCAAGTAAAAACTACCGCGAGTGAAACACTCGCGGTAGAATGCATTTAAAGGGAAGAGAAACCATTTCCGTCAGCAATGTAAAGCCAAACCAGGGAAACCTAAAACACGTGAGCAGTGTGATACATGTGCACAGAACAAAATTGCAACTAACAACTGAAAATGACCACAACAAAATATGTAAAAATTATAAGCCAGCTGGCCAACATTGATATCAATGGCCAACAATAAAAAACACTCCCAGGAAAGCTCCAAAAAAAAGGAATGATTTATGGAAGTGTCTACGGAGCGTAGACCCTTCCAAAAATCATTTCCTTTTTTGGAGCCTACCTGGGAGTGTATTTAATGTTGCCCATTGATATCACTGTTGCCCAGCTTGGTTATGTTTTTTTCCCCTTTTTCTGAGGTCATATTTGAGGTTTATTTGCACGTTTGTCGCCATACAAGGTAAATGAGCCCACAGTAAAATTGTGCACAGCAGGGTGTCTGCCTCGTGTGGACAGTTGTCCTATCTCCAGGGACTGCACTGTCTCTGTGGTCACAGTGTGGTGCAGCAGACACAGCCAGTGCCTGTAGGACCAGAGAATCACAGGTTCAAATTCCAGCTGGGGCTCCTGCCAACCCAGTCCACATAGTTTTTTCACACCAAGAAACAGTGATAGTACAGACACTCCTTTATAGCAGACAACATAAGCATGTTTCCAACACCTATATTTTACCTTACACCGCACACAAACCATAACAATGGGCATTATGTACAGGCGAGTCCCCCCAATTCAGTCCTGGAGTGCCACAACACAATCAGGTTATATGGGATTTTCCAGATAAGGACATGTGTTCATGTTGGCCGAGGGGTACAGGTGGTGGAGGGTGTAGTGGCTGCAAGCCACAGCAGACAGTGCCGTAGGCGTGTGCAGGCTGGCACCGTCCACCACAACAGACAGGCTCTGTCGGATGTACAGTCATGGACTCCCCAGGGAATGCAGCATATATGTGGCAAAATGGTGGTGCAGTGCACACAGACAGTGTGTACAAAAACAGAAGGTCACAGGTTCAAATCCTGTCTGTGGCTCCTGCCAAACTACTCCCCAGAATTGTACTCCTCTAAAACCTGGCATTAAAGACTGAACCTTTGCTGCTGAGAATCTAAGATTGTTTGAAATAGTCATATTTTTCCTTCAACGCTACACACCAAATAAACATGTGCATCATCTACAGCAGATTCTCCCAAATGCAGTCCTGGAGGGTCACTCATCATGCACTTTTTATGCAGTCTCTAATATAAGGCCATGTGAGCATGGTGACGGCAGGGGAACTGGTGGCAGCTGTCCACAGCACACCATGGCGTAGCCCTTTTTAAGTGGGTGCTCTGCACTGCAACAGACAGGGTCAGTCTGACAAACAGCCATGGATTCCCCTGGGAATGCACTGCCTCTGTGACAAGACAGTGGTGCAAAGCACACAGGCAGTGCCATCAGGAGCAGAAGGTCACAGGTTCAAATCCCATGTGTTGGCCCTGCCATCCCAGTCCCCACAATTGTCACACTACACAAATGTTTTAAAACTAACAGAACCTGTATTGCAGATAATGCAAACATGGGTAATACATCTATATTTTCTTTGAAAGTGTACATATATGAGAAACATGTGCATTACATAGAGCAGATTCCCCCAAATGCAGTCCTGGAGGGCCACAAATCATTCACATCTTATGATGTCTCAAATAAAGATGTGTTTGTCCAATGCTATATGCTGGTCCATGGTATGCAGATGTATCTCATGCATATTCATTAGGCACTCTTGGAAAATATGATCAGTGTTTGGCCCAACAGGACTGGAGTTGGGGACCTCTGCCCGAGAGTACCGGCCAACAGGAGCAGAAATGACCAGACCCACAGGCTCCATTACCCAAAGACTATTGGACAGTCATGATATTGGGCCTTGCGTACATCTCACAAAACTAGTAAGTGCACACCTTAGCACTGTCACCATAAACCTGGAAATACACTACACATATATCAACATGTAGATGTGATCAGTTGCAGATATCAATTCGTACGTTAAGCACAATATGGTTATTGAGCGGTATCTTACCAATATGTCTGATGTTTGTGGAGTGTGTCTCAGGTCTGGTGTCTGACAATGTTCCCCACCCTGGGGTGTGACACCAACAGTATTGCATACCATAGCCATGCCTGCACTGTGTCCAGGACTGCTGAGTTGGCCTAGACTGCAAAAGCTAGCTATAGTAGCACAGTGATGGCATAGGTGTGGGATTGTGTGGCTGTACATCCAGTGTGTGATGCTTGCAGCACCTTACTCAGCGCACAATGTTTGCACTGTGTCCAGTGTTAGCTTGCCAATGTGCATAATGAGGAGCAAGGTATTGTGGGTATACCTCCGACAGGCTGGCCTGGCCAGGATGCATCAGGACAGATCATAAGGCAATGTATTGGACATTGTAGTGTGCGGCCATCAGCAGCACGGACAGGGTATCCCCTGCATGTCCTCCTCGAAGGTCACTCTCACCCTGACTGAGCAGTCACCATGGCATGGCTAGGTCTCCCATAGTGCCAACAGCATATTTTTCAAGTAATATCTATGGGTTTCCTTTTGGGGCCTAATCACTAACTTAACTGCTTGGTGAGCGTGCAGACATCCCAGTTTTGGGTGCGCACATTTCCTCCAGTAATATGCACTATGGAGTAGCTAGCAGACTGCTTGCACCTAGTATGTGTAAGGCTGGCACACCTTGAAGGGTGCAGCGGCTGCAGCTTTTCTGTGTTTGCAGCTGGAGAATGTCCGATAGCGGTGGTGGGCCGCTGAGCATTTCCAGGCCTGCCGTCTGTCTGCTATCACCGTATGGATGTGCACAGAAATGCATGGACCGCCCTGTATGTTGTCTTTCTCTCAGCTGGACCCAGGTTGACAGTTCCCCCCAGCAGCAATTAGACAATTTTTTTGGTGTTGGTGAGAACCTCGGAGGAATGTGACACATTTTATATACCCTTTTGATGTTTAGGACATCTGCACCTTGCCCACTCACAATCTTAAAATGACAGAGGTGTAAGGCAGGGGTCTCCAGATCCAGCCCTGGAGGGCCACAAACCAGTCAAGTTGGCAGGATAGCTCTAATGCATATATATCATGCATATTCATTAGGGATATCCCGAAAACCTGACTGGTCTGCGGCTCTGCAGGACCAGGGTTCCCCACCCCTGTTATACATGGATGTCTGTGCACACTGGGCCGCTGCAGCTCAGAGGCTGTGGTGACACAATGTACACGTGACACATTGCATATGTGCGCATCATGAAACTAGTACCTGCCTGTGCCAAAGTAGCTGCAGCACGGGACCTGGTTGCAGGTCATATGTTCTGGCACCCCCACCCCCCCCATTTCAAAGATACACACGTGACCACATGGACACTCATTGGAAACACACACTGTATGTAGTGTTTGACAGCTGTTTATTGTCACAGCTTTTCTCTCATATTTAAGTATTTATACAAACATGTCTATAATAATGTTCAGAGTTCCTCCAAAGCGGTTTACATGACACACACACAACATACGATTTGCATATGTCAGCTTTGTAAATATAACCCTCCAAAACAGGGTGAACTATGTACATAGTTGCTCCAACTGAGCAGTGCAACAAATAGAAACCTATGCTTTGTTGCTGTAAATGCGGATATAATCTTTGGTTAGCGCCGACGTGGTCGCCCACGCCTGCCACGTCGGGCCCCTCCCCCTCGCGGGGCAATACCCTCTTCCGGATACATTGGTGGTGGTGGTGGTGCTGGTGCAGCTCGCCGCATAACATCAAGTATGCCCTCAAGGGCCTCACACATGCGAGCGAGGGGCATGGCTCTAACCCCCTCATTTAATTGGTGGAGCTCAGCGCAAACCTCCCTCGTGTTGTGCTCCACAGCACTGCGAATCCTCTCCAGAACACGTCGATTGCCTGTGAATGGGACACAAGGTGGTCTATGAGATACCTCTCCACTAATACACCGTCATACAGAAACATGTCATGCACATCTCACATGATTCATAAGGTGATAGGGCAGAGTCATGTAGAAACATGGATAGGGGTAGGATACACAATTCTCACAGTACTATTTGTCATACCAACCCATAGGACACTTTACAGGACGTAGATGTGTAAGGCCAACACAACGATCTATAGCCTGTGCAGACACACCCACATACTACTGACGTAGCAACAGGATCGGGCAAAGAGAGCTATCACATATCCATCATGTAGGGGAGGTGCAGCATGCAGCAGTCACAAAAACCTCAGCTGGCCAGCAGCAGTGATGAACAGAGGAAGGTATAGAAAAGTCTGCACAGATGAGGCCACATTCGGAGGGATAAACACAATATGTAACGGTTACAGGAGATGTGTTATTGACTCAGTGGGATGGAATGTCAGCACTGGGATATCACACCTTACCTGCACAAGTGCACTGCTGCTGCACGTGTGTGACACCTGAGAGGTTCATATGCACCTTGTGTAACACTGAGGAGGGTTTGGGACTCAGATCTTGTAGACCTTGGAACAAATGTGGAGGGTTCAGACAGAGCAGGGGGAGCAACAGAGGGGGCCATCAGAGGTGGACAAAAACCAGGCAAACAATGATGGCGTATGTTGGGGAAACCACAGCTGGTGGTACTGAGTGGTGAAGGACAGTGATAGCCAGAGTTGGCGGGGTATGTTTCAGATTTCAGTAGGCATCAGGGGTGGTAGCGGGGGGTTGGCTAGTCTTTTAATAAGGCACATAGGTATTTAGCTTATCTATGTGCTTATATGTGTCAGTCCAATACAGGGCCAAGCCATCCTTTGATCACGTATGTATTTGAACAGGGCACGCCGTTCCAGGGGTTCGCACGCAAGCAACATTGTTGTTTTCTGCACCCTTCCAAATACGAATTTACAATCTGCCTACTGCGGCAGCTGCGCCAGAAATGGCAGAATGGAGTGTTCTGTAGGTCCCCCTCTGTTCTGTTATCCTCTCTGCAAGTATTTTATGATCTGTAAAGGGAGAGTGTCTACCTTCCGTCTCTGTTTAGGCCACAGGTGCTCTTGGGAAATGTCGACTAGGCTCCTTTAGACACAAGGGTGTGATGGATAGCATATCAATAGGCCCGTTGCCTTAAAGGAGACGCAATGCAGACAATGTGCCCTTTCAATAATGTGTGGCCCTGCAGAGGGGCACACCGGACATAGGGGTTAACCCCCCCCCCCTCCCCCGGGACACTCCATTCTGCTACTGCTGCAGCAACATCAAAATAAAACAGTTGATTGTGGCAAAACATCACATAGCTAATGGGGAGGTGGGGGTCAGGACGTGACGTGCGGAGGGCTGTGTGTTGTGTTGGTTTAGGACAGGATATGGGTTTTTAGTGAGGGTGTAGGGCGTGAGGTGGCTTTTGGGGGGGGGCTAGGACCCATAATGGACTATAGGTAAGTGAGACCAGTAAGGAGCTGTGGGATGAGGGCCCATGTATGGTTCAGGGGTCTTGGAGTATTTGTGATAGGACTGCACATGAGCTGTTGGGAGATGGTATGACAGGAATTGACTGTTGTGGTTGCGTGGTGTTCAGTAATCTCCCTGAGGTGGTTGAACTGGATGTAGCCTCATGGGGTGCCGTAGTCTCGGGTTGGGCTGTGTGACGGGAAATTAGGTTTGACATGGGCTGATGTTTGTTGTAGGACATGGCTATGTATGGCCTGATGGGGTACTTTGTCTTGAGGAGGGCCGGAAGAGGGGATCTCCACTTTATCTGGATGGCTGAGCTAGTCATTGAAATTGCCTGGTGCAACGACTAGACAGAATTGTATGCTGGCTGAGGCAGAAACTGCAAGGGAGGTGATTTTGGGGAATGAATAGAATGTGATGGTGCTGGGACACGTTAATCCAGAGAAGTATTTACGTGTTGTGTGGGAGGGGGTGATACCTCTAGAATAGACTTGCTTTTGTGAGGGTAGGTGGGGTTTGAGATTGCCATGATGAAAACGTGAGCGACAGTGAGGGAACTGAGGGAATTACTACAAGGAAAAGATGGGTATGTTAAACCTAATGTGAAAATGTAGAGTGGAGAAAACAGTAGAATAGAGCAGTCTGAGCAAATAGACATCAGACGATGGTGAGTGAGCACAACTCATGAAGAGGCCTGCTGAACGTGGCTGGAGCAATTGCAACTGGAAAAACATGCCCAAAATGTAGCAAAAAATATTTGTGTTTCTTTAAAATTTACATAGCATAGGGAAGCTTTACATAATGTGCATCATTAGGTTGGTAACTTTGGTGCAAGGGACAATGTATGTATCACTGTACTGATCGGTCATAGATCTGTATATCGCTACTTCCCATTTCATTTATAGATTTACATGTGCTGTGATGTTTTACATTCCATGTTTACCTTTTGTGGCTCCAAGTACAATGATTGGCTTACTGTATGTGAATTGTGGTTTTTTGTTTTCTGATGATGTATGTTCTGATTTTGTACGTGTGTTGAGGTATTTTGTTGATGATATTCGTATTTGACCTTGACAATATTTTTCATTCCCCAATATGTTCTGTAAAGTCTTTGTGGAATACTCTCAGTGTTGCAGTTTGATAGGTGGGGTATGGTGATCTGTTAATCCTGCTAATGGTGTCAGGATACCTAGTGTATGATATGGTCTCTACATGGGCAGAGGTTTTTGTAGTTCCTCATGTGTCTATCATGTTGCATTGCGGTACAGTAATTTGTTAAGGTTTCAGTACTTCTTTATCGATATGCTCATTAATAGACATGTGTCATACTAATTACTGAATGGTCACATACAACATCTTTTGCACGTATGCCACTTATGATAATGGGGACCATCACAGAGTATTGGCACATAGACCCGCAATCCCACTGGGACGCCCATGCTCACAACCTATGCAATCCTTTGATTGATTGGTTGAGCTACAGAAAGGGAACATGTTGGTGGCCTTGTCTGTCTGCATTGCAATCTATCTTATTTGGTGACGTACAGGTAGAATTGCGGTATGTGTTTTCCAAACCAACTCAGAGGTAAGTTATGTACACTTGAGTCACCTCTGTGTATCCTTGTCTATGGGTCACCTTACACATTTGATCAGCTCTCTGCATATGCTATGTTTTTCCTCACCTGCAGATGCAGACTGTGTGGAATGGAGACTTTGTGACGTTACATCACAGAGGAAGGTTAAATTGCTCTATCTATGCTCCTTTTTTAAAAATTATTATGGGTTACCTGTCATCCTGTTGTTTACAAGACATCTGGGTGTCTGCAATGAGGCAGACTGTTGCAAGGCCAATGTATGTATCTATTTATCAATTGACAACATGCTAGACCTTAAACCACATTCCTCTTAGGTCTGCATCTGTGGGTGTCACATGACTTTAGGCTGTTCTGTTGTGTGACACAATTACATCATCGATTATACCCCACAACCTTTTTCCAAAAACAACATACCATCTACATGAGCCATACATGTAACATCTGTGGAAGTAATGTTGCAACATCCACCACACAAACACCAACTAGAGACTAGTGGTTTATGTGTCGTGGTTGTGATAGTCTTGTGTCACTCACCTTCTGCATCGCGACGTGCTGATGCGCCGTGGGCCCTCAACTCCGCCATCATCACATCAGAGTCATGTGTATCGGTGCCTACTGCCGGCCTTGGTTGTGGGCTCTCCTCCAGTGCTACTGCCCCCAGTGTAGGTCTGCTGGGTACGGGTGGCTCCAGGGGCTCATCAGCAGCACTTGTGCTGCCCCCTGTGAAAGCAGCCTCGCCCTCGACCAGACTAATTGGGACTGTGATGTCCACCTCCTCCTCCTCAGCCCCCATTTGACTGTAGTCACCTGCATTGGGAACAATCAGAGAGAGCACACATATCTTTAGGCCATCCACATATGTATACGTGTGTGCTACAGACACCACAGACATGATGGGGTGGGTATGTGCATTTGTGCTGCAAACACGACCCAGTACACCATCCCATACATGTGTATCCACACCATGTACCTGTTCATGGGCCACATGTGTGTGATGTGGCCATGCACATATTGCATGTTTGCCAGGTTGTTGTTCATGGTCCCATTCCACATGTGTCCCACATCACATCCCTTTCCCCATCTGTGCAACATATGTACACACATGCCTGCTGTTACACCACCCTTACACCTATTTTTTCCGTACATTGTATGTCATTGTTTGCTTATGCGGAGGGCATATTTTCCTCTACTATCTGCTCATTGCTGGATGTGTGTGCCAGTGACCCATTGGGCCGCAGACTGCAAATAGCCAGCACCTGTGGCCCTCTGTGAAGCACATGTAGCACTGTGCAGATAGTATGTCACACCAACATAACCTGATTAATGGCCCTCACAATCATACGGTGGTTGGCAATAGCAGGTGTGGTGATAGGTTGATGACTCGTTTGTGGAGTTTTTTGAGACAGATGGGGAGAGTGATGGGTTGAGGTACACATTTGGAATGTTGCCCCACGACATGTCAACTACACAGGTTGTGCAGGGGTATATCACACACATGTGCCACCAGGATTGCAACATGGTGTGGATTGGGTCACAGGTATGAGGGTGTCTGTGCAGATTACTGATGTGTACAGAAGGGACATTTTAGACATCAATTTATACCTGGCAGTTAGTATACATACCTGCGTGGGGATGTGCCGTGTCGAGGGCCTCAGGCAGTCCACGGAGATATATCTGGCCCAATCGTGTTGCCAGCTCTTGTTCCAGGGGTGAGAGTGATGGTATAAAGGGGCCCCCGCCACCTGTGCCCAGAGCATGTTGTCTCTCGGCTGCCATGTGTTGGCGCACCCCTCTTTTAATGTCTGAAAACCTCTTTTTCAGGCTGTCTACATCACGGGGGGGGGGGGGCCCTGCCTCCGACAGTGCAGCACGCACCTCTTCCCACACTGCCATTCTGGTGCCCACAGTGGTTCGGCTGCTGAGCCGCCCAAACAATGTGTCATAATTCTCTATTACATGAGAGAGTAGAATATGGTTCTCCCTCTCATTGAACCTTAAGGCTCTTTTCCTCTGTGCAGCAGGCACAAGTGTCCGTTTTCTTTTTCCAGTTTGGCTGTAGTGTGCAGGCTGTGGTCCAAAAGATGGTCCTGCCTGTTCCTCCCTAGGATGTGCAGTCTCTGGCCTGGGTGTCTCAACCACAGCAGGTTGCCCCACATCCTCCACACCCTCACCCTCTGTCTCCCTCTCTCTCTCCATCTCCCTCTCCATCTCCCTATGCATCTCCCTATGCTGCACACGCTCCTCTCACCACACCACCACTCAGTTACACAAAACACAATACTGAACGCAATACAGAATTCCAAAACAGTACAATACAGGACACAGTACAGGACACAATAAAACAAATTTGATAAGTATTCAAACACAAACAGAAGAACCTACACTGCTCCTAACTCTCTTTCTCTCCCTCTCTCCTCTGCCCTACTCCCAATACAGCCTCTCCCCCTCCTTCCTCTGAACTGCTGCCACCACAGCCTCTCTCCCTATAGCTGTCTTCCCCTCTAAATCTACCTCTTTCCTGTGCAATAGTCCCACCACTGTCTCAGTCTATGTCTTTTTCTACAACACTCTCTCTCTAACTAACTCCTCTAACAACCCTCAACGTGATCCACGTGTGCAGGCTTATTTATAGGGTTTAGACACGTGTTTTTCAATGCACATGCGCATTTGGGCGGGCGTGGCGCTCGTGCGCCGTGCACGTGCTCGCCTACGCATGGGTGTCCGTACGCGGACACACGCACATGCGCCATGTGACTCAGTACTACGCATGTGTAACATTACGCATGCGCATCACGGCGCGTACCGCATGGGTGTCTGTGTGCCTTTTGCGCATGTGCACGTCGACGCGCATGCGCGTGTGGCCACGCACAGACGGACACCCATGCGTAGAGTCGCGCACGCGCGCCACGCACGAGCATCGCATGCGATCAACAGCGCATGCGCATTGGGCGCAAACACCCCCAAAATATACCAATAAATAAACGTGAAAACCTTGGCCACGTTGAGGATTGTAGGCGAAGAAGAGTAGGTGTGTGGTTGCTGAGAGGAAGGACGAGAGTCTAAGCAGTTGTAGGTGTGGATTGTCTTGGTGTTGTTTGTATTGGGTATTATATTGTGTTGTCTGTGTATTGTTTGGTGTGGTTTGTAAGTTGTATACTGTTTAGGGAGGTTTGTGTGTGTATTAGAGTGCGTTTGTGTAGTGGGACGGGAGGAGTTTATGGCAGCGATTTATGTTGCTGCATGTGTCCTGAGAAGTGGGCAGATGCTGCGGTTGCAGGACAGGGGAGATGGTGTCCACGGGGCTGAGGCACAGGGCATGGGTGTAGTCCCGCAGCAACACAGACCTGCAGCTTTGGAGGCGGTCCAGGCATGTGCTGTGCGTGCACGGCGCAGAAGGCGTGCTGAGGTGCAGGCTCGGCAGCCTCGCCTCTACAGGCCCAGGGCCCAGCTCCAGGGCATGCTTGAGGACCAGGTCATCTCCCTGTACCGACTGAGCACAAGGGCTATTAGGGAGCTCTATGAGGATCTAAGACCTGACCTCGAGCCCCTGACTGATCAGTCCCATGCAATACCAGGTTTAGTCAAGCTCCTTGCTGCCTTACATTTTTTTGCCTCTGGCTGTTTCCAGTCATCTGTGGCAGCAGTGGGTGGCATGAGCCGCCCCACCTTCTCACGATGTCTCCACCAAGTACTGCGTGCCATGGTCAGCCGGGTGGGGAATTACATAGCCATTCCCCACACTAGGCAACAATGGGGGACCCTGAACCAGGCCTTTGAGGCGTTATCCGGGATTCCACACGTGATGGGAACTATTGATTGCACACATGTTGCCCTGGTCCCACCTAGAGACGGAGGTATCGTTCTGCAACCGCAAACACTACCATTCCCTGAATGTTCAGATTGTATGTGATGCAAATCTGCATATTCTGAATGTGGTCCCTAGGTTTCCAGGGTCTACCCATGACTCCTATATCCTGCATCACTCGGCACTATTCACACAATTTGAGGACGGCCGTTATGCCGACTGTATATTGCTGGGTGAGTATGTCAGGAGTAGTAATTTATGTATGTCTATCTACATTTCTTTATGTTTAATCACATATGTAGCAACCTTTTATTTGTTTAAAATATGCAGTTTACATATGAGATATGTTTTATAGATGACTGTTGTGAGTTTATATTATTACAGGGGTATAGAAGTATAGTAACAGTAAATATAAACAACCATAGACCAGCAGGAGCATAACATTATATGATCCTAACATGCACATGGTGTACATGTGACGATACCCCTGTGCATATGGCTATGCTGTTGCTGGATCCCTCATAGTGTGTGTTTGTAGCAACTCCACACATTAGAGGAGGGGGGGTTTGCCCTTCAAATACATCTGTCATGATGGTTAATTGTCCTCTAATGTTAGTAGGTCATTTAGCATTGATGTTATTGCTCATCCATAAAACTAACCCTTGTCATGTGTGTGTTGGGTTCACACACTCACTCTGTCCTGGAGTTGTCACCCAGGAGGCAGTATATAATATGAAGAGGTGTCTGGGAATCTCTGATGGATGTTTTTGGGCTTTCCAGCTGGGAGCTCTCGTGTGGATATGTATGGTCACGCATCTTGGCTATGTCACAGCAGGGGTGTAACACAATATAGTTGGTGCAGTACCTTTGGCTACTGTAGATGAGCGGAAGTTAGCCTCATTTTGTCTGCCGATCCTCATGTAGCTTAACATTATGGAAAGGGGATGGCTAGAGCAGGGGGGCTAAGTGGGTGCATACAGAGTGGTATTGTTACCAGCTACACAGGAAGGTACTGTACCTATGTATATGTCCTTGGTGTAAAGTCATGAGGGGTACAGTGTGCAGATTTGAAGACCACACCTTCAAAAGGATGTGCACAGGATAGAGACAGTGCAGAGGATGGCTCTTACAGCAATTTGTGGTTAGCAATATACAGCATAAGGAGACAGACTAAGAAATCTTGATATGTTGCCCTTACAGGACAGGATGTATATAGGTGATATGGTTTACATTTTGTCAAGCCTCCATGGCATACATGTTCTGGGTGTGTGCCTCCCTCACATGGCAGCATGTTTTTCCTTGGTTACTGTTCAGACATACACTTTGCAAATGTGATAAGTAGATCCTTGGTATAGTCTCACATTGGCGGTGATGCCGATGTGGACAATAACTGCATTACAATGCGCATGTCGCACACACACACAATCTGTAACGTTATTGATGGAACTGTTGTACTATTTGTCATGAGTGTACTGACTCGATAGGCCATGTGGTCATTTTATGTCAGCATATGTATATTTTTGTGAGCTGAATAGTTGTGCTGTTATATCTGTCTGTCAGAATGTGTTTTGCGCTTGTTTCCTACATCTAAACAACTGTCAGTTATGTTGAACATTAACTCCCACATTGCCATGCAACATTTCTCTTTTGCAGGTGATGCAGGATATGGGTGTCGCCCCTGGCTGCTGAGCCCTGTGCGTCAGCCACGGACACGTGCAGAGCGGAGGTACAATGAGGCCCATGCCTCCAGCCGCTCAGTCATAGAGCGCACCTTTGGCGTGTTGAAGAGTCGCTTCAGGTGTCTGGATAGGTCAGGCAGGGCCTTACAATATAAGCCAATGACTGTTGCTGAGATAATCATAGCCTGTTGCATCCTGCACAACATTGCTCTCAGGCACAATATCCCTGCAGAGATTAATGAGGATCTGGAGGAAGATCCAATGTGCCCCCCTGTACGTGCCACGGGTGACACATGGGAGGGCACAGCAGTCAGGCGGAGGTTGATTGCTGAGATCTTCTCATGTACGTATTACCTACCCACACTCATGTGTTATCCTATGTGTGTTATGGTTATACAGGTTGATGTTTATGTCAAGATATAATTCGGATGCCACACTGCATTAACATTTGACTAATAATGCAAACGTCACATATAGGCATGAGTGTGCGACAAACAATGTGGCCAGTGCACAACAGCAGTTGGTGGGAGATGATGTGGGTGGTTGCTCATACGCCTGTGTGAGGTTTTGAGGGTCACATTCACAGTTAGTGGCTGCTTGTGATAGCAGCTGCTGTTGTGCCAAACCAATGATGTTTTGTGATGATATGGGTGCAGCACGGTGTCAGCCATATGGTGAGATGTTCACAGTGGGAGGGCAGTCCACGTTTGGGGTCATCTGTCCAGTGGGGTGAGCTTATATTATACACGTTTGTGGTGTTTTTATGGTTGTTAAGCTCCTGTCAGCTGGCTATGTGTGTGTTCGTTATGTTTGTCGCAAAATGTCATACATAGCACAAGACACATGCTTAGTTCTAGTATCTCAGGATGTTAAGAACTATATGTGAGGGGTGTTAATGTCATCCTACAGTGTGTCTGAATGTGTAGGTCAACACGCAACCATGACATGGACATGTTGAAGGATGGGGATCTGTGCATTGTCCAGACAGGGGGGTAGTATTGCTACATTTTGTTGTTGGCGAATAGACCTTCAGTGCAGTGTTGCATATCTACACACATACAGAGGTTATCCGGCCCATATCAGCAAGGGTTGCGTTACAGTGGGCAGGTGGAGCGCTGAATGTGTGGGTGACTTGTTGTTGACCAGGTTTTTCAGGGAGTACATGGCATATCTTGCTGATACTATCTCAACATATGCCATCATGCGTCAGCTACAGGCTGAGTATGTGAGTTGGGCAGGGGAGTACAGTCCATATCAACAAATAGATTGCGGAACCGAGAAAGGGAGGGTTCTGTCGGCATAGAAACACAGACTTATTTGAAAGTTATGTTTTCTGAGGTGCACATATAGACTATCCGTGCTTGGACATTCTCACTGAAACACAGTGGGATGGCATGCAGCCATCATGGTTTGCTTACATACATACATGGGGTTGTGGTTTTTCTGACATGACGCAGGCATTGCCAGCTATTTGTGCACATCATCAGCAAATAGCTGACAATATTATTCAATGTATGAGATGTACACACCAGGATATGTATTTGGTCAGTGGATACAGGAGGCGCACCTGCATATTTCAAATGTGTTTCAGCAATTGTCAGTGGATTAACATACAACATTGGAACAACACTACACAAGGAGAGGGGGCATTGTTGCCAATATAGTGGATCAGGGCTAATATTGTGGCTTTTGGGATGAGGTGCAAACATGGTGGTAGCAGACACCTCTGTTGATCTGTGTGGACAACAACAGAGAGGTACGGGAGGGGACAGAGTGATTACGGACACCTGTAGATAGCCTCCAACACCTCCGTGTTGCCTCTCACATGTGAGAGATCTGTACATTGTGATAGAGAGCAGTCAGTCATTAGGTGATGTTGTGGGTTCTGAGAGCTGGGGACAAGAAGGTGCAGTGTGTGATGCCCAGCTAGAACATGACATATGTTTGCTTCTCTTGTGTTTCCCACTGCACAGGACATGGTTTGTGTGGATGCTGTTGCTGTGTTGCATTGGCATATGACTGTACATCACCCAAGATGCTTTGATTTGGGGTAGATGGATCGACAGCAACATTGTGTGTGCCTGCAGTCAGGGGGAAAACATGTCTTCATTGCTCTATCACAGGGGTCACCAACCTGCGGCCCGTGGCCCGCGAGGTCCCTCCGTGCGGCCCGCGAGACCCTACCCCGGTGCGGCCCGCCAAGGCAAACTCACCGACTCCTTCTTCTGCAGCCGCGGCTCCCTGCCTCTTAGGGAACCGCGGCTGTGCTTGTAAAATCATCGCGGAGCCCTTCCTGTCTTGACGGGCTCCGTGCAGCATTGTCCCGCCTCCAAAGGAAGTGGTAAACAACTTCCTTTAGAGGCGGGACAATGCTGCACGGAGCCCGTCAAGACAGGAAGGGCTCCGCGATGATTTTACAAGCACAGCCGCGGTTCCCTAAGAGGCAGGGAGCCGCGGCTGCAGAAGAAGGGAGGGAGCTGACATGGATTATTCAAGGTTAGGTATGAGCAGGTTTTTTTTCGCGCGGGGGGGGGAGGGGGCTGCGGCCCGCGAGTCTGCCGGTAGTCGGCTGTGCGGCCCGCGGCCCTCTGGAGGTTGGTGACCCCTGCTCTATCATATTGGGCAGATGTTGTGTTTTTATTTTTTTCATTCAGCCTCCATAAACCATCTCTTGGTGTTGTCACACATATGCCCATGTGTTTGTAGTCAGCATGTCCTCTGCCACACTCTGTATGCTACATGTACAACAGACCTGCATGTGTGTGTAATTTAATGTTTTCTGCTGTTTGCCTACACTTGCTCCCTACCCCAACATTGTACCCTCAGCCAACAACAGGGTATCATTGCAGATTCACTGGGCCTTTATATCTACAAAGCTCCACTTGTGCACATACAGGCCATGTGTTGTAGCTGGCACGCAGAACTTTGCATACTTTGTGGGTGGGTGTTTATAGGTTGCCTGTGTGATGAGATAGTGTTCAGGCATAGTACATTATCATGTGCTGTGAGGGGTCTGTGCACCTGGGGGGCAGTTGTGACTGTGCTACCTCTTCCGTACTGCTGTTTACCTTATGAGCATTATCAACATGTGTTGTGTGCTGTGAGAAGAAATGTGTCTTGCGTTCTGAGTCACCACTGTTGGGCACCTTTATTTTATTTCAGATATGAACATAATGTGGACATGCATCAACAGTGACTTGACATGGTGATTCTACACGTTCTGCTGTGATTGTCTCCCTTCACTGTGACCTGATATTGCTGTTTAGTGAGTCAAGGGATTGATGACATACACCTGATGCACACACAAGGTAGGTTGCACCTTTGTTATTTGGGGAATTCAATCTGTCTTTACCTGTTGATGATTTCATATTTGTCTCATCTGCATGTAATGTTTCCTGTATATTCACAAACACAGATGCATGTCGTGTGTAGCTGTCAGACACCTGTGTGACATGAGCATGGACATGACCCTATCCATGTTACACCCGTGTGTGTGTTTATGATTAATGATGTCACCAAAAATGTTTTGTGGAGTATTGCTATCATGTAATGTCTGCCTTTGCATCCCTTTCTTCTGTATTTCCTAGGGTGCAACGGTGTGCAATGTGTGCTGTTTTTCCAAGGTGTCTAACTATACCATACTTATCCTCTCCTGACACAGGGCAGAGTACATACCGGACACATCTATTACAGTGCATCTGGTGTCACCATCACCCACCTGTTGGAGGAAACAACACCATGGAACTTTTACAGGGGAAAGTGAGCCATTGGATGTTTGACCTCTGAGAGTGGGACACATAACTTTTGACCTGCTGATTTCCCCATGACAGAGGTGTTCTACGCACTGTTGCTGCGATGGTTTTGCAGGGAATCCTGCTCATTGTAGAGGACACACATGAACTTTCAAGGACTGTGGCATCTTGACATGTGACGACTATTCATGGCCATAGTTGCAGGAACACTTTTAACCTGACCTGTTGGATTGCACATACTATTTTGACTTTGGACAGTGTGCCCCCCGTGTGCAGCAGCGAATGACATGGACACTGTAGGTGTTGCATTCCTACACAGTTGTGCTATTGTTGAGTTTTGGCCATGGGTGTGACATGGCACCCAGGATACGCTCATCAGTTTCTTTCTACTCAATCATACAACCATGTTTTTTGCATGGGGCCAACGATGGAGCACTCCTACTGCCTATCTCCACCTGCTTTCCACCTGGACATGATACAGGTTTTACCTCAACAATGCTTTCAAGCACACCACCATCTTGGATTGATGTTTTCACTGAGCCAAGGGTGTTTAGGTGCATGTGTGGCATCACTGTATCATGTTGCAATGTGGATGGTGCTTGTGCATATGACTGACTATGTTTGTGAGACACAACATGTGGACCTATGGCTTCTGTGTGGTTCCGTGTAAGATGTTTGGCCATCATTTCCTTGTTCAGATGCTGGTTCTTGTGTTTGTTTACTGTGCAGACGTGACAGTCTTCATGTATGTAAGCACCTTGCATTTCCCATGTGCACGGTCCTGGTTATGCCCTGTGGTAGGGACACTCACATTGACACATTATGTTTTTCGTGTGGCAGTGTGGGTGACCGTTGTACGTCTTCAATTGTGCATTCCATGTATCATGCTATATGTGGCCAAACACTGTCTACTCAACAAAAGGTGCAGGGGTACCTCCTTCATGGTGTTATATCTGTAGGTTTCTGAGGGTCGTTTACTTTGTATTCTGTGTGTGTTCATGTGCCTGTGCTACCTGTTAGCATATGCTCATTGTGATTTTGAGGATTGTTTGTGTCCACATTGTTGCAGCTTTGATTCCTAGATCAGGTATTAGGTGAGAGCTCAATCATTACTTTCAGAGCGTGTTTTTCACATTAAAACATTGTAACAACATATGCTTTTTTAGTTTTTTTGCCTCCTGTGTTGCCAGATGGATATGTTTTGAGAGACAGATGATGTGTGTTGGGTCCTCAACATGCAGCGCCAACTCTCTACATGCAGTCATATGTGCATAACACATTTGCAGCATGCGCCAGCAGGTGGGGGCTGGGGGTCTGCTGCCCAGTGCATAGTATGCACCAGATGCACATTATATCTCCTGCCGTTCATTTGTGGTCAGGCAAGTAACCTTTCTGTAGGAGATGGATTTGTGCCCTGCTAAAAGTGTTTCGGTATTTCAACAGGGATGCGCTCACCGTGATATTATGATGGCACTGTCTACACTATCTGTGATGTATAAACCAAATAAAGATATGTATTGGACAGACATTTGTCTCTTTTGCTGATTGATCATGGTGACAAACATGCAATGCAATGTGTGCCTTTGTATCAGTCCTGACTCCTTGTGACCCAAAGACTGCATTGTTTTCTTGTCAATGTCACTGGATGAAGATTAACTGGTCTTTGTTCCAAGTTAATGGAGGGTTACGTGACTTGCCCTAGGCCACATGGGGTGCTAGTGTGAATTGATCAGTGGTTGCTTGGGGGCCAAGCCAGTTTTCTTACCACTAGGTTAGTCCTCCACTCTTTGAGCACATTGACACTTGTCTATGGCCATTTGCTGGTCATGTACATGTGCCACCTGTGCTCACATCCTTGTACAGTGGCAGCTGTGTATCTGCCAGACATATGTCACTTCACTGGGTATTAAAGGTTGCCATACACACCCTCCCTTTGGGATATTTGTGTTACAGTGTGCTCAGTGTGCTGTTTCTGGGAGTTGCTACAGTCATGTGTTTTTACTCTGTAGTTTTCAGGTTTGATCCCCCACATGTGGTTTTTTTATTTTTTCCTGTTCTGCTAAATGTACCATGAGGTACCACCAGGTTCCACACCTCTACACACACCCTTCTCTCTCTTCACTGTACATCAAGGTGCATCCTGTGTGCTGCATAGCCATCACATATTCTTTTTTTCATAGGTGTCTCACTTTAGGGTGCTTTAGGGTGTTTACATGGCACTGCACCTGGGGGTTTGGTATTGCTGAGATTCAGGTGGTGTGTGTTACACCTGATTACATGTTGAGCTTTCTCCTGTCCTGATCCAGATTAGTCACCTGATCCACAGAGCGTCCTCTGCTGCCCTTGTGGTTTAGTTTTTCACTCTTTTGCATGCTGTATCCACTGCAGAAGATTTCATTGTGTGTGTGCATGTGTCCCAGGTCCCTAATACAGACTGCAATTTGATTTGTACTTAGCAGATCTGCATGTGCATTTGCTCATGATTACTTTTGGGTGTTTGCTTGTCCTGACAGCCAGCAGGCGTTTTGTTTACTGCCCTGCACTCTTTTTTTATGCAACCTTTGCTAATGAGCTAACATTGGTGGTATGGCCTACCGGTTTAGGCATTGCCATTTGTGGTAGTGGTCGTCGGTGTGCTTTCTCTCTGCTGTCTTGTATTTGTTTGTATGCTTGTCCTGCAAAAGTGGTTAACATTTGTATGACAGTCATATCTGTGCTGATCTGTGCTGTGAGCATATTGTACCCTCATCTGAGTTGCGACCCATCCTTCCGTCCATCTTCTGTCTGGCAGCTGTGTGCCATCCTACCCTGATGTGCATGCTGATAGCCCACGTCCTGACCTCCTACACATTCCTGCATTGCAGCTCTCCCTGCTTGCCTCTCCTGTGTGTGCTCTGCATAGCACTTTTACTCCACAGTCATCCTGATATTTCACCTATTCTGCCATTTCTGCCTCCTCTGCTGCCCACATCTTCCCATCCTCTGTCACACAGTGTCATTATAGCATGGTACATTAACATCACTCTGTGCATGGCTCTAGCTGGCCTGAATATGTTTGTCCATTTCTATGGCTGCCACATGGCCTGGAGCTGATTGCTGCAGTCCATCAAATGATCTACATCCTTCTTTTACTTTTGTATTGTCTTTCTTTTTAGCTCTGTGCAGTGTTTGTGTTACGTGTGTGTTTGGCATATACCTCCCTTGCCATTCAAATTGGGGGATGTTACTGCTCTTGGGTAAGGTTTCTGAGTTCACCTATACATCCTTGGGGCATCTTCTGGCACACCTTCGATTCAGACAGCTTATGGGGTACCTACAATAGTGCCTTGGGAGTTGACAGCCTTTCAACATGGCCTCTGGGGACAATTAGGCTTTCCTTTGCTGACAACGTATGTTTAGGATGTGCCTTCTGATGCACCATACAAGGTGCATTAATATCTGGCACAAGGGTGCGGTTATTTTAAGATGGCATCACAGATTGCTGTACAGTTGCACACAGAAAAAATGACATACCTCTGCCGACCTTATTCACTGGAACATTCAACCCATGACCACGGCACCATCATTCACTGTGTTCACCAATTTTCAGCATAAATGACATAGGAGTACTGGCTTTTTCCCCAGAGCTTGGATTTCATGGAGCAGTATTACTCTTCAGATTTCAGTCTCCAAAGGTAATAGGGCAGTTTACACGATAAGATTAACTCTGATCCCGTGTTGATATCAGTCGCCAAGGACTGTCTGTAGTCCCTCCTTGCTAAATCAGGAATGGCTGACCCAGGTCTGCCATTCTTGATTTAGCAGGGAGTGGCTGCAGACAGGCCCTGCGACTGATTACAACATGAGATTAAATCAGACCCCCTGTTGATATCAGTCGCCAGCACCTGTCTGCAGCCCCTCCCTGCTAGATCACGTATGGCAGACCTGGGTCAGCACACCTACTTACGATTTCCATACGTTACAATGCACAGTGCTGCCATCAGAGACAGTGCTCTCACCTTTCCCTACCTCATATGGCACCCTTGGCTACACTTTCAGCAACATTGTAGGGTGCCATGGCGGACATTGCATTTTAACATGTGCCCTCTGGGGTAACTTATGGGCCACGTTCTGTTACACTGCTTTGAGAGTGCATTTGCTAGCAATAATAATTCCACAAATATACAATACAGTACTCCTAAAGCAATATTACCCCTAACAGGTACTGCCTCAGCCAGCTGTCTTCATTGTGCACTGTGGGGGATCGAACCCCTGATCCCTGTACCCTTGGTCGGTGTTCTACCCATTGTGCTGTGGTTCTGTTCTTCTGATTTCACATCAGTGCGCCACTTATGCCTCCCAGTATTAACATGCCTCAAAAACACATTAGCACGCCGCCTTATGCCCAGCAGCGCTCCGCCTTATGCCACCCATTATTTATCTGCCTCCTAAAATAATGCCTCAGCCAGCTGTCTTCATTGGGCACTGTGGGGGATTGAACCCCTGATCCCTGCGTCAATGTTCTGACCATTGTGCTGTGACTCTGCTCTTCTGTTTTAACATTGGTGTGGCACTTATGCCACCCAGTATTATATTGACTCAACAAACATTAGTGCTCTGCCTTATGCTGCCCATTATTTATATGCCTCCTAAACTAATGCCTCAATCTGCTGTCTTTATTGTGCACTGTGGGGGATTGAACCCCTGACCCTTGCACCATTGATTGGTGTTCTGACCATTGTGCTGTAGCTTTGCTCTCCTGATTGCACATCAGCACGCCACTTATGCCTCCCAGTATTAACATGCCTCAGAAAACAGTAGCGTGACGCTTTATGCCCAGCAGCGTTCCACCATATGTCACCCATTATTTATGTGCCGCCTAGGAAAATGCATAAGCCAGCTGTCGTCATTGGGCACTGTGGGGGATTGAACCCCTGATCCCTGCACCATTGGTCAATGTTCTGACCATTGTGCTGTGGCTCTGCTCTTCTGTTTTAACATCCATGCGCCACTTATGCCACCCAGTATTAAATTGCCTCAAAAACATTAGAGCGCCGCGTTATGACGCCCATTATTTATATGCCTCTTAAAATAGCAACCTCAGCCAGCTGTCTGCATTGTGCGGGATTGAACCCCTGATCCCTGCACCATTGGTCAGTGTCTTAACCATTGTGCTGTAGCTTTGCTCTCTTGTTTGCACATCAGCGCGCCACTTATTCCTCCCACGCAGCCACCTCATGCGATAAAGTGCGGGGCGCATATGGGCGACACGCACCTTAGCGCATATGCAAATCACGGATTCCCTTCTCCAGCGCGAAACGCCCACTCCTTATATGGCACCCACACTCTACCGCGGCCCGCACTTTACCAGGGTTTTAGTAAACATACCCCTATAGTTCTTAAATCCCATTTAGTTCCTTCATACACAGCCAAACAGTTATACGCCTCAGTTCTTCTTAAGGCTCAAAAACCAACTGTCAGATTTTTTTCTGAGTCACAAACATCGTGAACTTGCATTGGGGTGTTCTTCCATACTGGTCACTTAATAGTTCCCTAGCAATCACTATGAACCACCTACAAAACCCAAAGACATCTACTTGAAATTATTTTTCTCTAAAAGGATGGGTCCAAAATCAATTTTCTGTACTACTGTTTAATTCCTCTGAAATACTTTATGCAAAAACAGCTTATTGCATCACACAGTAATAATACCCGCCTAAAATTACAGTATTAACTGAATCCTACACCTCTCTTAAACAGTTATGATGGGAGTCTATGAAACCGGAACTACTTATTTATTTTATTTATTTATTTAACAGGATTTATAGACTGCTTCATCCTTGAATCAAGGCGGTTTATATTACAATTCAGTTTTTACAGAGAATGGTATGACATTACAACTCAGTTTATATAGAGAACATTATAACTCTTAGCGGTTTTAACAATCTAGCAAAACAAACTATCATTAATTCAAGAAGATAACATTACATGTGGGTACTCTTAACCTGTACCATAACCTATATAAAGTTTGTATGGAGTGCTCATATATTGGTGTCCATATTCTGTGACATTGCGTGTCCTGATACTCTGGTTCTAGGTGATATTTCCAAAGTATTCTTTGTATAAGTGAGTTTTTTTATTTTTTTCTGACGTCCTTGATGTCCTTTGTATCTCTTATATCGTCAGGCAATGTGTTCCAAAGTGCAGGAGCTCTTAAAGAAAATGCTCTATTAGATGTGGTATGCTTGGACTTTGCGTAGATGCTGGGTGTAAGAATCGTGTTCTTGTTATTAGTCTATTGTCTATTGTCTTGTACTGTAGTAATCAGCTCCTGTAGAATGTCGGCTGAGTTGTTTGTTAATATTTGGAATATAATGAGGGTTGTCTTAAACAGTAATGTATAGGAAGCCAAAGCAGTTGATGCACTATTGGTGTAATATGTTCATATTTTGCTGTATAGTGATAATGCGTGCTGCCATGTTCTGTTCTGTGCCATCTGAAGCATGTGGATTGTTTGTTTAGTATACCCTGATATATTGAGTTGCAGTAGTCCAACAGTGGCATAATTACCGCTTGGGCTACTGTGCAGACGTTATCCTGGTTGAGCAGTGGTTTCAACCTCCGTAATATCTTGATTTTATCATATGCATTGTGTGTGATCTTATTTATGTGTGGTTGTAAGCTTAAGGACTGGTCCAGAGTTACACCTAGATATCTTACTTCTTGTTTTATTTCTATACTGCAGCTTTGCAGCTGAATTGCTCTCAGTGGTGTAAATGTTTGGTTTCTTGTTATGAAGAGGGTATCTGTTTTCTTGTCATTTATACTACGATTATGGTTGCTGAGCCATGTGATCATGTCTTCAAGACAATTAGTTAATTTTTTGGTATCCAGATTATGGGTTTCTATTGATGTGTATATCATTATGTCATCAGCATATAATCGATCTTGCATATTTTGCTGTTTTATGATGTTGCAGATAGGCTGGATATATAGATTAAAGAATAGCGATGACATTGCTGATCCTTGTGGGAGCCCCTGATGTATTTAGAATAGTGTGGATTTGTCCAATCTGCTTTTTACTTGTTGTTGTCTATCAGCTAGGTATGATCTGAACCATCTATATATGAAGTTGTGAAGTCCAATTTCTTGTAGCCTTTGCAGGAGTAATTTGTGAGATACAGTATAAAAGGCTGATGATATGAGCAGGAATCCTTTCTTGATGTTGTCTATGCCTTTGAGTATATTGCCTAGTAGTGATGTTAGAAAGGTTTCTACACCGTTATTGGTTCTGAACCTGTGTTGGTGTGGGTCTAATGGGGAGTGTTGGCTGATAATGGTCTTGCAGCTGTAGTTGAACAGCCTTTTCTATAATTTTGACGAGTAGTGGTAAGCTTTAGATTGGTCGGTATGCACTGGGGTCTAGTTTATTAAGTGTTGCGTTTTTGATAATTGGTTATGATTGCTTTTTTGAGCATTTTTGGCATATATCCTTACATAATAACATAGTCCATCTAGTCCCCCCAGCAGGATGGCAAGAACAGGTGCACTTGCCGCTCCGTGCAGGTCACTCCTCCCCATGCCTTTGTTTAGGGGTCTACCCACCGCTCCATGCAGGTCATCCCTATTTGTTGAGATATAAGACATAAGCTAATTTTGATTTTATCCTATATTTGTCTCATGCCATTTTGACGGGCAATCCGGATATTCAATATTGGTGCCTGGTTATGGCCTGAGCATCGTATATCCAGGGCAAAGTGAAAGCGGCAACAGCCAGCCATTTTAAGGAGTATGCTTACTAAACTGTGCTAACGGTTAACTCAGGCTATCTGCAACTAGATCCCATGTTGCTCAATGATATCTAGTTGCAGATAGCTTGGGTTAATTGTTAGTCTGCTTTAATAAACATACCCCTAAGTGTGATGGCTGCCACCACTGAAAATCCCCCTCCACCCCAACTTTTTTGCTTGAATACCCTTAATTTTCAGTAGCCCATCTATGCACAAAGTTGGCTATATTTTTCTTGAAAATTTGCAAATCGTAGAAACATAGAAACATGACGGCAAAAAAAAAATGACGGCAAAAAAAAAATTTAGCAAATGCCCTTTCATACCAACTACTACAGTCCCTTTTTTTCCTTTAGAGCTCTTATGTGTTGGTCCCATGCTTTCTTGAATTCAGATACTGTCCTTGTTTCTACTACCTCCACTGGGAGACTATTCCACGCATCTACCACTCTTTCTGTAAAGAAATGTTTCTGCATATTACTCCTGAGTCTATCCCCTTTCACCTTCATCCTATGCCTTCATTGCAGAACTTTCTTTCAATTGAAAAAGGCTCTCCTCTTGTGCATTTATGCCACGGAGGTATTTAAACATCTCTATTTTATTTATTTATTTATGTAACATTTTTTATATACCACCTTTCAGTCTTATCAAAGCCGTTTACAGTGAAACAGAACATGTATTACATGGAACAGTATAATGAACTACATACATTTAACTGTTAACGACAATTATTTACAATAGATTGGTTCTTAGCTTAAGCGTCTATATCTCCTCTCTCCTGCTTTTCCTCCAAAGTATGCATATTGAGATCTTTAAGTCTGTCCCCATATGCCTTATGACGAAGTCCACTGACCATTTTGGTAGCCACCCTATCCTGTTTATATCCTTCAATGTTTGGTTGTTTTTTTATGTATAAATTGTATTAGTCAAAGAAAGAGTGTTACAACTTTCACAAATGAAGAAACAACACAGATCTGGAGCATATAACAGCTTAGATGACAATGCAGGAATTCCAGAAACATTCAAACATAAATCCAACTCCCAGAAGGATATTTCCATACCATTAATACGGATGCACCCAAACTCTTCTGGGCACTCCAGTTAACACTCGCATTATAGGACTATGAAGGCCTCTCACATTCTATGAAATGAGTTTAATTATGATCTCCCTTAGGTCCTAACACTACTGCAACACCCCATCTATGAGAATCCACTATGGACAAGAAAATCGGCCTATCCTGCATCCTCCCATGGTATGCCCACCCTCCACCTCACCCGACCCTACCCTCCCTCCCCCCCCAATCCCAACAGTCCCACTAAATGGGGACGGATACTTCTGAGAGCAATTATAAAATAACAGTCCTACCACAATGAATTGGAGGTGCTGATGTTATAGAACCAGGAGCTTCCCCCACCAGCTCTCCCACTCTGTCCCAGTAATCAGCACATAAAACTTTAACTTGTTTTACTTCCCTTGTAACAGTTCTAAACATACCTGCCTTCCCAAGAGTACATCCAATACACCCTTGAAACCCCCATCCCCATGTTCCAAACCACAGCAGAGGGGAGGAGCCATCCCACACATAACGAACAGCTCACTGGTCCTTTGCCAGTCTTATCCCTCCCCCCCCCCCCTTGGGGCCCATTCTCTTCTCTTTTCCCTCCCCAGAACCTTAAACAGAGACAGAGTTAGCGGAAATCCACAGCATAACCGAAGATAACAAGAGCCCCTCAATCTTGGAGAAAAGGGGCATGACCTCTATAAGTAACCAAGAAAATAGAGAGGTCAGATAACAGCGTAGAGAGAAAGTATAGCTGACAATTCCAGACTTAATCAAAGAGCAAAAGAATTCAGAGGTTTAAAGCTCTTCCTCTGTTCCAGTGTGAATTGGGAGAGATCCTGGAAGATCTGTACCTCCTGATCCTGGAATATAATTGATCATCTTCACCTCAGACTTTACAGTAATCACATTTTATCTTCCAATGAGTGGAAACAGACTATGAAGGGCCTCGGATGAGTCCTAGCACGAGTCTTAGATCCAAGACTCTGGTGAGCCTCTCCAACTTGACCATCCCCGATGCCCTAGGAACACAAAAGAATATAGTTGTTGGATTAACTCTCCTGTGCTTTTTTTTTACCTCTGGCTGCCTCTAGGAAACCCAAGACCCTGATCTTATTGCATCTCTGTTGGTTTTCAATGTCATCCTGACTCTCTTTTAAGTCTTTAGCAAGCATGTCCAATTTGTGGATTTTAGATTGAAAGAGAGCAGTCGCATCTATTGCCTCCCCTATATTAATCTCATTTTGAGTAACCCAGTCATCCAGGGACTTGATTTCAGCTTTGATATCGCTCATGGCCTTGGAGAAGTCCAGGCGGAAAAGTTTGAAATCATGTAAGATCGCAAGAGCTCTCATGGTCAGGGATACTACTGATTGCCAGATCAGGAGATATTGATGGTACAACCCCTGGGTCTGTTGTGTGGGAGAATCAGACTAGAGTCACCGTGTAAGTTCCTTTGTCAGACATGCCTGTTACCACTCAGATTAGAAACAGAGGAGGCAACCCTCAGTCCTATTCTAGAAGATTTAGTTAGGCAAAGGAGGAGAAACTCCAACCCGTGTTGTCCCCCTTGCAGTGTAGATGTGAGCACTCATTTGTAATATAGTGCTGTGTGCTCTGTGCCCTCTTCTTACCTCTGTTGCTTTGTATCCAGAGGCCTCATTCACCTTTCAACCTGTGATCTCCCGGGCTGCACAAGGCCACAGCTCTAATGAACGCTCGTCCCAGAACCTATTTAGAAAGTGTATGCTGCAGGAATATTGTTAGATGGTGGTGAATCAGTGAAAAGAGGCCATCTCCCTTGCTAGCCTGTGGCACTGCTGTTGTGTCCCCCTCTGGTTCAATCAGAAAAGAAAGAGGGTAGAAAGGGAGGTGCCTGTCTCAGTTCTAGGTAATCCTTTGGTGCAGTCTCAAAAGATTAGCCATCAGAGTGGGACAAATGGTACTCCAAAATAATAGTAGGTCCCTCAAGTCAGCATGCTCTGCCTGTGTTGCCTCATAGCTGGCTGCCTCCCTGCTGTAAAGATGGTCTACTGTGATCACGGAGGGGACTGCCATTGAGCAGCAGACCCGGTTGCACCCTCAACAAGGGGAGATCAGCCTCCTCGAATTACCTCCCTTCGGGTGAAGCGCTGGTGCACAGGTACAATGTGGTTCTCTCTGCCTTTCTTTCGGCCTAGCACGTGTGCGTGCATGCATGGGCAGGCCACATCGCTTTTGTTAAACTCTGCCTGTTCAATTAAGTAGTGTTGCGCTGGGTCGGTCTCCTACCATTTAAGCTGACAAGTAGAGGCTCCTGATCGGCGGTACATCATAGTTGCAGACGGTGGGGAGTAGCAACGTCCCACTCAGTTAATCGGCAGGGAGCAGAGCAAGTGCAGGTGACTTTGAAGGGCTGTGAAGACACCATCTCTCATCAGCTGTCTGGCTGTGAGTGGATTTAGACAAGAAGCATACCAGTAAGCCTACATTTACCTAAGAGTCATTCCTGATCTTTTGCCAATCCAGCAGTAAGCAGGGAGTATGCTTTCCCAGTAAGAGGGCTAGTAGTCTGCAGAGCTCTTGGCTCAGATGGCCAATCCTGCTTGGGTTCACAAGCACTCCACTATTTATATTCTTTTGTAGGTGTGATCTCCAGAATTGCACACAGTACACTAAATGAGGTCTCACTACAGACTTATACAGAGGCACTATCATCTCCTTCTTCCTGATGACCCTTCCTCTCTCTCTGCACCCAAGCAACCTTCTGACTGTTGCATCACCTTTTCTACCTGTTTAGCCACCTTAAGATCATCAGAAACAATCAGCCCCAGGTCCCGCTATTCTTTTGTGGACAGAAGTACTTTATCCCCTAAACCAGGGGTCTCAAACTCAAATTGCTTTGAGGGCCAAATGAGGACTTGTAGAGTAACCCGGGGGCCGCACAAGACGCAGGCCTCATTTGCATAAGGGCATCATTTGCATAAATATTTGCATAATGTTACCATACACTAACTTTTAGTAAAAATGGCCTCTTAATGAGTGTATGGATAAAGAAAGACTAAAGATTTCTACATTACTATAAACCAGTGCCAACCGCCAGGCACATTAGGAACTACTAGAAACACTGCTCATTTAGAACCCATAGCAAACCTGCCGTGTCCTAACAGCACTACCAGGACTCACAAAGCAACCATACCCTAACTATCAAAAGGCAACACTGCAAATATTAAATCAACACATTTCAGAGAATAACAATACTGACCTACTCGGGAAAGAGAACAAGTGGCAATGTCCAAATAGGAATTACATAAACAGAATACCTCAAGCTCAGTTACACATGCAGAACATACCACCATCACAAACAAGGAATCACAATTTAGAAAACAGGAAGACAATTAAACTGGGAAAACCCCAAAAGCCAAACTTAGAATGTACAACACTGTAGAAATAAAACTATACATTGATTTCCTCTTGTATTAAATAAAGTGCAGACGTTAAAGATGCACATTTCCAAGAGCTGACATATTTCAGTTAATAAATTCAACAAATAAAGAGATATTTTTTTACCTTTTGTGATTTTTTTTTCAGTTGCTATTGTTCCATTAACTTTCTTCTTGTTTCTTTGTGTCTTCTGCTAACTATCCATCGTCTGCTGTACATTTGTCCTTTCTTCTTTCATATTTTTTTTCCATTCTATCTACATCTGCTTTAACATACTAATCATCTCCTTTTTGCTCTTTCTTCCTCATTCCTATTTCATCACAACTCAAATTATACCCCTCAATCCTCAATCCCCACTTACTCTCCCAAAACCCAGCCAATCGTATATTTTTCTTCCCTCCCACACAAAAAATAAGTCCCCTCACCATTTCACTCTCCCATCCCCATCCCATTCTAATCGGCCCCCACCATCAACTCCCTTCTAGTCCTGCCCCCACCCAGCATCCGCTCCCTTCTAGTCCCCGCCATCATCAGCCCGTTTCCAGTCCTAGCTCCCTCCCCTCTCAGCCCCTTTCCTTTCCACGCCCCCTTCCCCCCCGCCCATAACCCTTCCAAGACCCTGTCCCCATCCGCTATTTGCCGTTCACGCTCCCCCGTCTACTCGGCCCATTTCCATTCCTCGCACCCCCCCCCAGTCCATTACCAGTTCTAGCCCCCCCCTAGCCCATTATCGGTCCTAAGCCCCCCAACAGCCCACTTCCAGGCCTAACCCTTCCATCGCCCTATCTTCCATTCTGAGCCCCCCCATAACCCCATTTCAGTCTTAGCCCCCAATCAGACCACCTCCAGTCCTACCCCCCATCTGTCCATTACCAGTCCTTACCCCCATCACCCCATTTTCAGTACTACCCCCCAGCCCACATCAAGTCCTGCTCCCCCCCCCACATCGTCCTGCTCCCCCCCCCCACATCGTCCGCTCCCCCCCCCCCACATCGTCCTGCTCCCTACCCACATCGTTCCTGCTTCCCCCCCCCACCATCAAGTCCTGCCCCCCCCCCGGGAAATTAAACTTAAAAAAAAAACAGCTTCTGCTGCTGCTGCCGCCGCTGCCGCCGCCGGCAATAGCAGCAATATCGCAAGTCCGCGGGCTCCGTCCCCCCCCCCCCCCTCCCTCCTCCTCCTTCCTTCCCGCTTGCCTGTCAGCCAGTTCTCCGCTTCGGCTTTGGCTTTCAGAGCCGCGAAGGGAGAGCTTCTCCCTCGTGACTCTGTTCAGCCCGCTGGGGCAGATGGGAAATTTCCAATCTGGCCCCAGCGGGTCTGAACAGAGTCGCGAGGGAGAAGCTCTCCCTTCGCGGCTCTGAAAGGCGAAGCCGAAGCGGAGAACTGGCAGGCACGCAGGAAGGACGAGGGGGGAGGGAGGGAGGGAGGGCGGGGGGGGGAGCGGAGCGGAGCGGAGCCCGCGGGACTTGCGTTTATTGCTGCTATTGCCGGCCAACGCGGCAGCGGCGGCAGCAGCAGCAGGAAGCCGGGGTGTTTTTTTTTTTCCCCCTTGCATCGCGGGCCGCACAAAGGACTCTCGCGGGCCGCATGCGGCCCGCGGGCCGCGTGTTTGAGACCCCTGCCCTAAACTGTACTGCACCCTTGGATTTTTGCAGCCCAAATGCATGACCCTGCATTTTTTAGCGTTAAATCTCAACTGCCAAATTTTTGACCATTCTTCGCTTTTAGTAAGACCCCTTCTCATGTTATCTACTCCTTCCTGGGTGTCTACTCTATTGCAGATTTTGGTATCATCCGCAAAGAGGCAAACCTTACCCAACAGCCCTTCCGCAGTTTCACTAACAGAAATTTAAAAAAGGATCAGAACAAGGACACATCCCTGTGGCACATCCACTGGTTACATCCTCAGAATAATCTACATTTACCTATACCCTTTGTCACACCTCCCACTCAACCAATATCTTACCCAGTCAGTCACTTTAGGGTCTATTCTTAGGATGCTCAATTTATTTTTAAGTTGTCAGTACGGAACATTGCCAAAGGCTTTAATAAATTCTAAGTACACAACATCTAGGATTCTCCCTTGCTCCAACTCTCTGGTCACCCAGTCAAAGAAATTAATTAAATTTGTCTGGCAAGACCTGCGCTTAGTAATACCATGCTTTCTCGGATCCTGCAATCCATTGGACTCCAGAAACTTCACTATCCTCTGTTTTAGCAGTGTTTCCTTAATTTACTCACCACAGAGGTCATACTAACCGGGCCGTAGTTCTTAACCTCATCCTCGCTTCTGCTTTGTAAAGGGATCACATGTGCCTTTCTCCATTTCTCTGGGACCACTCGACTCTAAAGAAACATTGAAAAGGTAAGACAGTGGTGGCGTTAGAGCTTCCCCTGGTTCCCGTTTGTTTTTATTTATTTTATTTTATTTATTACAATCTTTTATATACCACGCTATTTGGTATCAGCGCGGTTCACATACAACAACATCAACAGAATAACAGGCTATTCCGTGTTTATAGCAAACAGGTATATAAACTTGGATAACATAAGGTTAACTTATTACAAACATGATTATATAAAAGGTATCATGACAACACAAAAGTCCTAGTAATCTTACTGAGAAAGTGGGAGAGGCTATTTGAAGATAAGGTGTGTCTCTTATTTGGGGGGGCTTTTGCTGGGGGTAATGTTTGGTGGGTAGTATATGAGGAAAAGGTGATATTTAAGTGCTTTCCTAAATTGGGTTAAGTCAGTAATGGCACGAACGCTTGGTGGTAAGGCGTTCCAGCATCTTGGGGCGTAGAATATAAAAGATCTGCTTGCCGTTATCTGGGTGCATTTTGTTACAGCCTTAGGAAGTGTTAGTGTGTTTATAGCCATCGGTCTTCTGGATCTAGTAGATGGAGTTACATGGATGAAATTTGAGAGTGAGGAGGATGAAAGTCCATGGATGGCCTTAAAGGTCAGCAGTATGTTCTTGTAAGTGAGCCTACTATGTATGGGGAGCCAGTGGAGTTGTTTTAATATAGGAGTCACATGCTCAAATCTGGCGACTCCCTGAAGGACCCTAGCTGCGGTGTTCATAGCAAGTTGTAGAGGGTTAATAGTGGATTGAGGAAGGCCTTGTAGGATAGCGTTAGCAAAGTCGAAATGTGGTAGAATTAACGCCTGGTATATTGTCCTGTAGTCTTCTGGATCAAGTAAGGAGCGAAGATGCCTGAGAGAACGAATCTTGAAATAAACTGCTCTTACTACATTCTCTATGTGCACTTTCATATCAAGATGTTGATCCAGTGTGACCCCCAGATAACGAATTGTGGATTTTGTTTGCAGTTCTGCTTCTTTAACTCTTACATATGATGGTGGGGTGAAGTTGTGGTCCCTTGTAATGAATAGAACCTCTGTCTTCTTGTGTTGGATACGGAGGTTTTGGGATAGGAGCCATTAAGAAACTGCGTCAAAACATTCTATCAGAGGGGAGAGATTCAGAAGTTCTGTAGAGAACGGGGTGTAGAGCAGGATATCATCAGCGTATATCAGGCAGCTCACATTAAAAGATCTGATGAGATTACAGATAGGTTGTATGTATATGTTGAAAAAGAGTGATGATAGTGAGGAGCCTTGAGGGACTTCTTGAGTTTGGTGGAAAGGTTCGGACGTAGCTGATCCAGATTTCACACATTGTCATCTTTCGGCTAGGTATGATTTACACCATTTTAGCGCATTACCACAGATGCCCTTCTCTTCAAGCCGCCCCAGGAGAAGTTTGTGATTCACTGAGTTGAAAGCTGCGGCAATGTCAAGAAAGATGAGCGCGAACCCCTGCCGAATGTTATCAATACCTGAGATTATGTTGCTGAAAAGGGTAGTAAGGAGAGTTTCTACCCCATGATACTCCCTGAACCCATGTTGGCATTGGTCGAGTGGGGCTGTGGTGTCTATGTGATCTTGAACTTGTCTTTGTACCTCTTTCTCGATGATCTTGGCTAATAGAGGTATGCTTGCTATGGGTCTATACGAATCGACTTTCTGGGGGTTTAGTTTGGGATTTTTTAACAGGGGTCTGATGGAGGTATATTTGAGGTCTATGGGGAAAGTTCCAGTTGTGAAGGAGAGGTTCATAAGTCTTGTGATGAAAGGACTGACTTCTTTACGTAGCTCTTTTATCCAATAGGCTGGGCAGGGGTCGGATTGTGCAGTAGTGGTATTGATGGATGTAATAGAATCTTCAATGCATTTTCTTGTTGGTGTGGAGAACACCGAAAGGGGAAGTGTACAGGTGGACAGTTGTGGTGTAATTAATGAGATTGTATCTGTCTGGAGTAGTTTAGACTGAAGGAAGTCAACGAATTCTTGAGGGTGAATCGCATTTTGTTGTTCTGGGGAGGGTTCTTTCGATAAAGTCTTAACTAAGTTGAACAGATCACGTGGCTTGTTCAGAGACCTTTTGAGTATGTCAGTGTGATGCTGTTTCATTTTCTTCGTGATCATGTTTCTGTGGTTTTCTAAGTGGATTTTATAAGCTGTTTGATCCTCCATGGATTGGGATCGACGCCATCGTTTTTCCAGCTTCCGTAACTGCACGAGCGAGGACCGCAGCTCTGGGGAGTACCATGAAGCAGACTTTCTTTTTCTTGGTACATTGTTTTGATTTTGATTAGGACGTTGAGCAATGGCGCTGAAGTTGTTATTCCAATTGGAGATCATATTATCAAGGCTGAGTGTTGTATTACTGAGGAATGAGGAGGCTCTGATAGAATGTGTTCTCTGTTGAAAGGTCGGAAATTTCGTACTGATGTTTGTGAGACGTTGCTTGATCTGGACTTATCTTTAAATAAGCATTAAATAACACTGCCCCAGCTACCCTAAATAAACTACTCACTAAAGACACAGCCCACAAGAGGCAACGCTAATAAAAAGTAAATTAGACTTACCTGCTAATTGTTGTTACTTTAGGAACTCCAGTCCAGTCCCGGAATTTCTGGGATCACAGGTTCTCTGCAGCTTGGAGACTGAATAATCACAGTTGTGATGTCACCCCTATAACTTCCAGAGGTGATCACTTCTATCTTCAGTTTTACTATTGACAAAGCAGACTCATAGAGCAACAATTAAGTATTAACATAACTTATCTTTGTGTATAATAAACCTATAATTTTTCTATCACCAAATGTGTCAAGAATTTCTTCTCCGTAAATTATTTTTCTCTTTTTTTTTTAAAAACAAAACTCTTGCCCTCTTTCTCGAACTAAATGTATTTTACCTAATAACTCTCAAACTACAGGCTATATTTTAACCCAAACGCATACAAGGGAGGGATGCGGGACTGGACTGGAGTTCCTAAAGTAACAACAATTAGCAGGTAAGTCTAATTTACTTTTACATTACGTCACTCCAGTCCAGTCCCGGAATTTCTGGGATATACCAGAGCAGTAACATTTATAGGGTGGGTCCTTTTAAAGCAGCCCGAAGCACTGCCGACCCAAAACAAGCATCCTCTTCTGCTTGTAAATCCAATCTGTAATGTTTTACAAAAGTATTAAGCGATGACCAAGTAGCCGCCTTACAAATTTCTATAGGCGGCACCAAACTATGCTCTGCCCAGGATGTAGCCTGCGCTCACGTCGAATGCGCTTTCAGACCCTCTGGAATCGCTCTACCCTTTAACATATATGATGAGGATATAGCCTCTTTGAGCCATCTAGACATGGAAGCCTTTGAAGCTGCCTCACCTTTTTTCGGACCTGCAAACAGAACGAACAGTCTATCTGTCTTCCTGAAATTACTTGTCCTTTTCAAATAAATCTTTAGTGCCCTACGAATATCCAACAAATAAACTTGTCTTGCATTACCTTCCTTTTGTATCACCGGTAATGACACCACTTGGTTTATATGAAAAGCTGATACCACCTTTGGTAAGAAAGAAGGAACTGGCCTTAAGAGGACTTTTTGCTTACAAAATTCTAGAAAGGGTTCCCTACAGGATAACGCCTGCAACTCCGAAATCCTCCTTGCCGAAGTAATAGCTATCAAGAAGAATACCTTGAGTGTAAGGTCCTTCAGTGATGCTCGCGATAGCGGTTCAAAAGGCTCCTTTACCAGGGAATCTAAAACAGTCTGAAGGTTCCAAGAGGGAATTTGCAGTCTACATGGCGGTCTTAATAAGGTAACCGCCCTCAAAAATCTTTTTATATCTGTGTGTGTACCAACAGACTCCCCCTTAATTTTACCTCTATAGCATGCTAAACCCGCCAGCTGAACTCTCAAAGATGACGGAGCCAATCCCTTCTCGAATCCTTCCTGCATAAATAAAAGAATTTGTGGAATAGAGGCTCCTAATGCCTCAATCGATCTGCCTTCACACCAGTCTTCAAATATCCTCCATGTACGAATATACGACAAAGTAGTGGACCTTCTCCTTGATCTTAGCAAAGTAGAGATTACTTTTGAAGAGTACCCTTTGGACCTTAATCTTGCCCTCTCAAGAGCCAGGCCGTAAGCGAAAATCGATCTACCTGAGGCATTACTAGCGGACCCTGACTTAATAGATCCTCCCTCAGCGGCAAGCGCCATGGACGGTCTATTAACAACCTCATTAGATCCGCATACCAAGGACGTCTTGGCCAATCCGGTGCTATCAATATTACTCTTCCTTTGTGAGATTCTATCCTTCGAAGAACACGATTTATTAATACCCACGGAGGGAATACATACAACAGCTGACCTTCCGGCCAACTTTGTGCTAGTGCATCCAGTCCTTCTGACATTCTTTCTCTTTTCCTGCTGAAGAAACGTTCGACTTTTGCGGACAAGAATGTCGCCATGAGATCCATTATCGGAACTCCCCAACGCTTTATTATCGATTGGAAAACTTGAGGATTGAGACTCCACTCCCCTGGATCTATCCTTACCCGGCTCAAGAAGTCGGCTTGCACATTGGATATTCCTGCAACATGGTTTGCTGATAATGCCTCTAAGTTTTCCTCTGCCCAGAGGAACAAGCTCTCCGATTCCTCCTCTAGTGCCGCACTGCCTGTACCTCCCTGACGGTTGATATAGGCCACTGCCGTCGCATTGTCCGAAAGAACCCGAACGGCCCTTTTTTGAATGCGATTCTGAAATGCTTGAAGCGCCAGGGAAACTGCTCTCAATTCCAACCTGTTTATTGACCACGCACTTTCTTGCTTGGACCATTGGCTTTGAACAAACTGCTTTTCGCAATGTGCTCCCCAGCCTCTTAGACTGGCATCTGTTGTAATCTGTATCCAATTCGGAGATTGCAACTGCATCCCCCTCTCGAATACCTCTGGCCTTAGCCACCAGAGTAACGATTGACGAGCCTCCGGTGGACAGGGCAAAACTTCCAACATTGGAGCTTTTTGGTGAGACCACCTCTTCAATAACGCCCTCTGCAAGGGACGCATTCGAGCCCTCGCCCACGGTACTAAATCCAAAGTTGCTGCCATGGTTTCCAGCAGCTGGAGATAATGCCATGCAGTGGGATTCTCTTTCCCTAAGAACTGTCGCACCAGATTCATAATTGCTATTATTCGAGATTGTGGTAGGAAAACCTTCCCTGTCTCCGTATTGAAATGAGCGCCTAAATGTTCTAGGTTTTGAGATGGCACTAATTTGCTTTTTGTCATATTCACTACCCAACCTAGGCTCTGCAACAACTCTGCCACTCTTTTTGTTGCTGATTTGCTTTCGGTTTGTGATTTCGCTCATATCAACCAATCGTCGAGATAAGGATGAACAAGTATTCCCTCCTTTCTCAAAGCCGCCGCCACTACTACCATTACCTTGGTAAATATTCTTGGAGCCGTCGCTAACCCGAACGGCAACACCCGGAACTGGTAATGACCCATTGGGACGGCAAACCTCAAATACTTCTGGTGCTCTTGACGAATTGGAATATGAAAGTAAGCCTCCGTCAAATCCAAAGACGTAAGAAACTCCCCTTTTCTTACCGCCGCAATTACTGATTTTAACGTTTCCATGTGAAAATGCGCCACCCGTAGATAACGTTTTACACCTCGCAGATCCAACACTGGCCGAAAAGAACCCTCCTTCTTCGGAACCAGAAAATATATTGAGTATCGACCGAACCCTTGTTGTTCTAATGGTACCGGTACTATTGCTTTTAAATCCAAAAGTTTTTTTAAAGTTTTGCGAATTGCCACTTCTTTGCTGAATGCTGTGCATGGTGACTGGACATATAGATCGGCCACTGGACATTGGAACTCCAGAGCGTATCCTTTTTCTATTATTTCCAATACCCACTGATCTGACGTGATCTGAGCCCAAGCGGAATGAAATCGGCGGAGCCTTCCACCAACTGGAATCGAACCCTCCTGGGAGCTCCTTATCTCATTGTGGCTTCCTTGCGTTGATATTTGCAGAAGAGGCTGCAAAGCCCTTTCCTGTGCTACAAAAGCCTCGAAACCCTTGATTTCTATAATACTGTCTCCCCCTCTGCATCTGACCGAAGCGCAGAGACCTAAAACGACGAAAATCTCTATACTGACCTCTGTAGGGCTGAACCATGCGCCCCTGCCTCTGTCTATCCTCAGGGAGTTTTCCACCCTTACAATCTCCCAAATCTCTCACTAATTTTTCTAATTCCTCCCCAAAAAGGAGCTTTCCTCTAAACGGCAGCTTAGAAAGTCTTGCCTTTGAAGATGTATCAGCAGCCCAGGTGCGCAGCCATACATGCCTTCTAGCTGCTACCGTACCACTGAGCCCATTCCTTTTGACAATGCTCTAATGAGATCATAGTGAATATCCGCTAAATAGGCTGCTCCAGTCTCTAGCCTAGATGCACAGTCCAAGGAAGCACTCTCCATATCTGTATGCAACTCTTGTGACCAGCGTAAACACGCTCTAGCCACCCATGCTCCGCAGATTGCCGCTTGAACAGATAAAGCATTTATATCAAACATGTTTCAAGAGTGTGTCTAGCTTTCTATCATAACTATCCCTTAAGGCTGCCCCACCTTCTATAGGAATAGTCGTACGTTTAGTAACCGCCGAAACGGCTGCGTCAATTTTAGGTGGCCTAAATAATTCACAATCCTTCTCCTGCAATGGATACAAGCGTGCCATAACTCTAGACCAGCGATGGCGAACCTATGGCACGCGTGCCAGCTGTGGCACGCGAAGGCCTTGCAGCTGGCACGCGGGCCATAGGTCCGCAAAAAAAAGAAAAAGCTGTCTCTGACTGCGGACGCGGCAAGGGCAGAATGCAGCGTCCCGCGGGGCCCCCTCCGCCCGCTAAGCCCCTCTGCAAGAGCTTTCAGATTCGCGAGGGAGAGCGTCTCCCTCGCGTCTCTGTTAAGCCCGCAGGGGCTAATGGGAAATTTCCCATCAGCCCCTTTAGACGCGAGGGACTGATGGGAAATTTCCCATTAGCCCCTGCGGGCTTAACAGAGACGCGAGGGAGACGCTCTCCCTCGCGAATCTGAAAGCCCTTGCAGAGGGGCTTAGCGGGCGGAGGGGGCCCCGCGGGACATTGCAATCTGCCGCGGCAGCAGCCAGAGCCTGCTTTTTTTTTTAAAAAAATTTGCCGGGGGGGGGGGGGGTTAGGACTGATAATGGGGTAGGGGGGGGGGTTAGGACTGCGAATGGGGAGGGGGGGGGGGGTTGGGACTGCTAATGGGCGGGCGGGGGGGGGTTAGGACTGCTAATGGGCGGGAGGGGGGGTTAGGACTGCTAATGGGCAGGAGGGGGGGTTAGGACTGCTAATGGGCAGGAGGAGGGGGGGGTTAGGACTGCTAATGGGCAGGAGGAGGGGGGGGGGTTAGGACTGCTAATGGGCAGGAGGGGGGGGGTTAGGACTGCTAATGGGCAGGAGGGGGGGGGGGGTTAGGACTGCTAATGGGCAGGGGGGGGTTAGGACTGCTAATGGGCAGGAGGGGGGGTGTTAGGACTGCTAATGGGCAGGGGGGGTTAGGACTGCTAATGGGCAGGAGGAGGGGGGGTTAGGACTGCTAATGGGCAGGAGGGGGGGTGTTAGGACTGCTAATGGGCGGGCGGGCGGGCGGGGGTAGGACTGCTAATGGGCTGGGGGGGTTAGAAATGATAATGGGCTGTGCTCTGATGGGGGCTGTCTGGAAATGGGGTGATGGGGGTTTAGGGCTGGAAGTGAGTTGATGGGGGGGGGGCTAGGACTGGTATTGGGTTGGGGGGTTGCTAGGACTGGAAATGGGCTGATGCAGGGACTAGAAGGGAATGGATGCTGGGTGAGGCTGGAACTAGAAGGGAGCTGATGTTGGGGGAGGATTAGAATGGGATGGGGCTGGGAGAGTAAAATGGAGAGGGGAAAATATTTTGTGTGGGAGGGATAAAAAATCTACAATTGGCCGGGTATTGGGAGAGTAAGTGGGGATTGAGGATGGAGGGGTAAAATTTGAGTGGATGAAATAGGAATGAGGAAAGAGCAAAAGGAGAAAGATTAGTATGTTAAAGCAGATATAGAGAGAGAGAAAGGAAAAAAAAAACTAGAAGAGAGAAGAAAGGACAAATGGACAGCAGATGATGGAGAGTTAGCAGAAAACATGAAGAAACCAGAAGAAAGTGGCTGGAGCAATTGCAACTGTGTAACTGAGCTGAGGTATTCTGTTTATGTAATTCCTTTTTGACATTGCCACTTGTTCTCTTTCCCCAGTAGGTCATGTATTGTTATTGTCTGAAATGTATTGGTTTAATATTTGCAGTGTTGCCTTTTGATAGGTATGGTGTGGTGCTTTGTGAGTCCTGGTAGTGCTGTTAGGATACGGCGGGTTTGCTATTGGTTCTAAATGGGCAGTGTTTGTAGTAGTTCCTAATGTGCCTGGCGGTTGGCACTGGATTATAGTAATGTAGAAATCTTTTAGTCTGTCTTTATCCATACACTCATTAAGAGACATGTTTACTAAAAGTTAGTGTATGTTAGCATTATGCAAATATTTATGCAAATTGACGTGCTGGCACTTTGAGGAAATTCTTTGGTTTTGTGCGGCAGTTTGGGCACTCGGGCTCAAAAAGGTTAGCCATCACTGCTCTAGACCCACGCAATGCAGCCTCAGGAACATCCCATTCCTGCTGAATCATCTCTTTTAAAACTCTATGTACAGGAAAGGCTTTCTGTGATTTCCTGACTGCCAATAATAAAGGATCCTCCAAGTCCAAGTTTTCCAAATCCTCTGGCATTGATATATTCAAAGACTTTAAGGTTTCCTCAATTAAGATAGGCAACTCCTCCTTTCTGAAAACTCTCACAATTCTGGACTGGTCTTCCTGTTCCACCAGTTCCCCTTCCTCCAACCCTTCTTCAATATCATCTCTAGATCAGAATAAACTTCCTGAGATGACATAGAAAAAGTCTTTTGCCACTTTGCTCTTTTGGCAGGAAGAGGAACATCATCTACTTTTAAAGGAGCAGCAATACGCTTTTCCCCTAAATTAACCAGTGGCACCTCAATAAGCCTATGTTGTTCAGCAATATTCTTCTGTAAAAGAGCAATTAGTTGCTTTGAAAAGGCTGCAGCAATATTAGAGGTTAAACTCGATAGATCTGTGGGAAGGCCTATAGATTCAGGCACAGGAACATCTGGTCTTGAAGATGGACCTGGCACCGGCTCTGGCAGAAGCTGCGGCAGAGAATCAATATCTCTGTCCAAAGCTAAATGATTTTCTCTTTCCACAATCTTATCTGAAGCTTTCTGCTGATCTGCTCTTTTTTGGGAACAATGCTTACATAACCCCGACTCATTCAACAGCGTTTTCTTGGTACCACACAGCAAACACTGCTGTTTCCCAGGCATGCAGCAAAAAGAAAATCTTGGCTACCGCCTGTTTTTTTTTTAAATTAGAAGAAATTATTCTCTCCCCGAAATAAAGGTACTTTCAATTAATATTAATTAATGTGCGTCATTCGCGAAAGCAGCGAACGCCCGTTCTAAAAATTTCAAAGCACTACTTCAAACAGTCTTTCACCTACAAGCCCGTTTATCTGTGAGCTTCTCTTTTTTTTTACAACAAAAAGTTACGAAAACTACCTCTTTGCTTGCTTTTTGGAAGAAGAAGCTCAAATAATATTTGCAAATGGGAGCCACTAAAAGGAAAGTATTAGCGTTACAAGCCTTTGGCCACGCGCATTCAATAACGGCACTAACCGACAACAAACAGTTCGCCGTTCAGAAGGGCTAATCTCAACTGCAAAGCGCATCACAATCTTCGCTGCAGAGAGAGACAATTTCAAAAACAAAATATGAACAGCACCTTACTTGTGTCGCCACTTGTTCCTCTCCTAATATACGTAGGATCGGGAACTGTGCTGTATCAAATCAATATCTGCATTCCATAGAAGCCGCAGCAGAGGCATCAAAATTAATTATAGGCTTCTAACACTGACCCTTAAAGCGTTTAAGAATCTCTTTTACTTGCTTTCCACTCCTCTCCTAACCAGAGTAGGATCGGGAGGGAAATGAAGCCTAAATATAACAACCTTTCTTGCGGCTGGAAATAACTCCTCCCCACACCAGAGAGAGGGAGGGCATGAGCTTGCCTTAAAGCTACAGCCCACAATTAAATATTTCATTCTCTAGAATTGTTAAAACTAATAAAAATATTTATAAATAAAACCAAAATGCTTAATTGTCCCTCTTTAGAGCCCAAAGTAGGCTCTGAGAACTTCAAGCTGCTTGGAGACTGAATAAACTGAAGATAGAAGTGATCACCTCTGGAAGTTATAGGGGTGACATCACAACTGTGATTATTCAGTCTCCAAGCTGCAGAGAACCTGTGATCCCAGAAATTCCGGGACTGGACTGGAGTGACATAAAGTAATTAAGGATTCCAAAAGAATTCACAAAGACCAAAAAAACAACCAATAAAAAAGCATTCTCCCACGCTGCACCTATACTCTGGAACTCACTACCAGACAAAATCAGAGCCTTAACCGACCTTAAAGACCTACGCAAAACATTAAAAACTCACCTCTTTATCTCCCACTACGGTCCACTGGCAAATTCCCAACACCAAAATGAAAAGGGATAATCTATATAACACATAGAAACTAACACCGCAATTGTCTTATGATATTATGACCTTTGACACTGTCTATGATGTTTAATATATCTACCTTCACTGTTGAACTCATTTCTGCTAACTGTAAATAGTTAAATGTACATAGTTCTCCAAAGTTTAAAAGTTTGTTAATGTACATAATTCATGCAATGTTCAATGTAAAAACAGAAATGTTATTCTGTCCCCTTAACTGTTATATGTAAACCGCACCTGATCACCGGAAGGTTGCGGTATATAAAAGTTTGTTAAATAAAAAATAAATAAATAAAATCTTTCACTTGTTTGCTTTGCGTGGGTATCAAGAAATTGATGAGCTTGTGGTCTGACCAGGGTACGGAGGTAATAGATGTCACTAGATCGTGGTTTGGATCAAGAATTGTCAATGGGGCGAATACTAGGTCTAGAGTATTACCCTTTTGATGTGTGGATTCGTTGATAATCTGTTGGTATCCCAGATTCTTGAAAGCTTCCAGGAAGGCGGTGGCTTGACTTTGTTGTAGAGAGGGGAGGTTGAAATCTCCTAAGATCCAGCTAGGTGTGTTGGGATTATGAGTATTGGCAGCTAGGTTTAATATGGTAGGGAGATCATCAGCGGAAGTTGATGGAGCTCTATATAGTAATATGATGGAGCATGATTTATTTGCAATGGTTACTGCATCCAAGTTGATATTACTGGTGGAGTTAATTGTATGGAACTGGAGGTCTGTCTTGGAGAGGATGAGAGTTCCACCTCCTTTCTTATTTTCTCTATGTTGTGTGTGAATAGAAAAGTTGGGGGGAGGAAGCTAGTTGAGGAGGACGTTATCCTCACGTGTTAGCCAGGTTTCAGTGATCATAAGTAGATCAAGGTCATGGGAGGATATAATATCTGAGATAACTGGCCATTTTTTCCGTATTGAACGTGCGTTTATAAGAGCACATTTTAGGTTTGGTGGAGTGTTATATTGTTTAGTTTTCTTGGAGTGTTGGAGAGTTATGTGTAGCAAGTGAGAGTGGCGTGTGTGGGCTGCACCTTTAGAGTGGAAAAATGGGGTCTCTGATCCTTTTCTGGCATAGCTTTGCAGACTTGGAATATGGTTGTTTGAGGGGGATAAGGCAAAGGAGTTTCCAAGCCAGGATGTGGTGAAGAAGAAATAGCTAACTAGGGTAGAGAGGAGGAAGGTCATTTCAAGAACTTCTGCTTAGTGTGGCAGAAACAAACTTGTGTGTAAATAATTGTTTTAGTGAGGGGATAACTAAGGCTATTAGAGTTGCTTTCAAATGGAAGGGATGTGCAGTGGGTGGTACTAAAATTGCTGAGGAGTTAGATGGGTGCTATAAGTAGATAATATCAATGGTAAAAATACAAGCAACAGACACATTATTGATAGTGGATATTATATAGTTGAGGACAGCCATGTAGCATAGCTGTATATTTTAGAGGCATACAAAGCATATAGGATGAATAAAGAAAAGGTTGGTAAGCATGTATAAAATCAGATACATTATAATAAAGATAACATTGTTAAACACTTACATGGTATACAAACAGTTGGAAGGTTAAATGGATCTGTAGTTGAAAATACAGGTGTAGAGGAGAGGAACGCACTAGATGTCAGCATACCTGATTAGCTAGCAGGGTGTTGATCGCTGTATTTGATGTTTCTTTACTTCAATAAGACATAAATAGAGATAAGACACTGTTTACCGGTCCACACCTAAGGGCCATGCCAAAGGGCCCTCTGGCGAGGCCCACCAGGTGCGGGCCTGCCTGAAGGCAGCTGCTTTTTAAATGGAACAGGCTCCTCCCCCTCTCAGGATAAGCAGGATAGATGGAAGGCTTCAGGCTGCTTAACACCAATCAGAGCACAGAAGCAGATGACAGTTAGCTTGTACCTTGTCTGAAGGCAGCTGCTTTTTAAATGGAGCAGGCTCCTCCCCCTCTCAGGATAAGCAGGATAGATGGAAGGCTTCAGGCTGCTTAACACCAATCAGAGAACAGAAGCAGATGACAGTTAGCTTGTACCTTGCCTGAAGGCAGCTGCTTTTTAAATGGAGCAGGCTCCTCCCCCTCTCAGGATAAGCAGGATAGATGGAAGGCTTCAGGCTGCTTAACACCAATCAGAGCACAGAAGAAGATGACAATTAGCTTGTACCTTGCCTGAAGGCAGCTGCTTTTTAAATGGAGCAGGCTCCTCCCCCTCTCAGGATAAGCAGGATAGATGGAAGGCTTCAGGCTGCTTAACACCAATCAGAGCACAGAAGCAGATGACAGTTAGCTTGTACCTTGCCTGAAGGCAGCTGCTTTTTAAATGGAGCAGGCTCTTCCCCCTCTCAGGATAAGCAGGATAGATGGAAGGCTTCAGGCTGCTTAACACCAATCAGAGCACAGAAGCAGATGACAGTTAGCTTGTACCTTGCCTGAAGGCAGCTGCTTTTTAAATGGAGCAGGCTCATCCCACTCTCAGGATAAGCAGGATAGATGGAAGGCTTCAGGCTGCTTAACACCAATCAGAGCACAGAAGCAGATGACAGTTAGCTTGTACCTTGCCTGAAGGCAGCTGCTTTTTAAATGGAGCAGGCTCCTCCCCCTCTCAGGATAAGCAGGATAGATGGAAGGCTTCAGGCTGCTTAACACCAATCAGAGCACAGAAGAAGATGACAATTAGCTTGTACCTTGCCTGAAGGCAGCTGCTTTTTAAATGAAGCAGGCTCCTCCCACTCTCAGGATAAGCAGGATAGATGGAAGGCTTCAGGCTGCTTAACACCAATCAGAGCACAGAAGCAGATGACAGTTAGCTTGTACCTTGCCTGAAGGCAGCTGCTTTTTAAATGGAGCAGGCTCTTCCCCCTCTCAGGATAAGCAGGATAGATGGAAGGCTTCAGGCTGCTTAACACCAATCAGAGCACAGAAGCAGATGACAGTTAGCTTGTACCTTGCCTGAAGGCAGCTGCTTTTTAAGTGGAGCAGGCTCTTCCCCCTCTCAGGATAAGCAGGATAGATGGAAGGCTTCAGGCTGCTTAACACCAATCAGAGCACAGAAGCAGATGACAGTTAGCTTGTACCTTGCCTGAAGGCAGCTGCTTTTTAAATGGAGCAGGCTCCTCCCCCTCTCAGGATAAGCAGGATAGATGGAAGACTTCAGGCTGCTTAACACCAATCAGAGCACAGAAGAAGATGACAATTAGCTTGTACCTTGCCTGAAGGCAGCTGCTTTTTAAATGGAGCAGGCTCCTCCCCCTCTCAGGATAAGCAGGATAGATGGAAGGCTGCAGGCTGCTTAACACCAATCAGAGCACAGAAGCAGATGACAGTTAGCTTGTACCTTGCCTGAAGGCAACTGCTTTTTAAATGGAGCAGGCTCCTCCCCCTCTCAGGATAAGCAGGATAGATGGAAGGCTTCAGGCTGCTTAACACCAATCAGAGCACAGAAGCAGATGACAGTTAGCTTGTACCTTGCCTGAAGGCAGCTGCTTTTTAAATGGAGCCGGCTCTTCCCCCTCTCAGGATAAGCAGGATAGATGGAAGGCTGCAGGCTGCTTAATACCAATCAGAGCACAGAAGCAGATGACAGTTAGCTTGTACCTTGCCTGAAGGCAGCTGCTTTTTAAATGGAGCAGGCTCCTCCCCCTCTCAGGATATGCAGGATAGATGGAAGGCTTCAGGCTGCTTAACACCAATCAGAGCACAGAAGCACATGACAGTTAGCTTGTACCTTGCCTGAAGGCAGCTGCTTTATAAATGGAGCAGGCTCTTCCCCCTCTCAGGATAGCACAGTTATTTACCTGTAACAAGTGATCTCTGGGAACAGCAGGAATTAGTCCTCACATATGGGTACGTCGGAACCGAAGGAGCCTGCGCGGGAAAGCTCCCCAGCTTCCCAGAAAGGAAGCTTTTGGGGCCTCCCACTGCACCTGCGCGCTGCCTTCCCACCTTCCTGACCAGCTCTCCTCAGTTCGAGTTTATAGCTGAGACAATAGAGAGAGGAAAGGAAGATAGATAGAAGATACAACTCCTAGGGGAGGTGGGTGGGTTGTGAGGACTAATTCCTGCTGTTCCCAGAGATTACCTGTTACAGGTAAGTAACTGTGCTATCTCCAGGAATAAGTCCTCACATATGGGGACTCCCTAGCTAAGATGCCTGGGAGATCCCCTTCCAAGGGTTCGCCATCTTCGTATGGATCTCAGGCATCCATCCTGGGAAGGTGGGCAGGAGTTGTTCAAGTATGGAACAGGTGTTTGAGGACAGCCTGACCAAACAAGGCATCCCGGCGGGAGTCCTTGATCAAACAGTAATGGGCTGTGAAGGTATGAACCGAGGCCCAGGTGGCGGCTCGACAGATCTGATCTATGGATACAGAGTGAAGATGAGCCATAGAAGTGGCCATGGCTCTCACATTGTGAGCTGTGACATGGCCTTCCAGAGAAATGTTTTTACTCTGGTAAGCAAAGGAAATACACTGAGCAATCCAATTGGAAAGTGTATGTTTGGAGATTGGAAGTCCCAAATGAGAAGGATCAAAAGCCACAAAAAGTTGGGAAGACTTTCGATGTGGCTGAGTCCTGTTGAGGTAAAAGGCAAGAGCTCTTTTACAATCTAGAGTATGAAGGTTCCTCTCTGCACTGGATGCATGAGGAGCCGGAAAAAGACAGGTAGATATACCTCTTGATTAAGATGAAAAGGCGAAACCACTTTGGGCATAAAGTGGGGATTCGTCCTGAGGACCACCTTATTATGATGAAACCTAGTATAAGGTGGATGAGCCACTAAGGCCTGTAGTTCACTGATGCGGCGAGCCGAAGTGACTGCAATAAGGAAAAGGACCTTCCAGGAAAGAAATTTCAAGGAGGTAGAAACCAACGGTTCAAAAGGTGGCTTCATAAGCTGACCTAGAACTAGGTTCAAATCCCATGCTACCGGAGGAGGTTGGATGGGAGGCTTAGTTAGAGTCAGGCCTCTCATGAACCTTGCAATAAGAGGATGAGAGGAGACAGGTTGTCCATTTATAGGTTTTAAGGATGCTGCAATAGCACTTAAATGGACTCTGACTGAATTCGTCTTAAGGCCTGCATTAGAAAGATGCAGGAGATAGTCTAGTAGAGAATTCAAGGGAAGTGCTAGAGGGTCAAGACCCTGTTGAGCACATCAAATGGAAAAGCGTTTCCATTTGAAAGCATAGGAATGCCTCGTGGAGGGTTTCCTAGAGGCATGAAGGATATCTTGCACTGGTTGAGAAAGATTGAAGTCATGAAGGCTTAGGCCTTCAGTAACCAAGCTCTGAGGTGTAGGGACTTGGGGTTTGGGTGCCACAAAGTCCCCTCCTCCTGAGACAGAAGGTCTGGCGCAGCTCCCAGGTCCAGGGAGGGTCCCTGGGAAAGATGCAGAAGTAGAGGGAACCACACTTGGCGTGGCCAGCGTGGAGCTATGAGGATCATCGATCCGTGATCCCTCTGGAGTTTGAACAGAGTCTTGGGAATCAAAGGAATGGGTGGAAAGGCATATAGGAAGTCCTGACCCCAATGCAGGAGAAAGGCGTCGTAGGCCTGAGCTCCCTGACACGGAGTCCTGGAACAGAACCGGGGAAGTTTGGCATTGCACGGACTTGCAAAGAGGTCTATGTCCGGGGTTCCCCATTCCTGAAAGATTCTGCGTATCTGGTCCATATGTAGGGACCATTCGTGTGGAAGCAGAACTCGACTGAGTCTGTCTGCCCGAGAGTTTTGAACCCCTGGAAGATACACTGCCAGAAGATGAATTTGATGCTCTCTGGCGAAGGCCCATAATCTGAGAGCTTCGTTGCAAAGCGACAGAGAGCCTGTCCCTCCTTGTTTGTTTACGTAGAACATGGCCACCTGATTGTCTGTTTGAACTAGGACGGTCAGGTTGACAAGGAGGGTATGGAAGACTTTGAGGGCAAAGAAGATTGCTCGCAGTTCCAGGAGGTTGATGTGAAGGGTAGTCTCCTGTGGAGACCAAGTACCCTGAGTGGAGAGGTGTTGTAGATGGGCTCCCCACCCTGTTTGGGAGGCATCTGTTGTGAGGGTTGCTTGGGGCAACAAAGGTTGGAAGGGGGCCCCCAACAACAGATTCTTGGTGGATATCCACCATTGGAGGGACCAAAACAGACGCTTTGAGGGGAGTATTTGGTCGGAGAGCGCTCCTGATGCTTGAGTCCACAGGGTGGCCAAGGTCCATTGAGCTGCTCTCATATGAAGACGAGCATAGGGCACCACGTGTACCGTGGAAGCCATGTGGCCCAGAAGTCGCAGCATTTCTCTGGCTGTCAAGTGACTGCTGGACTGAGCTTGGGAGGCCAAGCACACCAGACGTTGGCCCCGGACTTGAGGTAGGTAGGCCCTTGCAGTGGTGGTGTCCAACTGGGCCCCTATGAATTCCAGAGGCTGAGTAGGGATGAGTTGAGACTTGGGAAGGTTTACCACCAGTCCCAGATACTGCAGAATGTGTCTCGTGCGGTCCAGGGAAATCTGGGCCTCTGACTGAGATGGAGCTCGGATGAGCCAGTCGTCCAGATATGGGAATACAAAAATTCCCAGACCTCTTAGAAATGCGGCTACAACTGCCATGCATTTGGTGAATACTCTTGGAGCAGAGGCTAGACCGAAGGGAAGTACTCTGTACTGGAAATGTTTTCCCTGGAACAGAAATCGTAGATATTTTCTGTGGGATGGGTGGATGAGTATATGTGTGTACGCATCCTTGAGATCTAGAGAACAAAGCCAATCCTGACTCTGAAGGTATGGAAGGAGAATGCCCAGAGAAAGCATTATGAATTTCTCCTTGTATAGAAATTTGTTCAATTCTCTCAGATCTAGGATAGGTCTGAATCCCCCTGTCTTCTTTGGTATGAGAAAATAAGGGGAGTAGAAACCTGTCCCTTGTTGGAGAAGAGGAACCTCTTCTATTGCCCTTTGGGCAAGGAGGGAAGAGACTTCCTGACCCAACAGGGCCAGGAGAGATGTGGGAGAATTGAAGTGCCTCACCATGGTATGTGGAGGAAGGTTGGAAAAATGAAGTTTGTAGCCCTCTCTGATGATAGAGAGGGTCCAGTGCTCTGATGTAATTTGCCCCCATCTGGGAGCAAAGTGAGCTAACCTTCCGGGAATGGTGAGGGGCTCTGGTTGTTCTAGAGCCAGAAATGTTAAGTTCTCTAGGGGCAAGTCAAAACCCCTGAGGGGGTTGAGCCTGCTGAGGAGTGGCAGACGCTGCAGGCTTTGACCTTGCCTGTTTAGGTTGCTGATGTTTAGCAGCAAAGCGGGGCTGAGAAGATTGTTGGCCAGTATTTGTGGAAAATCTGGCCTTCTTGTAGTAAGGCCTCTTGAAAGACTTTTTCTTGGCAGGAGTAGAGGTAGACTTAGAAAGTCTATCTAATGTAGCATTTTCTGCGTCCATTTGAGTGGCTTTAATTTGCCAGTCTTTACCAAATAAGTTCTCACCTGTACAGGGCAGATTCCGTAAGCCATCCAGGACCCAGGGTTCTAGGTCAGAGGCCTGGAGCCAAGAAAGTCGTCGGGCTGCAATGGCAATGCCCGAAGCTCTACCGGCACCTTCAAAGGAATCAAAGGCTGCTCTGTTGGAGAACTTAGAAACATCTAGAAGCTGTTTCACCAGAGAAATGAACTCCTCCTTTCTATCCTCAGGGATAAAGGGGGCAAAATGCCGCACCTTTAGGGCAGGTTCCCTTAGAAACATGCCCATATACAGACTATATGAATTAATCCTGGCTATAAGCATACTAGCCTGGAAGATTTTCCTACCAAAAGAGTCTAGGGTCTTACATTCCCACCCTGGAGGGGTAGAAGAGTGCCTTTTGGTACTCTTAATCTTTTTCAGCGCAGACTTCACCACAATGGAATGGTGAGGCAGCTGAGTTTTTTGAAAACCAGGAGAAGGAGGGACCCGGTACATGGTGTCCAACCTACGAGAATGAGGAGACAACGTTAGAGGAGCCTCCCATAAGTCCATCAAGTGTTCTTGAAGGATTTCATGGATAGGCAGGGTGACTGCCTCTTTAGGAACCTTAGGGTATCCTAAAGTATCCAATTTCTTTGATCTAGGTTCTTTTTCAGAGGATGTGGTAAAAGAAAGTCCTTTAGCTACTTCTATAATGAAGTCTTGAAAGGACAAATCCTCTGGTGGAGACATTCTCCTCTTTGGGGAAGAAGGCTCTTCAGGAAGAACTAGAGACAGCTCATCAGAGTCATCAGAGGAGTCAAAATCCTCAGAAGAATCAGAGAATCCTCTATTTGCTTCCAACGCACGATACGCATACCGATCGGTATCGACATCGGGCATACCGGGTATGGGATCGGTATCGGGTGAAAACCCGGATCCGGCATGCGGAACCGATCTGCGTTTGGAAGATGATGGTCTCGGTTCCGGTATGGAAGACAGTACCGGAACCGGACCCGGAACCGCTAGATGCGGTACCGAGGGCGTCGCAGCTTTAATGAAAGCCAGAACGGCCTGCTGCATGGTCTGGACAGTATTGCCCATAGACGCCACTGCTGCCTGGATGTCGGTACCGGCATGGGCCGGTACCCCAGAGCAGTCTAACAGGTGATCAGTCGAGGCCGTGCCATCGATGTCAACCTGTAACCCCATAGATGGTGCTTTGGAAGCCAGAGCTTCCCGCCGGGGTTGTTTGGCTGGGGCAGGGTCCTCTGACTCAAGATTGAGGGCCTCTCGATACTTTGAAGGAGATTTGCCTTTTGAGGACCTGCCCGAAGAAGGTTTGGTTACCTGAGATCCATCCGGAGAGGAAGACCTGGATGACTGTGATGCTGGATTATCTGAAGCAAACAGCACATGGAATTTGTTGGCCCGGTTCTGCAAACCACGTTTAGACATCTGGGAGCAGGAAGGGCAGTCCGGAATGGAGTGGTCAGGCCCCAAACATTTAAGACACCAGTCATGGGCGTCTGTAACAGAAATAACAGCACTACACTTGGTACACTTCTTGAAACCAGGGGCTGGTTTCTCCATGAGGAGAATTTGTGTAGGCCTGAGGCCTAACCGAAGTCATCAAGTTGTGCTAAATAAAAGTTTTTTTGGGTTTTTTTGAAAGAAAAGAAAAGAGAGACCGGCGGTACCGGTTTCGGTATGGGGAAGGCAGGTACGCGGTCTAAAGAAACAAACTAAAATAAGAATTTCTTCAGCGGTGACAGGAACACGACCTGCTGGCTCCGCGGAAAAAGAGAAACTGAGGAGAGCTGGTCAGGAAGGTGGGAAGGCAGCGCGCATGTGCAGTGGGAGGCCCCAAAAGCTTCCTTTCTGGGAAGCTGGGGAGCTTTCCCGCGCAGGCTCCGTCGGTTCCGACGTACCCATATGTGAGGACTTATTCCTGCTTGTTCCTGGAGATAAGCAGGATAGATGGAAGGCTGCAGGCTGCTTAACACCAATCAGAGCACAGAAGCAGATGACAGTTAGCTTGTACCTTGCCTGAAGGCAGCTGCTTTTTAAATGGATCAGGCTCCACCCCCTCTCAGGATAAGCAGGATAGATGGAAGGCTGCAGGCTGCTTAATACCAATCAGAGCACAGAAGCAGATGACAGTTAGCTTGTACCTTGCCTGAAGGCAGCTGCTTTTTAAATGGAGCAGGCTCCTCCCCCTCTCAGGATAAGCAGGATAGATGGAAGGCTGCAGGCTGCTTAACACCAATCAGAGCACAAAAGCAGATGACAGTTAGCTTGTACCTTGCCTGAAGGCAGCTGATTTTTAAATGGAGCAGTCTCCTCCCCCTCTCAGGATAAGCAGGATAGATGGAAGGCTGCAGGCTGCTTAACACCAATCAGAGCACAGAAGCAGATGACATGGTTATCTTCTGAGGTCCTGCTCCTTGCCCCTTCATCTGTGAGCACAGACAAAAATATTTGAAAAGCAATTCTGCTTTATCCTTGTCAGCTTCTATATATTTCTCCCCTTTACCTTTGAGCCTGACAATATCACTTTTGCACTTCCTCATCTCACTAACATATATGAAAAATGTCTGGTCACCTCATTTTAGTGCATTGTCTATTTTTTCTTTTAGTTGTATCTTTGCTTTCTTGACTACTTTCCTAGCTTTTCTAAGATTTTCCAAATACTGATTAACTTTGTTCGATCTCTTGTATTTTATAAAGGCCACACTCTTTTTCTTCACCTTTTCAGTTACTTCTTTCGAGAACCATAGGCCTCCTTTTGTTTTTACATTTATTTACTTTACGAACAAAAAGGTTGGTTGCCCTTAAAATATCCCCTTTGTTTTGTCCATTGCTTTACGACACTACCCAGCTACATCTAGCACATCGAAATCACTTATCAGTAGTACTTCTCCTTTTATAGCAATACCGTAAATGTCTTCAATTAAATCTCTGTCCACTTGTTCTGCCTGTGAAGAAGATCTGTATATCACACCAATACAGATTCCCCACTCTATCTAGTTTAACATACAACGCCTCCTCCTCACCTTGTAAGCCCTGTAATACTGTAGTGTTAATATGATTTTTACATATAGTGCCACTCCTTCTCCCCTTCTTCCTACCCTGTCCTTCCTGAATAAAGTATAGCCTGGCATGATGGAAAGTCCCACTAGTGTGGATAGAGCTATAGGGGAGACCAAATAAGGAGACACTGTGAAGAAGCCCAAGGTATCTCCTTGAAACACCTGCTTCTTTCACTTCTTGTACTCCATCATTTCCCTTCTTCCTCCTCACCTTCCTCTGGGATTGTTTCCAGCCATGGGGGGCTTGAGCAAGGATGCAATGGAGTAAGTGTCCTTGCCACTTTTCAGGCTGTCAGCATCTGATTTTCAATAAAGAAATGAGAAAAATAAAAAGAATTGTATGTTCAGTTACATTACAGAGCCTCAGAGAACAAAGCAAGACAGGTAAAATAAATCTCTCTGTGGAGCATGGAGTCTCTCTCTTGGGTGTGTCTGAACAGTGCTGCATATGGCTGATATACTTTGGAAATAATAAGTAGTAACGGGGTTTCTTTATCAAGTAATTCTGCTTTCACAGTTTATTTTCTATATTCCAGAAACAAGACCTCTTGCCTTTTGATACTATCCAGCCTTGCATCAAGTCCCGCCACTCCTTCACCAGGCCCTCTTTTGCTGCCGTCCTGTCCTGGGAAGATGATGCTTTGTTGCAGCTGGGGTGTAACTCCTCCTGACCCCCAGTATTGCCACATTCCTACTCCACCCCTGTGATAGGAGTGTCAGGGTCGGCTGCAACAAGCTCTTCCGCCTACATTTCTGGCTGAACTCGAGCCTTCCATCTTAGAGAGCACAGGCCTCCTCTTCTCTGTGTTTTCCCCTCCCTGTACTCCAAAACAGTTTTCCATATTTTACTAATGGGCAATTGATAATAAATAGTAGGTGTTATCTTCTTCAAGAGGTCAGTAACTAAGAGCAGCTCTCCCACTGCTCCTTAAGTGTGCTGATACCCTGCTGATGTCACCGTGCCAGCCAGTACCCAGCCCACTATATTGATAATGTCACTCTGCTGCCCGATTGACCCTTTGGGCCTGCACCTTTTCAGGAGATATATTTTTTATTTAGCTTTTACTCTGAGGTGAGACTTATGTTCTAGCAAAGTTCTGATGTGCTTTAACAGGAAATGCACAACTTTATTTTCTCTCTTTTTTTCAGTTTCATTTTGAGCAAGACATACAGAAAATAATTGAAGCACATTCCATATCATCAATCTTCTTAGAATTGAATCCCCCTCTTTTATGTATTAAGGGGGTTATTTTAGAAGTCCTATTTGTCTTTTAAATGTGGATGTGGTAGCGGAAAAACATGTAAGATGCTCCAATGTTCAAACTGTAGAAATCTTAGAAAGACCATGAGAGGCAGGTTTCTGCGCCTGGCATGTCTCCACCAGGGTTGTAATGGGGTGTTCTGGGCGCAGCCTGGTCTATGACCTATTTCCCACAGGTCGGAGACTTGCAGGGTGAATTTTTGAAATTGACCAATCTTTATACAATTGCTGGCTCTGGAGGCAAAAGAATTCTACTTTCCTCTTTTAAAATAAATTTCACGGTTGGCCAATGGTTAACTCAAATTGTCTCAGAGAGAGAAGCTCGCAGGGAACAAACACTAAGGGATCTGTTTATTAAACGGTGCTAGTGGCTTCTGTTTTATTCAGTGGGGCCGTGGCTCTGATTTTGCACAGAAGCCGATAGCACCGCTTAGTAAACAGACCCCTAAATTCCACTTGAATACCCTTCCTTGTCAAGAAAGGGAACTCAGCTGGAAACAAATATAAAGCTAAATTTGAATAAGGACCTTGAACCAGTAGATGTTAACAATTATTGAATTCTATTTAGATCCTAATTACTTGGTATTTATATGGTGATCTGGTAAAAGAGATATTTCACCAACTTACAGGATAATTATTGTAATACGTGCAATTTAACTTCAAATCCCAAAGGATAAATACATTTTTCTTTAATTACTAGTACTCTGAGTAACATTTCTTTATTTTTTTAACTGAACTAGGGATTGAAACCTCAGCATAAACTGAGTAGCAATTACTCAACAGACAACTCTATACAACTCCTGATTACAAGAGTTGCAATAATATTTGAGAGAAATATCTGACTTTGCAAAGTTAAACATGCAGTAGGTAGCACTACTTATCCTCCAGGGTCCTTCTTCCGTTGGGGCCCGGATCGCAGCAGACAGTTTCTTCAGGTCACAGAAACTCAGGATCTCTTCTTGCTTGTAGCTTTAGCAATTTCTCTTTCTATATTTCAATTGTTATTAATTATCTCTAATTTTACTTAGCTCTCCAAATTTAATCTAGCTCTAAATCCCCATCTCACTATAGGGAACTTATTTTAAAAAGGAGGAAATTCAGCAACTTGCTAGGATTAAAAAATCCTTTCCTTAAAACTCTTCCCCTTTCTTTTCCGCAGTCAACGCCTTTCAGTCCTCAATCAAAACTCTTTCAAACTACACTGACTCATTCAACCTAACCTCTTTCACACTGGCGCTCACAAACTCACAAGCAACAGCTGTGAGCTGCAGCAGGATAAAACAAAAGCTCTACTCTGAGCAATGTCACCAAAACCCCAGAGTTCCGCTTGCTGCTCACTAAGCAACAAACACCGCAATACTCACACACAAAAACAAAACATAAACCTCGCTCACCATGCTCCCTGAAAGGAATAGGGCTTCCTTAAACTCAACCCTCCTTCAAACACGGTACTACTAATACGACTGAGTATAGCGCTACAAGGACTACAGAGTGTTGTACAGACACATGTAAAAGACGGTCCCTGCTCATCAGAGCTTACAATCTAGTCAAGTCAGACAACCCAATAGCTGTGAACAAGGATACATCTAGGGGAAGGGGAAGGAAACACATAGGAGACTAAGTGGATCAGGATCCAAAAGCAGCCTCAAAGAGGTGAAATTTCAGCCTGGATTTGAAAGAACCAGAGATGAAGCCTGATGTACAGACTCAGGTAATTTGTTCCAGGAATAAGGAGCAGCAAAATGAAAGGATCGAAGTTTGGGTGTTGGCAGTAGAAGGGCACAGATAGAAGGGATCTGCTAGAAGAGCGGTGTTCCTGAGGAGGGGTATAGGGAGAAATAAGGGAGGAAAGGTAGTGAGGAGCAGCAGAATGAGTGCACTTATAGGTCAGTAGGAGAAGTTTGAATTAGATACAGAAATGGATTGGGAGCCAATGAAGCAACTTGAGAACAGGGGTTATATGAGCATATTGAGGCTGGTGGAAGATTAGCCATGCAGCTGAGTTTTAAACAGATTGAAGGGGAGAGAGATGATTCAGAGGGAGACCAGCAAGGAGGAGATTGCAATAGTCTAAACAGGAGGTGACTAAAGGCGGATAAGTGTCTTAGTAGTGTGTTTAGAAAGGAAGGGGATAAATTTTGCCAATGTTATAGAGATAGAAACAACAGGTTTTAGCGATCAGTTGGATGTGTGTGGAGAAGGAGAGGGAAGAGTCAAAGATGACTCAAGGTTGTGAGCTGAGGAAGCAGGGAGGAGTAGAGTTTTATCCACAGAGACTGAGAAAGGTGGGTTTAGGGGGAAAAAAGTAAGAAGCTCAGTTTTGGCCATGTTCAATTTCAAATGGCACTAAGACATCCAAGCAGCAATGTCATATAGTCAGGCATGGACTGCTGGAGACATTTCAGGTGTAGATAGGTAGATATGAGAGTCTTCATCGTAAAGATGGTACTGAAAACCATGGGAGGAGATGAGCATACCAAAGGACTGAGTATAGAGGGAGAAAAGGAGTGGGCAACACAGAGCTCAGCACACGTGGACAGGGAGGAAGAGGGCTTAGCAATGTCTCAGTAGGGGGAGGGGCTAGTCACTCCACTTTGTGTACACTCTCAGGTAGATGAGAAACAGGCACAGCCTTAAGCTGAATGCCCCCAGGCCAGAGATCACTTTCAAGACAACTGCCAAAATAAAAACCTGTTCTGTTGTTGTTGTTGTTGTTAAGTGCCGTCGAGTCGGAGTTGACTCATGGCGACCCTCTGGATAGCTATCCTAAATTGTGTTCGATCTTCAGTCAGGTGGCTCATTGTTGACAGACTGGTACTCGTAGCTACTGTTATTGTATTGATCCATCTCATTGCTGGCCTTCCTCTTTTGCGTTGACCTTCTATCTTGCCAAGCATGATGTCTTTCTGTAATGATCTCTCTCTCCGCATGATGTGTCCAAAGTATGAAAGTCGAAGTCTTGTCATCTGAGCTTCTAAAGAAAGCTTAGGTTTGATCTCCTCTAGTACAGACTGGTTTGTTCTTCGGGCAGTCCATGGTATACACAGTATTCGCCGCCAGCACCATAATTCAAAGGCATCAATTTTCTTCCTGTCTATCGTTTTCACTGTCCAGCTTTCACATCCATATGATGTTATTGAAAATACCATGGCTTGAACAAGTCGAATCTTTGTATGGAGAGAGACATCTCTGCTCTTGAGAATCTTATCTAGGTCTTTCATAGCCATTCTGCCAAGAGCAATGCGTCGTCTGATTTCTTGACTGCTTGTTGCTTCTTTATTGATAGTTGATCCAAGTAGGTTAAAGTTATTCACGATTTCAATTTCTTCTCCTTCGACGATGAACCTGTTGATTATGCCAGTTGTCATGATCTTTGTCTTCTTTACATTAAGGTGCAGACCCATTTTGAGACTATGTTCTTTGATTGTGAGAAGCAAATGTTTCAGATCATCTTCACTTTCCGCCAGTAATGTGGTATCATCAGCATAGTGAAGGTTGTTGATGAGTCTTCTACCAATCTTCACATCTCTGTTGTCTTCATACAATCCTGCTTCTCTGATGATTTGTTCTGCATATAAATTAAACAGGTAGGGGGAAAGTATGCAGCCTTGTCTTACACCTTTGCTTATTTTAAACCATTCTGTTTCTCCTTGTTCCGTTCGAACTGTTGCTTCTTGATCAATGTACAGATTGCACAAGAGAACGATCAGGTGTTCTGGTATACCCATGCTTCTTAATGTGGCCCAGAGTTTCTCATGGTTTACACAGTCAAAAGCTTTGCTATAGTCGATAAAGCACAAATAGATATCCTTTTGGTATTCTTTAGTCTTTTCAAGGATCCATCTCACATCCGCAATGATGTCTCTCGTTCCTCGCCCTTTTCTGAACCCTGCTTGTACTTCAGGTAATTCTTGTTCCAGGTATGATTGTAGTCTCTTTTGAATAATCTTCAGTAGAATTTTGCTGGCATGTGGGATCAGAGCGATTGTGCGATAATTTCCACAGACAGTTGGATCACCTTTCTTTAGTACTGGTATAAACACAGATCTTTTCCAGTCAGTTGGCCATGATGCTATCTTCCATATTTCTTGGCAGAGCCTTGTAAGTACGGTAACAGCTGCATCAGATTGCTGTAATACTTCTATGGGAATGCAATCAATGCCTGGTGCTTTGTTCTTTGATAAGGCTTTCAATGCTGCTTCAACTTCTTCTTTCATCACCAATGGTTCCAGATCATAAGGTACAGGTTGAAACGGCTGTTGGTCCACTTGATCTTTATCATATAAAAGCTCTGTATATTCCTTCCATCTTTACTTGATCTTCTCAGCATCATTCAACCTTGAACCTTGAGCATCTTGTAACATTCCAATTCGAGGCTGGAACTTTTTCTTTAACTCTCGTAGCTTTAGGAAAGCTGATCTTGTCTTCCTCTAATAGGTTCTGCTTCTATTTCCTTGCATGCGTCATTGTAGTACTTTTCCTTGTCCTGTCTTGCTGCACGTTGGAAATCTCTGTTGAGTTCTGTGATTGTCTTTCTTTCTCCTCTGGCTTTAGCTTCTCTGCGTTTCTGGGCAATTTTCAGAGTTTCTTCCGTCATCCATTTTGGCCGTTTTTTTCTTTTTTACCTTTTGTAGAGACTTCTCGCTTTCTTCCAACACAACCTTCTTGATGTCATTCCATAACTCTTCTGGAACTCTATCATTTGTATCTAAAGCAGCAAATCGATTTTGCAGGTAGTCTTTAAATTCCAGTGGTATATTCTCAAGGTCATATTTTGCTGCATTCATGAGTGGTTTGCTCTTTTTCAGCTTTAGCTTGAGTTTGCATACTAGTAGTTGATGATCTGTACCACAGTCAGCTCCAGGTTTTGTCTTTGTTGATGTTATAGAGCTTTTCCATCGTTGACTTCCACAGATGTAGTCAATTTGATTTTTATACAATCCATTGGGTGAAGTCCATGTGTAGAGTCGCCGCTTGTGTCGCTGGAAGAAGGTGTTTGAGATGAATAGATCGTTGGTCTTGCAGAATTCTATCAGTCTTTCTCCAGCTTCATTTCTGTTGCCAAGTCCATATTTTCCAACTACTTTGTCTTCTTCTTTGTTGCCAACCTTTGCGTTCCAATCACCCATGACTATCAGGATATCCTGTTTGCATGTTCTGTCAATTTCAGCTTGTACTTGTTCATAGAACTCTTCAATTTCATTCTCTTCTGCAGCTGTTGTTGGGGCATATACTTGAATTATAGTTGTGTTGATAGGCATTCCTCGTAGACGAATAGAGATTAAGCGTTCGCTGACTGCATTGTATTTCATTACAGTTCTTTCAAGTTTCTTCTTTATTATAAATGCAACACCATTTCTTCTTTGTCTTTCATTTCCAGCATAGTAGACCTTGTGATCATCTGATGCAAAGTGCCCGATGCCAGTCCATTTCAGTTCGCTGACACCCAACAGATCAAGTTGTACACGTTCCATTTCATTCTTGACCACCTCCAACTTCCCTTGGTTCATGCTTCGTACGTTCCATGTTCCAATGTGTAAGACATCTTTACAGCTTCTGACTCTCATTTCATGCGCAGCTACATCAGCAGTCAGACTTCCCGAGGGCTTTTATCCAACCACATCATAAATGCTGGCTTTACTCTGAAACGTCTTCAGCTCTTCCCCAGTAGCTAGTTGAGTGCCTTCCAACCTGGGGGTCTCATCTTCCAGCACTACAGCACAATTTGTTTTGTTGTAACTATCCATTGGGTTTTCATGGCAAGATACAGAAGTAGATTGCCGGGCCTTTCTTCCGCGCAGTTTAAGTTTGGTGTTGTTGCCGTTGTCACAGAAATGTGATCCTCCGCCGTCAACACTATCCCATTCTGCTGCTGCCCAGATGGGTGGTTTGTCTTGGTCTGGCATCTCAGCTGAGACCTGTCCATCTTGGGAGACCCTGCCAGTAGTTAGTTTAGCTCTCAGCATCACTGATGCACACAAGCTCTCACAGCACGACAAGCTGCAAACCAAGTGAGGGAAAATAAAAACCTGTTCTGTAAACAGTAGCTTTTAGTCATAAAAACATTAATTCTCCACTTAAATCCAGACTTTCAGATTGGTATAACTTCCCAGTACCTCAAGTCAGTTACTGCCTTTATCCCCATTTAACTACAGGTAATGGGAAAAAATAAAATTCCCTACTTTTATAACCTGGTCAATTACTCCAAAAATATTTCTAATATTTGAAGAAAGTTTCCCACAGCCTATGGCATCAAGGAAATAGTCCCTGTGGCTCCTGAGGTCTACTTTAAAAAAAAAAAAACAACAACTCCAAACTACGCAAAAACATTCAAACCCCAATCACCTTCATTCAAAAGCAGTCAAAACATCCTAATTTCCCAACCAAACTCACTCTCAGAGGGCTCCGTCACCATACACCCCAACAACCACTCCACTCAGCTTACAGATTCCAACTGGCTCAAAAATACAAATCCAGCAACTTCTAAACTACTGAAGAAAAGCGTTCCTACAACTGCTTTTGTCATCAAATAGTCCCAATGAAAGATCATTCTCCAAAATCCCTGAAAATTGCCTCTATAACCCACCTAGAGAGGTCATTCAACAATTTTTAAAACTGTTTCTTTAAGTCTGTAACCAGAGGGAAGATCACTTACTAAACTGCATCACTACAACTCTCCTAACAGCTGAGACACAATGCTACAAATTTTCCAGGAGAGATCACACTCCTCCTCCTACATCCGGGCCCTGTTTAACATAAAATTTATTTTTATTAATATAATAACTTCTAAGAGCCTTTCCAATCAAATTTAACCATTTTTTAATACAATCAAGGCTCTGATGAGCTCCTAGCACATTGGGAGAAAAGGCCCCCCCCCTACTTTATAAATGCCACAAATTGTGTCAAAATTCAGTTTCTAAACTTCACAAAAATACTTAAGAAGGGCTCCTCTGCCCTCGCTCACCTCTCAGACCCCCCAGGATTCCTCAGAAACTTAAAAATAAACTTTTATTAATTCAGCCAATTTCAGCTGTTTTTAGGCATCTGGGGCCTTTAGCGCTGGCTCCACCCTAGCTAGGGTTGCCAACTTTTTCACTGAGAAAACCCCGACACCTGTGACTCGCCATGCTCCACCCATTCTCCGCCCCCAGTCCCACCCCCAGCCCCACCCACAAAAATTACCGAGGATTCACTCACCCCCCCCCCCTCCGTGCTGGTTCATTCACCCCCCTCCCCTCAGTGCTGGTTCACTCACTCACCCCCCCTGCTGACTCACTCACCCCCCCTGCTGACTCACTCACCCCCTCCCCTGCTGACTCACTCACCCCCCCTCCCCTGCTGGTTCACTCACTCACCCCCCCTCCCCTGCTGGTTCACTCACACCACCCCTCCCTTCCCTGCTGGTTCACTCACCCCCCCCCCCCCACTGTCACTCACTCACCCCCTCCCCTGCTGGTTCACTCACACCAACCCCCTGTCACTTACTCACCCCTCCTGCTGGGTCACTCACTCACCCCCCTCCCCTGCTGGTTCACTCACACCACCCCCTCTCCACTGCTGGTTCACTCACACCACCCCCCCCCCTCCACTGCTGGTTCACTCACACCACCACCCCCCCCCCCTTGCTGGTTCACTCACACCATCACCCCCCCTTCCCTGCTGGTTCACTCACACCACCCCCTCCCTTGCTGGTTCACTCACACCACCACCCCCTCCCCTGCTGGTTCACTCACACTTCCCCCCCCCCCCCGCCCAAGCCGCTGCTTCTGCTTTGTACAGAGCAGCGGCTGCAATACACTTACTTTGAAAAGTAAAGACAAACTGTGTGAGGAGCCCTTCGGTCATCACAGCGCCCGAGGAAGTGATGTCATGGGGGCGGGCGCCTCACAGGTTGTCTTTCCTTTTCAAATTAACTTTATTGCTCCTCACACAGTTTATCTTTAGTTTTCAATGTAAGTGTATTGCAGCCGCTGCTCTGTACAAAGCAGAAGCAGCGGCTGCACTGCTATGGGGAATCGCGTTCGCTCCGCGGACTTCGGGACAAAAGCCGTTTTTTTGCTCTGGCCGCTCCCGATCTTGCGGCCAGAGCAAAAAAACGGCTTTTCAACGGCCGGTTTTACATCTGTGCCGGCAGCCAGCCTGGCCATGGAAAAACCGGCCAGGCCGGCTGAAAACTGGCCAGTTGGCAACCCTAACCCTAGCACAAGTCTTTAGACAGGCTTCCTCATCATTGTGGCCATCTGATCTGGCCCTGGGCTCTCCCGGCAAGTCCCTGTGCTCCGACTCCTCCCCAACAGCACTTTGACCTCCCTGAAACAGCCTGATTTTGCCTTGGGCCATCCTGGCCCCAGTTCGGATGCTCATACAACCCCCCGGCTGCTGCAGCCCCCTGGCTCCCCTGGAGAGCAGCTGCAATGACCGCAGCCCCTCCCCAGGCTCCCAGCAGCTTACGGCTGGGATCAGGAACAGCCATGATCATCATCATTGTGCCAAATCCTTCCTGCAGCCATGTCTCCGCAGCCCTTTCAATGGAAAAGAGTTCCTGCCACTACCCCGGAGCCCCCACTGACAGAAAAAAGCCCTGATTGTCCCTCTACAGCTCCCCAAAACCCCCAGAAACCTCTGTTTTAAAAAAAAACCCATTTTGATGCTTGGATACTCTTGCAGCCCCTCTCTTTTTAAAAACATAATACCGTCACCATTTGGCTGCCTCGCAGCTGCCTTCCAGAGCCACAGGAAGCCATCATGAGACTTGTGACTCCCCAATACCCCAGATGAAGTTTTTTAAAAAAGTTTTTTATAATTATTTCATCAGGTTACATTCAGCCTGGCATTTTATTTGAAAACTTCCCGCCATACTTGTTTCCTCTATCTTTCTCCATACTCACACCCAATTTTAAACTAAACATCAGTCAACATAAACCCTAGAGGGAACTTGGGGATGTTCTAGCAGCTCCACTGACTGACCTTTTCAATGCCTGGTTGGAATCGGGAGTGGTGCCAAAGGACTGGAGAGAGGTTCATGTGGTCCCTTTACACAAAAGCGGAAGTAAGGATGTGGTTGAAAACTACAGGCCGGTTAGTTTAACTTCGGTAGTGAGTAAATTATTGGAAACACTGCTGAAAGAGAAAATAGTGAGGTTTCTGGAGTGCAGCGGATTATAGGATCTGAGGCAGCATGGATTCACCAGAGGCAGGTCTTGTCAGACAAATCTGATTGATTTCTTTGACTGGGTGACCAGGGAGTTGGACAGAGGGAGAGCCCTAGATGTGGTGTATTTAGATTTTAGTAAAGCCTTTGACACCGTTCCTCACAGGCGACTTATAAACAAACTGAGCACCCTAGGGATGGACCCTAAAATTACTGTTTGGGTTAGAAATTGGTTGAGTGGGAGATGACAAAGGGCACAGGTAAATGGAGCTCAATCTGAGGAGAAGGAAGTTACCAGTGGTGTGCCCCAGGGATCCGTCCTTGGTCCGATTCTTTTTAACATCTTTGTTAGTGATATAGCAGAAGGGCTGTTGGGTAAGGTTTGCATCTTTGCGGATGATACCAAAATCTGCAATAGAGTAGACACCCAGGAAGGTGTAGATAACATGAGGAGGGATCTAGCTAAGCTTGAAGAATGGTCTAGAATTTGGTAGCTGGGATTTAATGTTAAAAAAAAGCAAGGTCATGCATTTGGGCTGCAGCAATCCAAGGGAGCAATTTAGTATAGGGGTGAAGTACTTTTGTCTACTAAAGAAGAGCGGGACCTAGGCGTGGTTGTGTCTGAAGATCTTAAAGTGGCTAAACAGGTAGAAAAGGCGACAGCAAAAGCTAGAAGGATGCTTGGATGCATACGGAGAGGAATGGCTAGCAGACAAAAGCAGGTGATAGTGCCTCTGTGAAAGTCTTTGGTGCGACTTCATTTGCAGTATTGTGTGCAATTCTGGAGACCGCACCTTCAAAAGGATGTGAACAGGATGGAGTCTGTACAGAGGGTGGCTACTAAAATGGTTAGTGGTCTTCATTATAAAGCATAAGAGGGGGTACCCCAAAAAAAACGGAATTGTGTTTTAAAAGCTATATATTTTCAAATTGGTTACAAAACAACCTTATCCCCTTCAAAATACTCTCCATTACAACTGATACATTTGTCCCACCGGTGCTTCCACTGTTCGAATCATTTTTTGTAGTCATCTTTAGAAATGGCTGACAGCTCCTCCCTCGTTTTTTTCTTGACTTCTTCAATGTTGTCAAATCGGTGTCCTTTCATGCCCCTTTTCATGCATGGAAATAAGAAAAAGTCGCACGGAGCCAGGTCAGGCGAGTAAGGTGCATGGGGCAGCGGAACCATGCCATTTTTATCCAAAAACTGTCTAACAGAGATGGCTGTGTGTGCAGGTGCATTGTCGTGGTGGAAGAACCAGTCTCCTGTCTGCCACAAATCGGGTCTTTTTTGACGAACACTGTTGCGCAATCTTCTTAAAACTTCCAAATAAAAGGTTTGATTTACGGTCTGACCTGGGGGAACAAACTCTGAATGAACTATGCCATTGGCATCAAAAAAGCAAATCAGCATTGTTTTGATGTTTGATTTGACTTGACGACATTTTTTTGGACGGGGTGACGATGACGTCTTCCATTGGCTTGACTGTTGCTTTGTTTCTGGGTCATAACCGTAGCACCATGACTCATCACCAGTAATGACCTTTGACAGAAAATCTGGATCAGTTTCAAGCTGCTGTTTTAAAACACGACATGTTTCAACTCGATGTTCCTTTTGATTGTCAGTCAGAACCCGAGGAACAAACTTGGCAGCAACCCTTTTCATTCCCATATCTTCCATTAAAATTCGCTGAACCGAGCTCCAAGATAACCCACTAATCTCTGACAGTTGATCAATTGTCTGTCGACGGTCTGTGAGCACAACGTCGATTCGGGCAGTTGATGGACGCCCAGAACGAGGTTTGTCATCAATCAACATGTCGCCATTTTAAAACCGAGCAAACCACTCGTACACTTGAGTTTTTCCCATAGCGTCATCTTGGTAGGCTGTTTTCAACATTAAAACAGTTTCAGCAGCATTTTTACCGAGTAGAAAACAAAATTTCACAGCTGCACGTTGTTCACTTAAACTTGCCATCATAAAAAACGAAACAAGAACAAAACGGCGCTAGCAAAAACAATCACTGCAGATGAACTGAACAAGCCAGGTCGACAACACAGGCGGCACTGAACTGACAATGAGTTGCGCTATACACGCCTAGCGGCAGAAGTGCGTACTACACATGCTCCGCCCACGGCAATGTTATTCCAGATTTTTTTGGGTACCCCCTCGTATGTGGACAGACTTAAGAATCTTAATATGTACACCTTAGAGGAAAGGCGGCATAGAGGTGATATGATTGAGAAATTTAAATACCTCTGTGGCATAAATGCACAGGGGGAGAGCCTCTTTCGATTGAAAGCAAGTTCTGCTACGAGGGGACATGGGATGAGGGTGAAGGGGGATAGATTCAGGAGTGATACGCGGAAATATTTCTTTGCAGAAAGAGTGGTGGATCCGTGGAATAGTCTCCCAGTGGAGGTGGTAGAGATGAGGACAGTATCTGAATTAAAAAAAGCATGGGACAAACACAGAGGATCTCTAAAGGAAAAAAGGGGACTCTTGTAGTTGTTTCTTTGGAAAGACAGACTAGATAGACCATGTGGTCTTTTTCTGTCATCATTTTTCTATGTTGTAGATACACAGGCATTCTTATTTATTTATTTATTTACATTCTCTTATATACCGCGCTATTCTGCATCAGTGCGGTTTCTTCCCTTATTAGTCCTAATGGACCTCCAAATAGGCGGTGAAGTTTGTTCAATTGTTTCGCCTGCATTAACATTTGTTTCTCCCATTGATAAGGATACTTTGTCAAGGCAACTCTCATTTAATTTGGTTTCAGTTTGTAATATCCACCATATATCTTTATCAAATTTATGTTCATCTAACTGCTTCTTGGAAGGCTCACAATCTCAAATATGTTCCGAAGATTCACCATACTGTTTTGAATTCAATATTTATAAGTCATCCTCTTCCACCATCCACAGGACCAACTTAAGTTGGTCACGGTGCAACACTTTTACCATCCCAGCTTTATTTTGGATTTTATAGATATTTTGAAAGACACCAAGAGCTTCCAACAACTTGTAAGATTCTTCTTCCCAAATTATTTCTAACTTATGTCTTCCCTGGAAGTCTTGTCTTCACACAAGCACAAGCCCCAACCTCAAAAGGAGAGCCACATGCTTGGTGATCGAAAGCCCTTTTGACTTTCAGTCTGGCAGAAGCAGAAATTTTCTTGGCAAACATCTCTTGCGTTTGTAATGTCTCCTGATGTCTCTGAAGCCACTCATCTATATTCTTTGATCCAGGGGTTTCTCTCCAATTCAATGAAAAGTCATTAGGTAACAATGTTTCCTGACCTAAGAACAATCAAGCAGGGGTATAGCCTGTGAAGGTATGTGGATGTTTGTACTGAACTATTATAGATTTGACAAACGTCAGCTAGATATTCTGACCAATCCTTCTTTTCTTCAAAAGTTTTCAAAATTTGAAGTAGAGTCCGATTGAATCTTTCATACCAATTGTTCCCACGGGAATGATAGTTTTACTTCTGCCCACACTATACCTGGTGCAAATTTCCTTCACTACCACTGCTTCGAAAGCTCAGCCTTGATCCAAGTGTAAACAATGAGGCACTCCCTAAACTCCAAACCATGTCTGAACCAACACTTGGGTGGTGCTACAAGCAGCTTGTTTTTTCGTAACTATTGCCACTGTAAATCTGGAAACATATCAGTTGCTATGAGGACATTTTCATATCCCTTCCGATCTCTCTCCTAGAGAGTGTAGTCAATAGCCAGGACATCCAAGGGTTCCGACACTTCAAAGCACTGTATGGCAGCTCATTCTTGAGGCATCAGTTCTTTTGCAAAAGTACATAAGAACATAAGATGCCATACTGGGTCAGACCAAGGTCCATCAAGCCCAGTATCCTGTTTACAACAGTGGCCAATCTAGGTCATACGTACCTAGAAGTTTCCCCAAAAGACACAGGTTCCACGATGCTTGTACTGGGTCAAGCACTGATATCCTGGGTCCCTTCTTAATAATGGTTTATGGACCTTTCCTCCAGGAACTTGTCCAAACTTTTTTTAAACCCAGCTACACTAACAGCCTTTACTACATCCTCCGGTAACAAATTCCAGAGTGTGATTACACGTTGAGTGAAAAAATATTTTCTTTTATTAGTCTTTAAGCAGTTTACCCTGTAGCTTCATTGCATGTCCCCTAGTCTTTCTATATTCTGATAACGTAAACAATCGATCTACGTTTACCCGTTCCACTCCGTTCATTAATTTATAGACTTCTATCATATCTCCCCTCAGCCGTCTCTTTTCCAGGTTAGAGCCCTAACCTTTTTAGCCTTTCTTCATAGGAGTATCCTTCCATCCCCTTTACCATTTTGGTGGCTCTTCTCTGAACCTTTTCTAATAACGCTATATCCTTTTAAGATACGGTGACCAGAATTGCACACAATATTCAAGGTGCGGTCTCACCATGGAACGATATAGAGGCATTATAATATCTTTTGTTTTATTTTCCATTTTTTACCTTATGATACCTAGCATTCTATTTGCTCTCTTGGCCGCTGCTGCACACTGGGCCGAGGGTTTTAACATGTTATCCACAATGACGCCTAAATCTTTTTCCTGGGTGTTGGTTCCTAAAGTGGAACCTTGCATCGTGTAACCATAGTTTGGGTTGTTCTTCCCTAGGTGCATAAATTTGCACTTGTCCACATTAAATTTCATCTGCCATTTTGATGTCCAGTCTTCCAATTTATCAAGATCCTCTTGCAATTTTCCACAATCCTCTTGGGTTTTAACAACTTTAAATAGTTTTGTGTCATCTGCAAATTTGATAACCTCACTCGTTATTCCACTTTCCAGGTCATTTATGTACATTAACTACAGCCTCTGATCCACTCTTTCACATCCTGTAGAAAGTTTATCCAATAGTATTCCAGACGAATATTCTGGTCCATTATCTCTACTACTAAGTGTCCACTCTGATTATGAACCCTCCCCAAAATCACTCTTCAATAATTCTTAGGACCCACAATTTGTTTAATTTCTCTCCCATCCCTCGGACTTGTAATCCTACAGATCTACAGGCCCTCTTGAATATTCAGCTTCTCTTTTTGTCTCCACATTTCTTTTACTTTAAGTAATACATTTGATAGTTACAGGCACTGATAATTCTCCAATGCTTCTATTACTATTCTCAGGTCCAGATCTGCACTCTGGTTCCTTCTCCTCTCTTCTTTTTCTATATCTTCATCCAGGAAGTGTTACTTCTGCATCCAGTTGTTCCTTTAATCCTCTTTTGAGGTTTTTTTTGTTCCCATTTGAGCCTTAACTTCTGAATTAGTCTGAAGAAGGAAATCTTTCTCCACATCTTCAGTCTCAAACTCAGCTTCTTCACCATTTGGCAAACAAGACAGAATATCCACGTTGCAGTTCTGGCGACCTTGTTTATACACAACATCAAATTCCAGTTCTGCTAACTGTGCCAACCACCTCTGTTCCACCATTTGCAAATTTGCAGACTCCAAGTACTTCAGTGGACTATGATCAATGTGTACTATAAGCTTTTTATAAAGTAAATAATCCTGGAACTTCTCTGTTGCCGCCCATTTCAAAGCCAATTTAAATGCGCTATACTTCCGATGGTTCCTTTCTGATCTTTCCAGTCCCCGGCTAGCGTATGCTCTGACATATTCCCAAAGCATCCAGTGATTCATCAATCCTAGGCAGTGGATATGCGTCCTTAATGGTTACAGAGTTCAGCTTTCGATAGTCCCATTGCCCTTCCTCAGCACAACCGCAGGTAAGGCACAGGGACTATTGTTCTTCTTCAAGATGCCCTGATTAACCAACTCATACATGCCTCTTGAATTCCTCAAAAATATGTGGTGATACCCTCTGATAGAGTTGCTTGATAGACAGCGCATCTCCTGTATTAATGGAATGTGTTACCAAAGAGGAATATCTGATATCCATATTATCTGCTGAAAAGACATCCCAGTGTTTGAGCTGAAATTGCCTTAGTGCATGATCCTACTCCTCCATTAACTGATTTCAATTCACTTTCACTGAGAGGTTAGTATGACGTCTTCAAGGTCCCCTGAGAGACTTCCAGATACCCAAGACCCCAATGTTATTGCATCTATGTTGATTTTTGAGGTCATCTTGTCTCTCTTTTAAGTTCTTAGTAAGCATGTCCAATTTGTGGATTTTAGATTGAAAGAGAGCAGTCACATTTATTTCCTCCCATATATTAATCTCATTTTGAATAACTCAGTCATCCAGTGACTTGATTTCAGCTTTGATATCACTCATTATCTTGGAGAACTCCAGTCGGAAAAGTTTGAATTTATGTAAGATCTCCATGAGGTCTGCTTTAGTCGCCCATGAGGTTGCGGCAGAAGAGCTCTCAGAATCAGGGATACTACTGATTGCCAGATCAGGAGATACTGATGGTACAGCCCCTGGGTCTGTTGTGTGGGAAAATCGGGCTATAGCTGCTGCGTAATTTCCTTTGTCAGACATACCTATTACCACTTCAACTAGAAACCTCAGTCCTATTCCAGAAGATTTAGTTAGGCAAAGGAGGAGAAACTCTAACCCGTGTTGTCCCCCTTTTAGTGTTGATGTGAGCACTCATTTGTAATATAGTACTGCGTGCTCTGCACCCTCTTCTTCAATCTGTTCCTTTGTATCCAGAGGCCTCATTCACCTTTGAGCCTGCGATCTCCCAGGTTGCACAAGGCCACAGCTCTAATGAACGCTCATCACAGAAACTATTTAGAAAGTGTATGCTGCGGGGATCTCGGTAGGTGTTGTTGAATCAGTGAAAAGAGGCCTACTCCCTTGCTTCCCTGCGGCACTGCTGTTGCATCCCCCTCTGATTTAATCAGAAAAGAAAGAGGGTAGAGGTACCTGCGCAGCTGCTCTGGGGGTCTCAGTGCCAGGTAATCCTTCAGTGCACCCTCAGCTGCCAAATCCTTGACCATTCTTCAAGCTTAGCGAGATCTCTTCTCATGTTATCTACTCCTTCTTGGGTGTCTACTCTATTCAGATTTTGGTATCATCCGCAAAGAGGCAAACCTTACCCAATAGTTCTTCTGCAGTATCACTAACAAAAATGTCAAAAAGGATCGGACCAAGGACAGATCTCTGCAGCACATCACTGGTTACATGCTTCTCCTCAGAGTCGGCTCTATTACCCTGCATCCTTTGTCGCCTCCCACTCAACCAATTTCTAACCTAGTCAGTCAATTTAGGGTCTATTTCTAGAAAGCTCAATTTATTTTTCTGTTGTCTGTGTAGAACGTTGTCAAAGGCTTTACTGAATTCTTAGTACACCACATCTAGGGCTCTCCCTCGGTCCAACTCTCTGGTCGCCCAGTCAAAGAAATTAATTAGATTTGTCTGACAAGACCTACCCCTAGTAAAACCATGCTGCCTTGGATCCTGAAATCCATTGGACTCCAAAAACCTTACTCTCCTCTGTTTTAGCTGCATTTTCATTAATTTACTCACCACCGAAGTTAAACTAACCGGCCTGTAGTTCTCAACCTCATCCTCACTTCTGCTTTTGTGTAAAGGGACCACATGCACCTTTCTCCGGTCCTCTCGGACCACTTCTGACTCTAAAGAAGTATTGAAAAGATCAGACAGTGGAGCCACTAGAACTTCTCCAAGTTCCTACAATAATCTGGGATGTATCCCATCCGGCCCTATCGTATTGTCTACTTTTAGTTTAGTTTAGTTTTTTTGGTTTTTTATTTATGAAATTTTGAATACATAAACCACTGTAAATCAATTACAAAATTATGGCAAAGCTCACATCTAGGGAATATACACCTGATACTATAACAAAGTTTAGCTAGTTCCTCATGAACACAGTCTTCTGAAAATCATTCAAGATGCCCTTCACTACTGTTCCTATTTGTGGATGTTTTCTGAGGTTCTGTTCCTGACCTGTTATCTTTGAAGACGGAACAAAAAAATTTGTTAAGCAATTCTGCTTTATCCTCATCAGCTTCTATATATTTCTCCCCTTCACCTTTGAGCCTCACAATACCTCTTTTGCACTTCCTCTTCTGACTAACATATCTGAAAAATGTCTTGTCCCTTCATTTTATTTGATTGGCTGTTTTTCTTCTAGTTAAATCTTTGCTTTCCTGACTACTTTCCTGGCTTTTCTAAGATTTTCCAAATATTGATGCTTGTCTTCCTCTTTGTGTGATCTCTTTTATTTTATGAAGGCCACTCTCTTTTTCTTCATTTTTTCAGCTACTTCTTTCGAGAACCATAAGCCTCCTTTTCCTTTTACATTTATTTACTTTATTAACAAAATTTTTTTGTTGCCCTTAAAATATTCCATTTCAGTTTTGCCCATTGCTTTTCTACATCCCCCAGCTACATCTGCCATATTGAAATCACCTACTGTATCAGTAGTAATTCTCCTTTCATAGTAATACTGCAAATGTCTTCAATTAAATCTGTCAACTTCTTCTGCCTGTGAAGGAGATCTGTATATTAAACCAACGCAAATGGATTCCCCATTCACTCTGTCTAGTTTACCCCACAGTGCCTTCTCCTAAAGCATAGTCTGGTATAATTTTTCCTTTATGCAGAGAAAAAAGAGAAAAGGTACATGAGTAAATCATAGAGTTGTTTAAGTGCTTCCGCCTAGTTCATGCATGTTTTTACAGTACTTTGTTATTTTTATAAAGAATGTGCATATGCTTTATAACACCACTGGGTTTATGAAGTTACCTTCTTCATGCCACTATTAGAGCAGAATGAATGTTCTTGAAGTGAAATGCATCATGGATTGCAGCAGGGTGCATGCTTTTGGCATTATCCAAATAGCACTAGGGTGATCTGGGAGTTAGAGCTGGGGCAGAGGACAAAGTTTTATTTTTATTTATTTTATTTATAGTCTCTTATATACCGCACTATTCAGCATCAGCGCGGTTTACATGTAACAAAAATGCTCAGTACAGTTGAAAGCGTATGAGTTTTCCAGGTAACAGGGCACAAAACTTGGATAACAGGGGAAAACTATTTACAAAATTTATAACATGGAGTCATAATAACAGTAGTTTCGCAGAAATATAACCACCACTAAGGGTTTGAGTATCATACTTGGTGTGTTGTTGAGATACCATACTTTGTATGGAAATGGTATCGCCAGGAGACTTTGGGCTCTAGGGGTTGTCGTTAGGCTCTATAAGGTATTTGTTGAAGAGGTGGCATTTGAGGGCTTTCCTAAACTGTGGTAGGTTCTTAATAGCCCGGATCTCAGGAGGTAATGCATTCCAGAATCTTGGGGCACTGAAAGTTATCAATTTCCGGTGATATTCCGTGCAACTGTACAGATAGAAGGGCAAAAATCTCTCCTAAATAGCTCTCTGCATAGCTGTCGCTATAGTAGCGTTGAATATCATAAAATCTGACTGTTCAGAGCTGGCTACTACTCAGATACCGGCATTGAATATTCCAATTTAATTTAGCCATGTTAACCGGTGTTTAAAACACTGACCATCCTGGCTTAATATTGACCCGATAATGTTTGGTAACTGGATTATTTGGTCTTTTTGTCATGCCTTTACTCCTGCAGAGACCTGCTCAGATGTTTTGGAGACATACAGCAAGGTTCGGCAGGCGGAGAGATCCATGTCAGCTTCTGGATGTTCTTCTATCCCCAGTTATAGTATGTCTGGGATGGGAGGATGAGCCGATGGTCAGGCGTCCTCCTGCGTGGGCCTTGGCAGGAAGAGAAAAGATGGGAAGGGTGAGGAGGGAGTGTGAAAAAGTCTTGCATAGTTAGTGCTGAATTGGCAGTTTTTAGTTGTTTGGATCACAGGGACAAATTGCGTTACAATTTACAACCCCTTCTGCATGACATTTTTCCCTTTTGTCTTTTGTACAAATCTGACAAATTCGCCATGACTTGAGCATTCTTTTATGATTGTTTAATACCCATGTTCGTTTGGTTGTGAACCTGTGTACAAAGATGCAATGTGTGCCCAAAATGTTGTTGTGTTTTCTGTTCCGTGTATGTTGGCAGTATACATGTTTTCTTCTTAATTTCATTAGGTAGCCCTAGGTACATCCTTTGGTGAAGAGTCTGCTGCCATGTGTCTAGAAAGAGTCCTTAGTTCATCATATAAATCAACTGCATCAATGTCATGTAGTTCGAGTTCAGCATTGGAGAGCACTTTCTCAAGTTCAGCACGCTTCCGTTGGAGGACATCAGGTGGCGTATCTTGAAGTTTTGGAATGCTGGATAGAATCTCAGACATCCTGCAGTGTTCTCTCAGCTGCAAGAATCGTTCATCGACTGACTGAATTGCAGCATCGAGGGCTTTGAAATTTTTTTTTACTTTGAATTGTTTTGGATCAGTGATAGGAGTATCTTCTGCTTCATAATCAAAATGTGCTTTTCTACAGCGAGACCTTAACTGGTTCTGGAAAGCAGCCATCAATATCAGGTTGCTCTGCCAACCTCTGTGCATTTTTCAGGACAGTTTCAAATCCTGCATCAGAACGATAATGTTTGAGGTATAACCCTACAGCCTCCAGTTGTGTTGGTGCTGCAGAAATGTCGATATTGACCTTCTGAAGTAGCTTGCTTTTTATTTTATCTCCAGTAGAATACCATAACACCAAACCATACAGAGATTTGAAACTACAGATATTGTTCAAGATTCTTGTTCCTTCTGCTTTTGTTTTGGCCCGTGTGGTTCCTATCAAAGCATCATCTTTCACAACTGCAGTTACAGCATCATCCATTTTTCCAATCTGGTTGCGGAGAGCCTTTACTGCTTCCACATGACTTTCCCATCTTGTTGTACTCAGGGGTTTCAATGAAAAATGCGATGTTCTCAGATGGTGATTTAGAGTTTGCCATCGATGAGTGGATGCAGAAAAAAACATATATTCTCTGAATAGTGTCAAAGAACATAAAAGCGTCAACCGAAGAAGAAGCAGCATCACTCACCACCAAATTCAATGAATGTGAACTACAAGGAACAAAGAAGGCTAGTGGATTTAGCTCCTGCGCCTGAGCCTGAACGCCACTCCTTTTTCCTCTCATGTTGGCTCCATTATCATAGCCCTGTCCTCTCATATCAGCTATGTTAATGTCCATGTCCTTTAACCTTTGAAGCAATACATCTGTCATCCCAGCTCCTGGGCTGTCATCTATGTCAATGAATTCCAGGAAATGTTCTGTGACAGTTACAGCAGACGTTTCATTTTTTAAAGGTTCTTCGACTGTAACAAAACACACTATTAAAGTCATTTTCCCTGTATGACAGATGTCAGGGGTGCAATCTAGAATAATAGAGTAATATTTTGCAGACTTCAGGTGTTCCAAAATATTCTTCTTTATTTGTGAGGAGAGTAACTGGATGATCTCATTTTGAACTATTTTTCCAAGGTAGGAAGTGTGCGTTTTTTTGGAGATTACTCTCCTTAGATGCTCCTTAAGTACTGAATCAAACTCTGCCATTAACTCCATGATTTTGAGAAACTTACTGTTTTCCCACGCAGAGCAAGGTTCTGAGTAGCAAGTACTCTCGCAATCGATATAGCACAGTTACTTACCTGTAACAGGTGATCTCTGGGAACAGCAGGAATTAGTCCTCACATATGGGTACGTCGGTACCGACGGAGCCTGCGCGGGAAAGCTCCCCAGCCTTTCAGATGAAAGGCTTTTGGGGCCTCCCACTGCACATGCGCGCTGCCTTCCCGCCTTCCTGACCAGCTCTCCTCAGTTCGAGTTTATAGCTGAGACAATAGAGAGAGGAAAGGAAGATAGATAGAAGATACAACTCCTAGGGGAGGAGGGTGGGTTGTGAGGACTAATTCCTGCTGTTCCCAGAGATCACCTGTTACAGGTAAGTAACTGTGCTATCTCCAGGAACAAGCAGGAATAAGTCCTCACATATGGGGACTCCCTAGCTAAGATGCCTGGGAGATCCCCCTCCAAGGGTAAACCATCTTCGTATGGATCTCAGGCATCCATCCAGGGAAGGTGGGCAGGAGTTGTTTAAGTATGGAACAGGTGTTTGAGGACAGCCTGACCAAACAAGGCATCCCGGCGGGAGTCCTTGTCCAAGCAATAATGGGCTGTGAAGGTATGAACCGAGGCCCAAGTGGCTGCTCGACAGATCTGATCTATGGACACAGAGTGAAGATGAGCCATAGAAGTGGCCATGGCTCGCACATTATGAGCTGTGACATGGCCTTCCAGAGAAATGTTCTTACTCTGGTAAGCGAAAGAAATACACTGAGCAATCCAATTGGAAAGTGTACGTTTGGTGACTGGAAGTCCCAAATGAGAAGGATCAAAAGCCACGAAAAGTTGGGAAGACTTTCGATGTGGCTGAGTCCTGTTGAGGTAAAAGGCGAGAGCTCTTTTACAGTCAAGAGTATGAAGGTTCCTCTCTGCACTGGATGCATGAGAAGCCGGGAAAAAAACAGGTAGATATACCTCTTGATTAAGATGAAAAGGCGAGACCACTTTAGGCATAAAGTGGGGATTCGTCCTAAGGACCACCTTATCATGATGAAATCTGGTATAAGGTGGATTAGCCACCAAAGCCTGTAGTTCACTGATGCGGCGAGCCGAAGTGACTGCAATAAGGAAAAGAACCTTCCAAGAAAGAAATTTCAGGGAGGTAGATACCAACGGTTCAAAAGGTGGCTTCATAAGTTGACCCAGAACTAAATTCAAGTCCCATGCTACCGGAGGAGGTCGGATGGGAGGCTTAGTGAGGGTCAGGCCTCTCATGAATCTTGCAATAAGAGGATGAGAGGAGACAGGCTGTCCATTTATAGGTTTTAAGGATGCTGCAATAGCACTTAAATGGACTCGTACTGAATTCGTCTTGAGGCCTGCATTGGAAAGATGCAGGAGATAGTCCAGTAGAGAATTCAAAGGAAGTGCTAGAGGGTCAAGACCCTGTTGCGCACACCAAATGGAAAAACGTTTCCATTTGAAAGCATAGGAACGCCTCGTGGAGGGTTTCCTAGAGGCATGAAGGATATCTTTCACTGGTTGAGAAAGATTGAAGTCATGAAGGCTCAGGCCTTCAGTAACCAAGCTCTGAGGTGTAGGGACTTGGGGTTTGGGTGCCACAAAGTCCCCTCCTCCTGAGACAGAAGGTCTGGCGCAGCTCCCAGGTCCAGGGAGGGTCCCTGGGAGAGATGCAGAAGTAGAGGGAACCACACTTGGCGTGGCCAGCGTGGAGCTATGAGGATCATGGATCCGTGATCCCTCTGTAGTTTGAACAGAGTCTTGGGAATCAAAGGAATGGGTGGAAAAGCGTACAGGAATTCCTGACCCCAATGTAGGAGAAAGGCATCGTTGGCCTGAGCTCCCTGACACGGAGTCCTGGAACAGAACCGGGGAAGTTTGGCATTCCACGGACTTGCAAAGAGGTCTATATCCGGGGTCCCCCATTCCTGAAAGATTCTGCGTATCTGGTCCATATGCAGGGACCATTCGTGTGGGAGCAGAACTCGACTGAGTCTGTCTGCCCGAGAGTTTTGAACTCCTGGAAGATATACTGCCAGAAGATGAATTTGATGCTCTCTGGCGAAGGCCCATAATCTGAGAGCTTCGTTGCAAAGCGACAGAGAGCCCATCCCTCCTTGTTTGTTGACATAGAACATGGCTACCTGATTGTCTGTCTGGACTAGGACAGTCAGATTGACAAGGAGAGTGTGGAAGACTGTGAGGGCAAGGAAGATTGCTCGCAGTTCCAGAAGGTTGATGTGAAGGGTGGTCTCCTGAGGAGACCAGGTGCCCTGAGTGGAGAGATGTTGGAGATGAGCTCCCCACCCTGTTTGGGAGGCATCTGTTGTGAGGGTTGCTTGGGGCAACGAAGGTTGGAAGGGAATTCCCAACAACAGATTTTTGGAGGATGTCCACCACTGGAGAGACCAAAACAGTCGTTTTGAGGTGAGTATTTGGTCTGAGAGCAGTCCTGAAGCTTGAGACCACTGGGTGGCCAAAAGCCATTGAGCTGCCCTCATATGAAGACGAGCGTAGGGCACCACATGGACCGTGGAGGCCATGTGGCCCAGAAGTTGCAGCATTTCTCTGGCTGACAAGTGACTTCTGGACTGAGCCTGGGAGGCCAAGCTTATTAGCCTTTGGCCTCGGACCAGAGGGAGGTAGGCCCTTGCAGTGGTGGAGTCCAATTGGGCCCCTATGAATTCCAGGGACTGAGTAGGGATGAGTTGGGACTTGGGAACGTTTACCACAAGTCCCAGATATTGAAGAATACGCCTTGTGCGGTCCAGAGAAATCTGGGCTTCTGACTGAGATGGAGCTCGGATGAGCCAGTCGTCCAGATATGGAAAGACAAAGATTCCCATGCCTCTGAGAAATGCGGCTACGACTGCCATGCATTTTGTGAAGACTCTTGGAGCAGAGGCCAGACCGAAGGGTAGTACTCTGTACTGGAAATGTTTTCCCTGGAACAGAAAGCGAAGATATTTTCTGTGGGATGGATGGATGAGTATATGAGTGTACGCATCCTTGAGATCTAGAGAACAAAGCCAATCCTGACTCTGAAGGTATGGAAGGAGAATGCCCAGAGAGAGCATTTTGAATTTCTCCTTGAATAGAAACCTGTTCAATTCTCTCAGATCTAGGATAGGTCTGAAGCCCCCTGTCTTCTTTGTTATGAGAAAATAAGGGGAGTAGAAACCTAACCCCTGTTGTGGAGGAGGAACCTCCTCTATTGCCCCTTGGGCAAGGAGAGAAGAGACTTCCTGACCCAACAGGGTCAGAAGAGATGGGAGAGAACTGAATTGCCTCACCATGGTATGGGGAGGAAGGCTGGAGAAATGAAGTTTGTAGCCCTCCCTGATAATAGAGAGGGTCCATTGCTCTGATGTGATTTGTTCCCATCTGGGAGCAAAATGAGCTAGCCTTCCAGGAATGGTGAGGGGCTCTGGTTGTTCTAGAGCCAGAAACGGCAAGTTCTCTAGGGGCAAGTCAAAACCCCTGAGGGGGTTGAGCCTGCTGGGGTGTAGCAAACACTGCAGGCTTTGACTTTACTTGCTTAGATTGCTGACGCTTAGCAGCAAAGCGAGGCTGAGCAGATTGCTGGCCAGTATTTGTGGAAAATCTGGCCTTCTTATAGTAAGGCCTTTTAAAAGACTTCTTTTTGGCAGGGGTAGAAGTAGACTTAGAAAGACTATCTAGAGTGGCATTTTCTGCATCCATTTGAGCAGCTTTAATTTGCCAGTCTTCACCAAATAAGTTCTCACCTGTACAGGGCAGATTCCTGAGGCCATCTACAACCCAGGGTTCTAGGTCAGAAGCCTGGAGCCAAGCAAGACGTCGGGCTGCAATGGCAATTCCCGAAGCCCTGCCAGCAACCTCAAAGGAATCAAAGGCTGCCCTGTTGGAGAACTTGGAGACCTCTGAAAGTTGTGTCACCATAGAAAAGAAGTCCGCCCTTTGATCATCAGGGATAAAGGGGGCAAAATGCTGTACCTTTAGGACAAGTTGTCCAAGAAACATGCCCATATAAAGGCTATAAGAATTGATCCTGGCTATAAGCATACTAGCCTGGAACATCTTTCTACCAAAAGAGTCCAGGGTCTTACATTCTCGCCCTGGAGGGGTAGAAGAATGCCTTTTAGGACTCTTTATTTTCTTCATGGCAGACTTCACCACAATAGAGTGGTGAGGCAGCTGAGTTTTCTGGAACCCAGGAGAAGGAGGGACCCGATACATGGTGTCCAACCTACGGGAATGGGGAGACAGTGTTAAAGGAGTCTCCCACAAATCCATCAAGTGTTCTTGAAGGATTTCATGGATAGGCAGAGTGACTGCCTCTTTAGGAGCTTTAGAGTATCCTAAAATATCCAATTTTTTTTGATCTGGGTTCTTTTTCAGAAGATGTAGCAATAGAAAGTGCTTTAGCTACATCAACAATGAAATCCTTGGAGGAGACATCCTCCTCTTTGGAGAAGAGGGCTCCTCAGGAAGAGCAAGCTCAGCAGATTCATCAGAGGAATTGAATTCATCAGAAGAATCTGAGTATTCTCTCTGTGCTTTCAATGCACGATACGCATACCGATCGGTATCGACATCGGGCGTATCGGGCATGGGATCGGTACCGGGCGAAAGCCTGAATCCGGCATGCGGAACCGATCGACTCTTGGAAGTTGATGGTCTCGGTTCCGGTGTGGATACCGGAACCGGGGTCGGTACCGATGGAATCGGTACCGAGGGCGTCGCAGCCTTAATGAATGCCAGAACGGCCTGCTGCATGGTCTGGACAGTATTGCCCATAGACGCCACTGCTGCCTGGATGTCGGTACCGGTATGGGCCGGTACCCCAGAGCAGTCCAACAGGTGATCAGTCGAGGCCGTGCCATCGATGTCAACCTGTGACCCCATGATTGCTTTGGAGGCCGGAGCCTCCCGCCGGGGTTTTTTGGCCTGGGCAGAATCCTCAAACTCAAGATTGAGAGCCTCTCGATCTTTAGAAAGAGATTTGCTTTTAGAGGATTTGCCCACGGAAGTTTTGGTTACCTGAGATCCATCCGGAGAAGAAGACCTGGATGACTGTGATGCTTCTGAAGGAAACAGCACATGGAGCTTGTTGGCCCGGTTCTGCAAACCACGTTTAGACATCTGGGTGCAGGATGGGCAGTCCGGTATGGAGTGGTCAGGTCCCAAACATTTAAGACACCATTCATGGGTGTCTGTAACAGAAATGACAGCACTGCACTTGGTACACTTTTTAAAACCAGGGACTGGCTTCTCCATGAGGAGAATTTGTGTAGGCCTTAAGGCCTAACAAAAGTTACCAAGCTGTGCTGAAGAAAATAAAAAAGTCTTTTTTTTTTTTATAAAGAAAGAAAGAGAGACCGGCGGTACCGGTTTCGGTATGGGGAAGGCAGGTACGCAGTCTAAAGAAACAAACAAAATTCACAATTTCTTCAGCGGTGACAGGAACACGACCTGCTGGCTCCGCGAAAAAATGAGGAGAGCTGGTCAGGAAGGCGGGAAAGCAGCGCGCATGTGCAGTGGGAGGCCCAAAAAGCCTTTCATCTGAAAGGCTGGGGAGCTTTCCCGCGCAGGCTCCGTCGGTACCGACGTACCCATATGTGAGGACTTATTCCTGCTTGTTCCTGGAGATTAGCCTTTTTAGAACATTTCTCCAGTGCGAGTTTCCGAATCAATGTTCTGTTGATTGCTTTCATCTATGGTTAACTTTAACTGCAGTCTGGTCTCAAACTCTCTCCAGCTCAAGAACGCTCTGTAGTGATGATGTGCCTTATCATGGTTTGCCAATGTTCTAACCAGATTCTTCCAGTCTCTTGTTCCAGTGGAACTTAATATAGATGCGGTGGTGTCAGCTTGGAAAAGTTTGCAGTAAAAACAGTAGACGGCATCCTGGCTCTTCGAATACATGAGCCACTATCTCTCCACTTTCTCGCCATTGAGCTTTTCTCGCCAGTAATGAACACGATGAAAGCTTCTTCTGTATACAGGGTCTTTTGGAAACTTATACACCTTAACTTGCTTTGGACCATTCAGTACAAGGAAGTCTCTTAACTTACTGGATATTTCTGGCCACAGTCCTGGATCTTCTGATAAGGATGGATTAAATTCTGAGGAAACTGCAACCTCCGGTTCCATTGTATTTGCACATGCTGCAGTCTCCTCTTCTTCGGGCGTGGGAACCTCTTCTTCCATCTGAGATGCTGGTGTGGAGTAGTGGCAGCAGTGAGCAGCACAGGAGCGTCTGGAATATTTTCAAGAACTGTGCCACTTCCATCCTCATAGTTAAGGCTTCCCATCTCACTCAATTCATTTTGATGTGTATCAGTAACTTCTGCAGTCAAAACTTTAGTATGGCTCCTTTTTGTTTTGACAGCGCAGCTTCTTTTGCTTCCCTCCTCTTTCTATATTGTGCTCCAGAAAGACGCTACTTTCCATCAGACATCTTTGCAGGCGCAGCAGACTATCAGTTGCTTTTGAAATGCAGATACATATTTTGCTGTCGCAAAAGCATCAAAAAAACCTCCACTTAAAATGGTAGTTGTTTCAGCGATGTCTCAAGACTACGTTTCACCCCCTGCCCATATACTGTCATAAGGTAGCGCTGTCAGAACCCATGGAACTAGGGAACTCTGAGCAAAACGTAAGGGAAACTGACAGCTCAGGTTCACACATGGGGAAAGGTTGCTATAAGCAACAGATAAAAACAAAGCCACGAGGTGTAAGGGAACGCCCCGAACAGAAGCGTAGCACAAAACTCATTAGGAAATGAGGAGCACCTGCATGGGGGCGGAGCCCAAACTAACACCAGCTTAAACACATTTAAAACTCACTTACCGGAAGGTACAGGGAGAGGAGTGGCAGGAGCTACTGGAGGAGTAGTAGATGCTACTGAGAGAACTGCTAAGCGGGAAAGCAGAACCAGTGGAGCTGCAAGGACGGAGCCAGAGAGATTGCCCGGGGCATATGAGGCTTGTGATTCCCAGGGAAGCTGTTGTGAGCAGCAGTGCACAGCTTTTCAATATCCCCAGGAGCATTGCTACGAAGTAAGCAGAGGTGGCAGTCCAGCAGCCAAGGCCAGGAGGTATAGATTACCCAACACCAGGGATTCAGCAGGAGAAAACTTTTACCCTGAAGGAAGTTTGAAGCTAACAGAGAAACACCGTGGAAAGGGTTCTTCAGAACAGACCTTTGCTCAAGTGAGAGAACAGGAAGTAGCAGTGCCTAAAGGTAGGCGTATTTACTCTAGTAGAAGAGGTTTAAAATACCCTGATTTGCCCTGCACTTACCAGGAACTGTGTAACTCTCATGAGCCTGACTACAGTGAATATGGTAATTTCCCATGGGCCACTAGTTTAGTGGAGGAGGGGAATGCTTTAGCTCACCGGCAAGAACATTATAACCTCAACGGCAGCTGTGTGCCGGGAGAAGTTTATTCTGATGAGGAAGGAATGCAATTTGAGACTATTGGAGAGTCTTTAGACGGGAGTGAGATGGACTGTACATACACTCTGGCTGATTGCATATCATCTCTTTGTTGAAAGCAGCAAGAACTGTTTAGAAAAGGAAACAGGAGGAAAAGTTCTGTAAGTGAAATGAACTGTTTTCTTTTTACTTTTTGTTCCATTAACTAATGCTGAAGTAAGCCAAGTTTTGTTTGAAACATTTCTTTAATTGTGTCACCAGACGAAGAGTCTGCAATTCCTTGTGTTCCACTGTTATGAATCCACCCCGGACGGGGAATAAAGCCTGTGTTTAACCTTACCCTCTGCCTACAACTACACTTCTTTGGCTAATGTTAAAAACCACAGGTCCCAGAAGGCCTTTCTAAAGCCTTCACAGGAAAGTCTACAGCCATTAAAATACTGCCCCATTAAACTACCCAAGCCTCTTTGCCTCTGGGTACGTTGGTGGGTGGCAATACACACCCAAATCAAACCAGATGTCTCCACCACATATGCATAAAGGGGTCCGGCAACCCCAGCAAAGCACAATCCACCCCTGCCCCTCACCTCCAGCAGAAAAATGCACAATTTAGGCTTGCCAACTGGCTCCAGATTTGCCAAACAGTGTTGATCCAGGCCTGGAATGGATCGTTTTGCAGGCATTGACCTGTAGTTTGCATTTCCCAATTCCATTTCTTCAGAAAAGCAAAGCTACCTGTCCCCTGCCTGGAAGGTGGTCAATCCCGGACCTGCATGGATCCGTCCCGCTTTGTGAATCTGGTGCAACTCCAACATAAAGAAGGAGGCCTTGACATCCCCAACATAAGTCCTGAAACTGCAGCTCACTGGACCAGCATGGTGTGTAAATATATGTTCTACAAAAAAGCCAAGGAAATGCAAGATGCTCACAAACTGAGGAACTAGGAAAAAGTGAGAACCACAGTACAGTTTATAATGGCAGATTATAAAATTGTAACAGATTTTATTGTGTTATAAACTGCGTTATTTGTGGTTCTCACTTTTTTTTTAATATACCTGTATATTCCGCATCCACAGAAACTCTCCCTCAACAACGATTGTACAACAGATGCAAGACATTCACCAACAGAACTCAATATTTAACAATTTTTTTCTACCACCTTTCAGTGTTATCGAAGCGGTTTACAATTAACTCAACTTTTTACATGGAAAAAGATGTAAAAAAAAAAAAGGAATCTGTTCATCTCCCTAACAAACATTCTCCACAGTATGCCTATTACTGGAAAATGTTTAACACGATACAAAAGTCTCCAAAGATCTACAAGACCAAATCTATCATACCATACCAACATAAACGTCCAAAACTCAATACAAAGCACCTACCCTGAAAAAAACAGCAGTATAAATGCTGCAGCAGGCCCTAGAACAACCATAAGAATACTGGGTCAGACCAAGATCCATCAAGCCCAGTATCCTGTTTCCAACAGTGACCAAGCTAGGTCACAAGTACCTAGCAGTTTCCCCAAAAGATGCAGGTTCCACAATTTGTATTGGGTCAAGCAGTGGATATCCCGGTTCCCTTTTCCTCCAGGAACTTGTCCAAACCTTTTTTAAATCCGACTACACTAACAGCTTTTACTACATCCTCCAGTAACAAATTCCAGAGTTTGATTGCACTATTGAAAAAGATGAATAAGTCCAATTACTAAGGATCCCTACATACAAACCCCATGTTAACAAAACGCCTGGCTTAGGTCACACACTCAGAACATAGACCCTCACCAAGTAGGTGACCAAAACCTAAAGTATAGAAAGGTGGTGAGAATGAGATGAGATGGGGGGGGGGGGGGGAAGATAGGAAGGTGGTGAGAATGAGATGGGATGGGGACCATTTTTTTACACATTTAAATGGAGCAATGCTGCCTGCTGCACACTACTACCCCACCCCCTTCCATTCCCCCCTGTCAACCCAAAGCTGGGCTGGGCTCAGCTCTCCCTCGAGAGCGAAGAAAGCCGGGAAACTGTTTTTGTTTTTCAGTTCTTTAGTGGCAACCGCCCCCCTCCCTTTCACTCTACTTACAAGCAGCAGCAGCTAGAACAGTCGGACACTGTTCACTTCTTTGTAGAAGCTACACATGTTAGGCGGCCAGGCCAGTCACAAGCAGCAACAGGCTCAGTGCACTGGAAGCAGCAATCAAAGAGGAGAGAGCCAGGAAGAGACAGCACATGAAAAGCATGAGCCTGGCTCCTACTCTTTGATTGCCACTGCACTGATTTGCTGGGCCCAGAGAGTGGAGGAAAAGCTGCAGGGGAAAAACGGTAAACAGCAAAAGGATCTCATTGGTACTTTGCTGCTGACTCCGCCCCCTGAAATTTGCCACCTGAGGCCATGGCCTCAGTTCGCCTCATTGTAGAGCTGCTCCTGTGTGGTATATTTAGGACCCCTGTTACTAAACACTTAGCATGCGTTTTCTCCGTGGACAAATAGGAAGTAAGTCGTCATGTATGGATAACGTCCCCAGTGGAGCCCCATGTGGGAACGCTCTCCGGCTTCTACTAGAAGCTTTTGGGAGGCTCCACTGAGCATGCTGTCCTGCCTTCCCACTTGCCACGGCACCATCTTCTTCAATCTTATTTTTCTGCAGAGCCTCTAGGACATGTTCCTGCACTGTCAGAAAAAGTTTCTTATTTTACTCCCTTTCGAGTGCCCTTTCTAATCCATTTTTACCTCCTGACATTGGTAGCACCGGCCTTGGGGCTGTCACTTTTTTCTCCTTTTCATTTTCCCGCAGCTGGCACCATCAAACCATTAGGGGAATTGGAGAAACCCAACTTATTTATTTTATTTATTTATTTATTTTCAGTCTTTTTTATACCACGCTATTCGACATCAGTGCGGTTTACATGAAACAGAAACTTATACGGTGCAGGGGACTGTTCCGTATAACAGGTGTTTAAAACTTGGATAAACTGGGGTAACTATTTACATCTAGGCTTCATATCAGGTCCTATCGTAGATCAATGATGGTGTGCTGGTGTAGGTGAGATGGTTGTTGGTACACCTACTTGCTTCTAAATCAACCCATGCAGAGGAGTTATTAAGCAGTCACAATGGAATGGCTCTTAGGCAGGAGCTAAGATAGTAGAGCTCAAAATTAGGAAGACCTATACTGCCCGCTACTTTGACACGAGTCATCGTATGCCAACTTAACCAAGGGCGGCGTCCATGCCACACAAAACTCATGAGAACCCGTCGTAACTGAAGAAAGAAAGAGCGTGGTACTTGGATAGGAAGCTGCTGAAATAAAAAGAGAATTTTTGGGAGTAAAAGGATCTTTATTGTATTCACCCTACCTAACCAGGACACTGACAGGGATTGCCAAGCTGTAACCTCCTTAGTTATATTAGTCAGCAGTGGGGAGTAGTTCCACCCATAAAGATCTACTCGTTGAGCGATCCGTATTCCTAGATATTTAAAGCTAGAGACCATCAGAAAATTACAATCCCTTATCTTCAGGCATTCCCCTCGGGCTGTCAAACATGGTATCAGGGCTGATTTTTGGAAGTTAATCATGTATCCTAATAAATGAGAGAAGTCTTTCAGTAGCGACATCAGAACCGGCATGCTAATGGCTGGCTCTCAGAGAAATATTAAGGTGTCATCTGCATAGAGAGATATAATATGATGTCTACTAGCGAAGGGTATTCCCAGCATTGCTTCATGAAAGCGGAGTTGTATGGCTAGTGGCTCTAGTGCCAGTGCAAACAAGAGTGGAGAAAGCAGACATCCTTTTTTTTTCGCCGCACGATCCAGCATCAGCTCCCCAGTCTGGGTCGAGCAACAGGAGAGAGCGTTCCCGCTCCTGCATCTCCGGCCCAATCCGGGCCGTGGGAGGACCCAGAGGCTCATTTTAAAAGCAGCCGCGGGCAGGAGAAGGCCCTTTCGCCGCACGATCCAGCATCAGCTCCCCAGTCGGGGTCGAGCAACAGGAGAGAGCGTTCCCGCTCCTGCATCTCCGCCCAATCCGGGCCGTGGGAAGACCCAGAGGCTCATTTTAAAAGCAGCCGCGGGCAGGAGAAGGCCCTTTTCACCGCACGATCCAGCATCAGCTCCCCAGTCGGGGTCGAGCAACAGGAGAGAGCGTTCCCGCTCCTGCATCTCTCCGGCCCAATCCGGGCCGTGGGATGACCCAGAGGCTCATTTTAAAAGCAGCCGCGGGCAGGAGAAGGCCCTTTCGCCGCACGATCCAGCATCAGCTCCCCAGTCGGGGTCGAGCAACAGGAGAGAGCGTTCCCGCTCCTGCATCTCTGGCCCAATCCGGGCCGTGGGAGGACCCAGAGGCTCATTTTAAAAGCAGCCGCGGGTAGGAGAAGGCCCTTTCGCCGCACGATCCAGCATCAGCTCCCCAGTCGGGGTCGAGCAACAGGAGAGAGCGTTCCCGCTCCTGCATCTCCGGCCCAATCCGGGCCGTGGGAGGACCCAGAGGCTCATTTTAAAAGCAGCCGCGGGCAGGAGAAGGCCCTTTCGCCGCACGATCCAGCATCAGCTCCCCAGTCGGAGTCGAGCAACAGGAGAGAGCGTTCCCGCTCCTGCATCTCCGGCCCAATCCGGGCCGTGGGAAGACCCAGAGGCTCATTTTAAAAGCAGCCGCGGGCAGGAGAAGGCCCTTTCACCGCACGATCCAGCATCAGCTCCCCAGTCGGGGTCGAGCAACAGGAGAGAGCGTTCCCGCTCCTGCATCTCCGGCCCAATCCGGGCCGTGGGAGGACCCAGAGGCTCATTTTAAAAGCAGCCGCGGGCAGGAGAAGGCCCTTTCGCCGCACGATCCAGCATCAGCTCCCCAGTCGGGGTCGAGCAACAGGAGAGAGCGTTCCCGCTCCTGCATCTCCGGCCCAATCCGGGCCGTGGGAGGACCCAGAGGCTCATTTTAAAAGCAGCCGCGGGCAGGAGAGAAGGCCCTTTCGCCGCACGATCCAGCATCAGCTCCCCAGTCGGGGTCGAGCAACAGGAGAGAGCGTTCCCGCTCCTGCATCTCCGGCCCAATCCGGGCCGTGGGAAGACCCAGAGGCTCATTTTAAAAGCAGCCGCGGGCAGGAGAAGGCCCTTTCACCGCACGATCCAGCATCAGCTCCCCAGTCGGGGTCGAGCAACAGGAGAGAGCGTTCCCGCTCCTGCATCTCCGGCCCAATCCGGGCCGTGGGAGGACCAAGAGGCTCATTTTAAAAGCAGCCGCGGGCAGGAGAAGGCCCTTTCGCCGCACGATCCAGCATCAGCTCCCCAGTCGGGGTCGAGCAACAGGAGAGAGCGTTCCCGCTCCTGCATCTCCGGCCCAATCCGGGCCGTGGGAGGACCCAGAGGCTCATTTTAAAAGCAGCCGCGCGCCCGCGCCTTGCGGGCCCGCGCCTGAGGGCCTCGCAAGAGGGCCCTTTGGCGTGGCCCTTAGGCGGGGCACGATAGGCAAAAAAGAACACTGACCGAACGCCTCAACATCTCAGCAGCCTCGGGCAACAACTCAATAGCAAATCGTCATCTGAGACTCATACAAAATCGAGCAGCTTGAGCTCCCTCACGGTAGAGCTCGCTCCCCCGCTGAATTGGATCCCTCTCCGAGAACAGCAAGTATACCACACAACAAAAAGGAACTATGTTTTAACCGATATCTTGCTCATCCCCTAAAAGCCTTGCTTACTATTGTTAGTAACCATAGGTATCCCAAATCAGTTATCAGCAATCAGTTAAATATCCTAGGTAGCTATAAAACATACACTGTTCATATTAATAAGATATATTGTTGCCAGTACCCACTAGTGGTAATCTACTGCTCCCAGTAGCCAGATAGAAATTACTGTTGTCATTACCTTGAAAGATATACTGTTGTCAGTAGATAGACAGATATACTGTTGTCATTACTTTGAAAGATATACTGTTGTCAGTAGATAGATAAACATACTGTTGTCATCACCTTGAAAGATATACTGTTGTCAGTAGATAGACAGACATACTGTCATCACCACCCATAAATTTGTAAATACTGTCTTCTCAGCATACAATACGACACACTAGCCTGTTTACCGGTTACACAATATACCAGCTAAGATTCAATCAGCTCTAGTGTGCCAAAAACCTCCTAGACTCGCCTCCTGCAATCCTCCTACCTCTCTGGGTTAAAAATGGAAGACATAATCATCAGGTTGATATGCCTATTCCTACTTAGTATAGTACTACCATCCAAGATATTGGCCCTCACCACCCCACAAAACCACATTCCTATTGTTCTACATAGTGAGAGAAAATGGTCAGGAGACCCCTATTACAACTCACGTGGGGCTAACCTCCCGCACCACAGCCTTCTATTACAAATCCCACTACAACACAACAAGAAAACCAGACAATCTAAAAATTTCTACCCTAGTAGCATGAAGTGTGCACTTATAAACGCCCGCTCACTTCGAAACAAGTGGCCAGCGATCACAGACATAATATCCCATAAACTAGACATTCTCATGGTAACCGAAACATGGCTCTCAGCGGAAGACAATATCATCCTCAATCAGCTGCTCCCACCTAACTTTACAGCCTTCACAGGACACAGACAGAACAGAAAAGGCGGAGGAGTAATTATCATCACCAAAGCCGACCTACAGTTTAAATTGGACGAATCCAACAGCAACAACCATCTAGAAACAGTATCAATTTCAAACAACGTATGCTCCATAAACCTGGTCTATAGATCACCATCAGGAGATCCAGACGACCTAGCAACCATAATAAATCTGGCATCTTTCACCCAGGGCCCAAATAAACCCAATTGGATCATAGGAGATATCAACCTACCATCATTACAGGACACCCAAGCAACAGCATTCCTAGATGCCCTAGAGAACCTCGGATACAAGCAAATGGTGAGAGAATCTACTCACGAGAAAGGCAATATCCTCGACCTCATATTCGCACCACAGCTAATTTTGGATCAACCACAAAACATAGTACTATCCATAACTGCAGTCCCATGGACTGATCACAAACTCGTCACCTTCCAGATGCCTACCACTAACCGTTCACACAAGTCAATAACGGATAAAAGCAAGCCCGCTAACTCGGCTACCAGAAGTTTCCAACCATTTAACAGAGAACGCATTCTTACTGAGATTAGCACACTCTTTGATGACACCTCACTAAGCTTAGAAGAACTGATCTCCTCCTGGAACAGAAAACTCAGCACAATTGCTATCCGCCCTCCAAGGAACAAGAACCCAAAAAAGAGATCTACAGCCCCATGGTTCACAGCGGACTTAAAAGCCTCACTAACCATTCTAAGAAGGCTAGAAAAACGATGGAGGAAATCACGCTCCAGCTGCGACCAATCAGCTTACATCCAACACCTGACAGAGCATCGTAGAACCATCACAGATAAAATCAGACAACACCACACAGACACCCTGAAACGGTCACTGAATAAACCTCATGACTTGTTTAACTTAGTTAAAACAATTACCAAAGAACCAACACCGGAGCACCACAGCATGATCCACCCACAGGACTATGCAATTTATATGCAATCTAAAATGTGCAAAACTAATAGAATATTAATACCGGAACCTCTTGATGAACAAGACTACCCAGTATCTCTGGCATCCTTCTCCACTCCCTCAAAGAGAACCATTGAAGATACCATACTAGCACTAAATACATCCACTGCGCACACAGACCCTTGCCCTGCATACTGGATAAAGGACCTGCGTTGTGACATATCATCAATTATAGCAAAAATTTTAAACCATTCCTTCACCACCGGCTCATTCCCAACTACGCTCAAGCAGACCTCTGTAAGACCGCTGTTGAAGAACACCAAACTTGATCCTCAGAAGGCAGAATCTTATAGGCCCATATCTAGCATACCTATGCTAGCAAAAATCATCGAGAAAGTAGTGCACAGGCAACTACAGGATCATATAGACACCTCTGCTCCACTTGATCCGGCTCAACATGGCTTCAGAGAGTCACATGGAGTAGAAACACTACTTACAACACTCCTCAACAACATAATCTCAGGTATGGATAACATACGCCAAGGTTTCGCCCTTGTCTTTCTAGACATAGCGGCGGCCTTTGACTCGGTATGCCACGAAATTCTCATCTGCCGGTTAAGAGAAAAAGGCATCTGCGGAACAGCACTCGAATGGTGCAAATCTTACCTGTCCGATAGATGGCAGCACATCCGAATTGACGGGGATACATCGGAACCATTCCAGCAAAGTCAAGGTGTACCTCAAGGATCCTCCTTATCTGCATTGATGTTTAATATATATATTCAACCCCTCTGCGACATCATCAAATCCTTTAATGTAAATTACATGATATATGCAGACGATGTGCTACTATATATGCCAATATCACTGGATTGCCTGGATCTCACACCACTGACTAACTGCTTTGACGCCGTAGCAGAGTGGCTCCTATCACAAAACCTGAGAATACAACACAAAAAGACGGAAGTCCTTTTTGTCTCAAGGAACACTAACTTCACCCCTCCTAGTTGTATTAATGTAAAGGATGCCCAGCTCCAAGTGAAACCTGCAATACGTTACCTTGGAGTAACACTGGACCAAAACCTTGACATGAAGAGTCACATAGCCAACACAGTCAAGGCAATCTACTTTAAAATCAGATCCCTCAGACACCTACGCACACTACTTGAACCAGAGGATTTCCGTACCATTTATCAAGCCCTTATTCTTCCCCATTTCGACTTTGCAAACTCCATTCTACAAGGGCTACCCCGGTCCACCCTGAACCCCCTGCAACTGGCCATGAATAGTGCAGCGAGGGTACTCCTCGGAGCTTCTAGGAGAGACCACGTGACACCACTCCTAAAACAGCTACACTGGCTTCCCATTCAAGCAAGAATCAGTTTCAAGACTGTACTGCTAACATTTAAAGCGACCAAGGGGCTCACCTCTGCTTCTCTCTCCAACCTCATACTACCACTTGCACCAAACAGGCCAAGAAGAACAGCAGAAATGAACACACTAGCTACCCCAAAGGATTCCACAAGATGTGCCAGATCAACAGCCAACAGAGCCTTCCGACTCTACGCCCCCATTTTATGGAACACCTTACCAGCACAAATCAGAGCAGTACCAAATTTGAGTCAGTTCAGAAAGTCATTGAAACATTTCCTCTTCCTTAAATATCTCAATGACAGCGCAGAAAATAACTCCCAGGCGAATAGCTGGAGTGGCCAGACAGACAGACCATCGCAAAAGGCCAATTGCACAATGTAAATACAAACAGTTCCATGTACTGTTGTACCACCTTTGTATATAGTTAACCATGATATCTCTTGTCAGATAACACACCTTTGTATATAGTTTCCCCTATTTGCCAAGTTTATACTCCCTGTTAAATGTAATGACCAGACATATGTAAATTGTCGGATATTTTCTGTTCAATGTGAACCGCGCTGATGTCTAATAGTGCGGTATATAAGAATTGTTAATAAATAAAATAAATAAATAAATAAATCCTTGTCTAGTACCTCATTCTAAAGAGAATGGTATCGAGAGGAATCCATTTACTTGAACTATTCCTAAAGGGGTTTTGTATAGGGCAGTAACCCAGGATAGGAAAGAGGGTCCAAACTCAAAATGCTGTAGAACGCTCAAGAGGTAGCACCATTCCACCTTATAAAATGCTTTTTCTGCATCTAAAGATAGAACTGCATAATTGCCTTCTAAGCGTCAAACACCCAACATAATATTAATAAGACGACGTACGTTCTCAAACCCCTGATGACCTTTGATAAATCCAGTTTGATCTGGGGTGGACTACTTCCTGTACCTTAGAATTTAAACGTGAAGCGGGAATCTTTGTGAAAATTTTATAATCAATGTTAAGCAGGGAAATTGGTCTGTAGCTACTACCCTGAAGGGGGTCTTTCTCTTCCTTAGGTATTACAGTAATTAAAGCTTGATACATGGATTCAGGAAGGCTTTGGTGATGTAAAATATCATTAAATACTTTTGTTAGCACTGGCGCTACAAGATCTGAGAGTGTTTTATAGAATTCTGCTGGCAACATATTTGGGCCGGAGGCTTTGGCATTCTTTAGCTGTTTTATGGCTGCAAGTATGATTTCTCTGTCTAAAGCTACATGCGCATCTTCAGACAATTGCGGCAGGTGTAAGTCGGACAAATATCAATGTATGTTGGCAGAATCTGCTGAAAGCTGTGAGGAGTAAAGGCCTTTATACAACCGAGCAAAATATTATGCAATGTCTTTGGATTTTTGAAGTCTCCGGTTCTGCTCATTAGAAACCATAGACACCCGACGAACTAACCGTTGTCGTTTCAATTGCCAAAGGAGCAATTTGCTCACTTTGTTTCCGTGTTCATAAAAGTGTCGGCAAGTTCTCAATAAATGGGATGCAATCTCCTCCATTTCTAACGCTGCTAATTTTCCCCTTAAGGCAGTGAGTTGACGCCAGGTCTTAGATGTCAACCAGCGCTTATGCTGTTGCTTGAGGACGGCTATTTGAGCTCTGAGATCCTTCTGAATGGTCTCAGACTGGCGGTTGAAAGCTGCTGATAGGGAAATGACCTGCCCTCTTAGAACTGCCTTACCCACTTCCCATAGCAGAAACTGTGGTGTCTCTTCCCTTTCATTATGAGATATGTACTCCTTCTATCCCCTTTGCAACTGATGCACAAAATTTACACTTTTTAACAGGTATCTAGGGAAAGCCCAAGAGCATGGGGGAGTTTTGGTATTCCCAACATCCCATTCTAGAGAAATTATATGATGGTCTGAAGGTCCTCTAGTTCCAATTGATCAATTTGAGATGTTAACTGCTTAGACACTAGCCACATATCTAAGCGGGAATTCGTATTGTGTACAGAAGAGAAAAAGGTGTAGTCCCTCACTCCTGAATGTTGAGAGCGCCATATGTCTTCCAAAGCGAAATTAGAAGTTAGGGTAGTGAGAGATTGACTTGGCCCTGGCAACAATTTAAGGCCAGAAGATCTATCCAAATCTGAAAAAACACAATTAAAGTCACCACCCATTACTATTTCCCCAGTCACCTGTGTTACTAGGACATCCATAAGCTCTGCTAAAGATTGGATTATTTCGGTAGGAGGGAGGTATACATTTAAAATAAATCGAGACCCCAGAGAGTGTACCAGAAAGGACTAGAAAGCGGCCTTTAGGGTCTTGTATCTGGTTTAGAAGTTGAAAGGGGCATTTCTGTGCGATCAATATGGTAACTCCTCTTTTATTGGTAGAAAAACCAGCCAAGTAAACAACAGGGAACCTCCGGGAAGTCAGATAAGTATGAGCCCCGGGAGCCAGATGCGTTTCTTGCAAGAAAACTATATCCGCACGCTCTCTGTGAATTTGGTCAAATACTCTGCGTCTCTTAACTGGGTTGTGTAAACCTCTAACATTCCATGAAATTAATTTTACCATAATCTATTTCAGGCATGTCCAACTTCGAACAGGTCATGATCTACTTTTTCTGGCCAAAAGTGACGATGATCTACCACCATGAAAATTAAGTTTCAAATTAGTTTCAAATTAAATTTTAACCCAATAAAGTTGGAGGATTCCCCCCTCCCCATTTTTAATGAACCTTCTGTCATTTACTTAGATGTGATCAGCTGTTAAACAAATTAAGCAAAAACAAAACAGAGAGACAAAGATCCAGTAAGAACTGTGAGGGGAAATGGAAAGTACATTTTAACTGTCTTAATAACCTTTATTGAGTAATTTGTGTTAAATTTAGGTCAAGTATTGATCCAAGCTGATCTTGCACAATCTTTAATATTTTGCTCTTGCTTATTAGTGAGACGTCTGAGCCTGCATTTCATCCACCAGCTTTTTGAAGTTGGGTGAATATTGCGTGAGTTCCAGTCTCAGGGAATCCTGGAGATGTTCATCTGTCATGTTGGAACGTTGTGTACTCTGTCATTTTCAGATGGGAAACGCAGATTCACACAAATAAGTTGAACCGAAACAGGAGTGTACAGCTTCACTGCATCTTCTCAAGTTGGGAAATTTGTCTCTAGGCACTAGCTTCCAAAACGATTCGTGCTCAGCACGGGTCTTGAGAAAAATGTCATTTTTAAGGGTTAATATTTTTTTTTCAAGAGATGGCTTGTTCAATGAGTAATTTTTACTGATAGCAGCTGCAGTTTCTTTAATGTCCACATCTACTTTGAATGGGTATGACAAGTACTACCCGACTGTTCCAATTTTTTGGAAGTCACAGAATCTATTTTCGAATTCCTGGATAACAGAACAGATTTCTGTCACATACTTCTCATTCTGAAAAACAAAATTTGGATATTGTCCCAGATGGTCCTGCGTATTAGGAAAATGATCAAAAGTGTTGTTTGCAAGGTCAGTCATCATTAGCTCAAATTTGCTCTTGTAGGATGAAACTGTACTCATCATCTCGCCAATGCATTTGTTTTTACCTTGTAGTTCACGGTTCATATCACTTAGGGGTATGTTTACTAAAGTGCGTTATTGCGATTCGCATTAGGAGCCGCGGTAGAGACAGAAACCCCAAATAAGGACATGGGCGGTACATCGTTACCCGCAACGCGCGTTCCAAAAACAAACGAGCGTGACAGGGCGCCATGGCGCATTACCGCGTGTTACCGAGCGTTAATCCCAAGAAGGCATACAGATACAAATCACAGAAGCAGAGCTGTAGCACAATGGTTACCTCACTGACCGCTGTCACAGGCAGCAGGGGTTCGAATCTTCTGGATTCCCCAGTGTGCCCAATGCAGAAGGCTGGGCCAGGCACCATCCTGTACATTACATAGGGAATGAGGAGGCAAGTTTTTCTTTACTTCCAGTAGTGTTGCCAGCAAACACACCCTCACAGTGGTGCATTCAAAGGTGCTGCAGATGGCACCCCATAATGCACCACACAGGCCACATTATAAAGTGCACTGTCCACAGAGGCACACCAAAATGTCCCCTATAGAACACCATATTAGGCAACTTAAAGGGCACCAGATAAGGTGCCGCATGGGGCGCCTTATGAGGCACTGTAAGGTTATATTATGCTGAGGGGGTTTCGCTGGCAGCACTAATGTGCATTAAAAATATACAATGCTGCAGACAGCCCGATAAAAGAAGCCCACTGTGGGTCTGAGCCCATGACCACTGGCCCCACAGGCTGTGAAGGAACCACCGGGCTGCAGCCCCATAGCTGCCAACAACCCCCTGGCTGGCAACTGAAGGGCATCAGGACACCACCCAAATGGCCCGCTGTGTTGGCTAGGATCTGTCCCAATGCAAACATAACCATGGTGCAATGCACATGCAGATCAACAGTCCAGAGATGAACACAACAAGGGTTATGTACCCACACAGCCCCCTGGGACGGTAGGGCGAAATGACTGTGTGTGTCACTGTCACATAGTAGCAACAGACAGTAGCCCAACAGGGTGCCCCATAAGAAGTTAGAAAAGGTGTCCCCTAAGGCAGCTTGATCCATACCACAATGGTTAAGACACTGGCAGATGGTGCAAGGTCTGTGAGTTCAAATCCCCCTGTGGCCCCAAGGACAAAAGCTGCCTGCAACATTACCCTCCACAAACCATAGTCAGTGATGTGGATAACCAGTCAGCACTCAGTTGAAACCATAGTTATTCCCCATTTTTTGTCGGCCATAACCAACCTGAGAGGTGGGAGAAAATGCCCACCTCCCCTCATTGGGAGGGCCCGTTTAATCAAGAGAGCCTCAGTCCTCAAAAGAAAATAGTGTGAATTCGCATCCAGAACCGTGTTTGAGATATGTACAAAGTCAAATATATCCACAAATCATGTAATTAAGGAAATAAAACCTCAAACCGTGCTGGAAACAAAGCAGGTAAGAACCGAATTGTCTTGCCATCGTACCCCTGCAGGAAACCCCACCACGCCATGCATTGGTCGGCCCAACTCTGGGCCCTGTATCATGTGAATGTGTACCTGTCAGGCGGGTATATCTGTGGATGAGTCTGCGACATTACCCTTACACCAATTTAGTGATGCCAGAAGCAGCTTGTTTTGTACGTCTAATAGGTTCTGCTGTCAAACACACACTCACAGGGCTATACCCTGAGGGTGCTGCATAGGGCACCCTACAAGTCACATCAGAGGGTAAAGGTAAATGTGCACTGTCTGCCAGGGCACCCTATAGGGCGTGTTACAGAGAGCCCCATAGGTCATGCCATAGGGTTCCCGATGAGGCACCATGAGGATTCTGCACTGTGAGGGTGGTGCTGCTGTCAGCACCAATGTAAAGTAAAACAACAAGATGCCCCCCAAAGGGCCACCAAACAATCCATCTGTGGGCTGAAACCCATGACATAGGGGCCCCCACAGGTAATGAAGTAGCTAGTCGCCCATTTTGTCAGTGCAAATTACACAGTCCCAATAATGAGGTGGCCAGCCCATGGAGAAGAACTGTGAAATGCTACAGACCCCCACACCAGATCCACAGCAATTGCACTATGCACATACAAAGAATGTCTGACAATGAAACAAACCAAGGTCTCAGCAAACAAGGGCATATGGCAAACACAATCAAGGCCAAGATCATTACCAAACATAAAAGGCCCAATAACATCACAGACCTGTTTCAGAAACCGAAAGCCACTGGCAAAAGCAAACACGAACATACTATGAATATGTGGAGAAAGAATATGCAGATGGCTGTACCACCAGAACCAATAACCCCCTGACTGGGCAAAGAAAGGGCGCCATGTCACCACCCAAAGTGCCTGATGGGGGGTAAGGATATGGGTGTAAGCAACAACACTCATGGTGCACTGCACATGTACATCAGCAGTCCCGAGATGAACATAGGAGGGGGTAGGCACCCCCACAGCGCCTGCCCCTGAAGGGAGAAATGAATTTGTGTGTCACTGCCATAGAACAGCAAAAGACAGTAGCCCAACAGTGTGCCCAAGAAGAAGTTTGAAAAAGGTGACCAGTATGGTCCCGAGAAGGGTGCCCCATGCTAAGTGCAATATGAGGTACACAGGGATAAGAGAGTGCAGATGGAACCCTGGCCCATAGAACCATATGGCACGGTGCCCCAAAAAGGGTATGTGGACCAAGGTCAGTGTGCCCTAGGGACTGCAAGTGGTGTCTGCAGGACCTGCGTGGAACAGAGACAGATGTAGTACTAACACCACACAGAACCTACAGTAAAGACAATGAACAGGTGATTGACGGAGGGAGAGTAGGGAGTCACTGGACCCTCACCCCTGTGGTCATCCCATGTGTCTGGAAGCAGCGCAGACAAACATGGTGCTGGCAACAGCAACACACCAAAGGTTGTTGGCACCCTAGCGTACTAGAAAAAAAGTGTGTGGCAGCTGAGGAGAAAATGTGTCACCCAGTGGAGGCGGAGGTGGCCAGAGGAGTGGGCCTGCCACGCAGAACAGGCACAGGCCCGCCAAGAACACAGAGATGCAATGCAGACAAGGGTAGCAGTGTAGGATACGGGGTGACAGTGCACAGCAACATACAGGACATGTCACATCACACTGATGCAGATAGATGGACCAAAGGATTTTCCCCAACTGTGATGAGGATGATAAGAGCGGCCAGGACCTAAAAGCCAAGAGATGACTGTTACAGCGACCACAGGTACCAGTGCAGGAAAAGCATCAAAACAGGGGAACAGAGAGAGTGAAAAGCCATGAACACTAGGATGGAAAGCGCTGCAGAAAAAGAATAACTACAGTAACACCAGTAGGCATACAGAAATGGATGCAGACAGGACCACAGCATGTCACCATACAAAACTACAGCTGTGTGCCAGGTGAGGCACCCCAAAGACTAACCAAGATGCAGTACACATTGTGAGCAGGGGTCCACAGCCAACATCACAGTCCACAGGTGGGATGGGAGGCACATATGAACAGGTCCACACATGCCCCAGGAAATATAATGCAGTGTAAACCAAATGCAATATATCAGGGGAGCGACACATGAGGGCTGGAAGGGTCCAGGCCAATGGAAAGCCATGTGGATGGGCTGTGGTCAAGGACAATCGACCGTAAGAGGAGCATGTGCATGACCAACCAGTTCAGTGATGTCGCCCGGACCAACCGGCAGCAGCGGTCCCAGTAAACAGGCAGCCCAGTCACAAGCCCCACCACAGGAGGGAAACTAGGAAGAGTCAAGACAATGTGGCACACAGGCCACACTCCAAACAAATTTTACACTCCAAATATATCACTGATCTTGTAACGGAAATTTTTTTGATCAAGCACTTTATGTGGGTGTTTGTTCAATCAGACATGCACTCTTATTGCAACATAACAGGTCTCAGAAAATGGGAACATGTGGCCATAAATGACCTACTGTTGATCCCAGTAATACATCAACGACCCATTTAACAAATTTAAAGTAACACAGTGCATTATCCAAACTTCACCAACCCACTAAAGGAACTTCTAATATATAGATTCTTTCTTCTTCTTTTTGTTGATGTTAAAATTTCTCATTAAAACTAAATAGCTTGTGGCTAAACAATGTTGGCTTTTAAAAGGCTGTGCAAACTTGCAAATCACCCAACGCCGTTCATTGGCACTGCCGACGCGTTTCTCCTCGCGGTTCTTTAGGGGCAAATTTCCAAATGTCAAACAAACCACACCATCCTTCTTAAAACACCTATTTAGAAAAACAAAACACAAAAACCAACTAGAAACGCTCCAATACAAGACTAATAAACCTCTTTACTAACCTACCCACATAATGAAAACACACTTACTGAATGCTGCCCACGTTCTCCAGCCATACCTTCTGCTCCTGTGATTCAGTTAACCATAGCAGGAATGAAAAAACGCCGCGCATGCGGGATGGTACTCACATCAGGCTTTTAAAGCCTACTCCCCACCCCGCATGGGCTCCTCTCCAAATTACCCTTCCCCTGCTAATAACATCTACATAATGAACTCTAGTAGGGAATTCTCCCCCTACTCATCTACATAAACAACCGAAGAGCTGATTTTATGACAAATGGACCTTTGGCAACTATAATTCCCAACTTTACAACATACAAACTCGCCAGTCTATTTTTTCATTTAATCCCGCGGGTGCCACTGATCCCAATATAAAAATCCATCGCTGTTCTTGCAATGAAAGCCATTGTTCACGCGACCTGCCCCGCCAGCCGGAACTAACCTGCTCAATACAAAAGCATCGCATATCCTCAAAAGAATGCCCCATTGACAGGCAGTGTTGTACCATAGGCGCCTCTAACTTCTTGTTTTTAAACCGGCTTTTATGCTCTATCATACGAGTTCTAAACGTCCTAGTAGTCTTTCCAACATACACCAGTTGGCAAGGACACTGCACTATATAAACCACATGAGTGGACCCACAATCTGAATGCTGATATAATCGAAATTTTTTCCCTTGATAACTAAAAACCTGTACTTCAGTGGTAATGGCACAAATTGTACAATGGCCACACTTGTGATGGCCACATTCAACAAAAGTCTCCGGCACCACTCTCTTCGGCAGCCGCGACGGACTCAAAAATTCTTTAAAATTTCTCCCGCGTTGCCACACACATCTGATGGTTCTATTGCTAAGAGATGGAACCACACGCAACACTGATTCATGTTTCCGAACTATTTTTTGAATGGAACGACTCAATGGGGAATAAGAGGTAATCAAGATAACATGTTGATCATCTACCTCCTGCCTTACCTTAGAAGCCGAACATAAAAGCAGTTCACGGTCATTATATAAAGCCCTTTGATAGGCTTTTTTAACCACTGGGGAGGGATAACCTCTATTCTCAAAATTTGAAATGAGCTGTTTGGACTGTATCTTATAATCGGATCGCTTAGAGCAATTCCGCCGATATCTCAAGAATTGGGAAAATGGTAACCCCGTCTTCAAATGCAAGGGATGAGCACTCTGAAAATGCAGGAATGTATTCCTGTCTATGGGCTTACGAAACACCGTTGTAACCCAATCTCCAGAACATTTGATAACTCGAACATCCAAATAGGTAATCTCCTCCCTACTACAATCGTAAGTAAACTGGATGTTCGACTCGCAGCTATTTAACCATAAATAAAATTCCTCTAGCTGCTCCCTAGTGCCCCCCCAGAGCATGAAGATATCGTCTATAAACCGTTTCCATAATTTTATGTGACATTTATACGGGGTAGAATCCAGCCATTTCTCCTCATACCGAGCCATATAGGGGGTGGCTATGGAGGGAGCACATGTGGCTCCCATAGCCACCCCCGATATCTGATGATAAATTACATCTTCAAACCAGAAATAGTTTTGGAAAATGGCTAAATTTGCCAATTGCAACACAAAAGCCAAATGGTCATCCCCAAGATCCCCCCTAGATTGTAAATAAAACTTCACTGTTTCTAAAGCTGCTTTTTGCGGGATATTAGTATATAATGAGCTATGTAAACGGGGGCGCTAGGTGAGAATGTCCACAGTCTTGGCAAAGGCAAATATTAATATGACTTGCAAAGGATTGTGGGAAATGTAGTCCATTCATACCAGACTCAGCCGTTCACAATAAATTAGTTGTGCTTGCTCGAATGTAAAGCAAAGAAGATATTTTATTTATTATTATTTATTTATTTATTTATTACATTCTCTTATATACCACGCTATTCTGCATCAGTGTGGTTTACATTGAACAAACTGAAATTACATTGAACAGGGCATTATAACTTGGAGATAACTATTTTACAGGGAACATGGGCTATGGAGGGTTAAGTGGCTTGCCCAAGACCACAAGGAGCACCTGTGGGACTAGAAGCCCCAGTCCTTCCGGCCCAAGGTTGCTGTCCTCTAGTGGGATTTGAACCCCCGATCTTCCGGCCTGAAGTACCTTGCCCCAACCACTAGGCCACTCCTCCACTCCACTCCAATTTATGAGGTTATTTCTCCCAACACAGATATACTTGGTAGCACATAAAAAGGAATACTTGCTTTCAGTATTATAATTAGAAAAACAAATAAGGAAAAACAACAGCTGAACTTGTTAAGCAATCAAATCAAAGCATAAAGACCTGGATGGGAACCAAAAGGTCTTTTCTGTAGGCACCTGCTAATATCTTCTTAGCAGTGCTTCAAAGAACAAACAAAACCCCACAAAGTAGGGAAAAAAACCTGTTCTTTTTCAGGGATAACCTCTTGTATCTTCACACACACTCAGAAGTGTCCCTTCAGAGCTCACTGGCAATTAGGCAAGGCTCAATTGCTAACAATTACCAGCTGAAACCCTCTTGGCTGGTTTACTTTCTATTACGTGGCTCAAATCCTACTCAGAAGCTTTTCTGAGTAGATTAAAGAACAAGTTTATATTTCTTTGTGATGGTTGTTGTATTCTGTGACAGCATATTACCACAGAAGTTTAGACAGAGAGCAATCCATGTACTCAAAGTCCCCATTTATAACATCTTCCCCTTCTTCAAATTATCATAGGTTCACTATCATGGATTGGCACAGAGGAATTTCTCAATGGAACACTCTCAGGACAATACTTGTTTCCCTGCTGTCTTCCCAGTGAAGAGCTAGGGCATAGATCAGTGTTCATACCTGAGCTTCCATTGCTGTTAGAGTTCCTCTCTAAATATCCTGGCCAGTATGTAGTCCAGTTCTTATGTCCAGCCTTCCAATCAAGATCCCTGGACACTGGATCTCTCTTCACATACCTTCTTGCACTGGTCTTAGGGTCCCTTCCAAGTGCAGCCGTCTCCCTCACAGGTGCCATCCGGGGATTCCTGGCTCTGCAAACCCACTCCTCTGGCTTTCCCCAGTCCAATGGTGTATGCTTGCCTCTGGAATGCCTCCCAGTATACGTACTGCTATGGACTCCTTTAGACCTTCCAAAGGCTTTTCTCTTCTTTCTTCCAAAGTGTTTCTTTCTCTCTCTGTCCGTCAGCTCTGGCTTCTGCTGATGATGATGGTCAGGATGATCAAGGTGCTTCTGATGATCAAGATGAACCTGCTGCTCCTCATGATTCTCTGTAGAATAAGTTTTTCTTTTATCATGCTTAGATGAATGCTCCACCCTAGCACAGCACAGCTGTGCTGAATCAAGCCCTGCCCTTGGAGATGAGTGCTTGGGGATTACCTCATAGCCCTCCTGATTGAACACACGTTTCCCCACTTCAGCTCTTCTAATGGCTGTTGGAAACCTGGTGCATTCTGTGACTGGTAGTCTTTTATGGAAATATTCTGTTTTATTATTTCTACCAGAACAGACAGGTTGCTTGTTCAAAGTCACTTCACCTCTATTATAGCTCCTTCCTGAACTATGATAAGCTTCCTTATCACATACCCCCCTGCTTAAGTTATTACGGACTGGTGTAACTGGTGAAACATTTTTCCTACAGTCCGTAATACCTACGCGAGTATTATCTTTGTGAAGCTCACCTACTTCCTGACTGGCTTCAGGGTCATTATTATTTACAGGCCTCTCCTTCCAAGACTTAAGTACATTAATATGGTAGGTCTGTCTACGCCCTCTTGCATTTTCTACCATATAAGATACTGGGCTCACTTGTCTAACAACCTTCCATGGCCCTTTCCACTGTACTTCAAATTTTGGGGCTGTACCTGCTACTTGAACCAAAACCTTTTCACCAATGCTTAATTGGCGGCTTTTGGCCTTTCTATCATACCACCCTTTCTGGCGCACTTGGCTGTCCTGCAGGTTCCTCTCAGCAACCTGCGAGGTCCTTTTTAAACGTGCTCTCAAGTCACGTAAAAACTGTGGCACCTCCTGACTTCCTGGTTCAGGATCAATCCATTGTTCCCTCAAAATATCTAACAAACCCCGTGGAGCCCTACCATACATCAATTCATATGGAGTTACATCTAGGGACACCTGAATTCTTTCCCTGCAGGCATATAAGGCAAAAGGCAATAATATATCCCATTCTTTTACCTCTCCTGCTAACCCCCTTCTCAACATTTGTTTGAGAGTTTGGTTGAATCTCTCCACCAAACCGTTTGATTGTGGATGGTAGGCTGAGGTTTGCACGTGATGAATGCCAAAGGCATCCCAGACCTGTGCCAAATATTTGGATACAAAATTGGACCCTCGGTCAGTCAACACCTCTCTTGGGAATCCCACTTCGCAAAACAATTTTACTAGCTCTAAAGCTATTGTTTTTGCAGAAACATTCCTCAATGGTATGGCCCAGGGAAACCTTGTTGCCTGATCTACCATAACTAGGATGTATTGGAAACCTCGGGGCGTTTTGACTAATGGGCCTACAATATCCATAGCAATGCGACCAATTGGGTCTGTGATAATTGGCATGTGAATCAAAGGCACCACCGGTGGGTGAGCTGCTGTAACTCGCTGACACGCTGGACATGCAGCACAAAACTGGGCAGTTTCTTTGAAAATACCTGGCCAGTAAAAACGCATAAGTATTTGATCCAGCGTTCCTTGCATCCCCTTATGACCTCCAACTGGATGATCATGTGCTAATCTAAGTACTAGCCCTTTGAAAGTTGTGGGTATCACCAATTGTTTACGAATGGTCCTATTTCTGGGGTCCTGACTCTCTCTATATAATATTTCATTATCTAGTCTGAATCTGGGCAACTCCTCCCTGACCTCCTGAGCATACTTAAAAGCTCAGGTGAGAGCTTGATCAGCTCGCTGTTCTTCTGGAAAGTTAGGAAACTTTGCCACTAACTCAGCTGGCACCCAGGGTAAACTTTGACCTGCCAACATGTCGGCCCTACCCTGTGCTCTGCAAAGTCTCTCACGCCGCTTTTGTGCTTTCAACTTTCTTACTTTCCCAGACGGTGGAGTTATTAAATCATCATGAGAGGGTAAGTCTCCTAATAACTCTGCCTGCTCCCCCTCCTCCTTCTGCTGGCTCTCTACCTTAGCCTGCGAGTGGGTGGATACAAGGCCCCTCTTATTACCTATAGTTTGGCCTTCTGGAAGCTTTACCATCTTTTTAGCTAGGGACTGAGGACTTCCAAACAAAGGCCCAGGAGCTATTTCCATTAATCCTTCTCCCTCCTTCTTTCCTAGCCCTTTCACTAGTCCCTGCTTAAATCTTGGCCAGTCTCTTCCTAGAACCAAATCAAATGGTAGCCTAGGCACCACTGCTAACAGGACTTCCTCTTGTTCCCCCAGGCACTTAACCATTAGCCTATAGGTGGGATATGATGTTGCAGCACCATGAATGCATCTGATGTGAACTTGGCTTTCAGGGGTTTTAGGCACAAATCCTTCTTGGGCCTCTATCCTCTTCCAAAGCCTCTTTGACAACATACTCTGGTCTGCCCCAGAGTCTAACAGAGCATTTGTGGTAATTCCCTGCACATCAACCATCAAAAGAAATCCTTCTTTGGGCTGTTTTAAATCAACACCCATTAAGCTAGTGTGTGTCTGGCATCCCCTTTCTAAATGTCCCCATTTTCCACATTTGAAACATTTCTTTTCACTCCACTGTGTCATCTGGTTTGGCACAGTACATTTATTTTCAGAAACATTTTTAACCATTTTCTTTTCTGATACAGCACAGCTTGCCTCAGCACCAATCTTCAGAGGGCCACCCATTCTATGGCAAGCCTGCGTGGCTTCCAAGAATCTCTCGGCTAGCATGGTTGCCTCTCCAAGATTTTGGCAATTTTGCTGTATAAGGAAAGTGTGCAAATCTTTAGACACAGCAGACATAAATTGTTCAAGCATAATAATGTCTAATAACATTTCTACCGTCTTTCCTTCAGGCTCCAACCATTTTACAGCCAATCCTCTGATTCTCTGACTCAGAGCCCTGGGTGTTTCAACCACTCTTAATGCAGTAGCTCTAAACATTCGCCTATACTCTGAAATAGACAACCCTAGGCGATCTCTAATAGCAGCCTTTACATCCTTATAATTCAAAGCCTGAGCTGCTGGCATTGCTCTATAAGCTGCAAGCGCCTCTCCAGTTAATGAGGCTGCCAGCCTTACTGCCCACTGGGTCTCTGGCCATGCTAATGCTTGTGCCACTTTCTCAAAAGACTCTAGAAAATCATCAACATTATCATCTGGAGTTAGCTTCCCAAAACTAAATGCCCCAATTCCCTGATTGAGTCCCACACTGTCCACATGTGGTATACCAGTATTTACTGCTGGTCTTGCATCTGGTCCACTTTGGTTCTGCAGATTAACTAAGGCTTTCACCAGATCAAGCACTGGCTTTTGCTGGTCCATTAAGGCTTTCATAGCAGTGTCCTGAGCCTGCTGTGCTAGCTCCTGTTGCCTGCTAAACTGGGCTGCCATCCATTCAGCTAGTTCCTTTGGATCCATCTTGATCCCTGCAAGAAAACAAAGAAAAAAACCCCCACAGTGCACCACCTTCCAAACAGGTGTTTTTCTCTAATTTATTTTTTCAATTACCCCTGTGCCTTACTCCCATCCGCCACTAGACATGCCCAGGTACTTATTACCTTATGCCAGTGATGAATCCAGCTCTGCACAGGGTCTTTTCCTCCTAGGACAGCTTCCTGGATCAGCCACCTCTTCCTCCAAAGTGTAGTTAAGGGAAATCTTTTTTTTTTTTCAGCTTTTAAACTTGAACTTTCTTTTTTTCTTCAGACTTTAGTTGTAATCCTTAGCATGTAAATCCTTTGCGCAAAAGCAATCCGAAAAACTATGCCATCTGTAAACGGGGGCGCTAGGTGAGAATGTCCAAAGTCTTGGCAAAGGCAAATATTAATATGACTTGCAAAGGATTGTGGGAAATGTAGTCCATTCATACCAGACTCAGCCGTTCACAATAAATTAGTTGTGCTTGCTCGAATGTAAAGCAAAGAAGATATTTTATTTATGAGGTTATTTCTCCCAACACAGATATACTTGGTAGCACATAAAAAGGAATACTTGCTTTCAGTATTATAATTAGAAAAGCAAATAAGGAAAAACAACAGCTGAACTTGTTAAGCAATCAAATCAAAGCATAAAGACCTGGATGGGAACCAAAAGGTCTTTTCTGTAGGCACCTGCTAATATCTTCTTAGCAGTGCTTCAAAGAACAAACAAAACCCCACAAAGTAGGAAAAAAACCTGTTCTTTTTCAGGGATAACCTCTTGCATCTTCACACACACTCAGAAGTGTCCCTTCAGAGCTCACTGGCAATTAGGCAAGGCTCAATTGCTAACAATTACCAGCTGAAACCCTCTTGGCTGGTTTACTTTCTATTACGTGGCTCAAATCCTACTCAGAAGCTTTTCTGAGTAGATTAAAGAACAAGTTTATATTTCTTTGTGATGGTTGTTGTATTCTGTGACAGCATATTACCACAGAAGTTTAGACAGAGAGCAATCCATGTACTCAAAGTCCCCATTTATAACATCTTCCCCTTCTTCAAATTATCATAGGTTCACTATCATGGATTGGCACAGAGGAATTTCTCAATGGAACACTCTCAGGACAATACTTGTTTCCCTGCTGTCTTCCCAGTGAAGAGCTAGGGCATAGATCAGTGTTCATACCTGAGCTTCCATTGCTGTTAGAGTTCCTCTCTAAATATCCTGGCCAGTATGTAGTCCAGTTCTTATGTCCAGCCTTCCAATCAAGATCCCTGGACACTGGATCTCTCTTCACATACCTTCTTGCACTGGTCTTAGGGTCCCTTCCAAGTGCAGCCGTCTCCCTCACAGGTGCCGTCCGGGGATTCCTGGCTCTGCAAACCCACTCCTCTGGCTTTCCCCAGTCCAATGGTGTATGCTTGCCTCTGGAATGCCTCCCAGTATACGTACTGCTATGGACTCCTTTAGACCTTCCAAAGGCTTTTCTCTTCTTTCTTCCAAAGTGTTTCTTTCTCTCTCTGTCCGTCAGCTCTGGCTTCTGCTGATGATGATGGTCAGGATGATCAAGGTGCTTCTGATGATCAAGATGAACCTGCTGCTCCTCATGATTCTCTGTAGAATAAGCTTTTCTTTTATCATGCTTAGATGAATGCTCCACCCTAGCACAGCGCAGCTGTGCTGAATCAAGTCCTGCCCTTGGAGATGAGTGCTTGGGGATTACCTCATAGCCCTCCTGATTGAACACACGTTTCCCCACTTCAGCTCTTCTAATGGCTGTTGGAAACCTGGTGCATTCTGGGACTGGTAGTCTTTTATGGAAACATTCTGTTTTATTATTTCTACCAGAACAGACAGGTTGCTTGTTCAAAGTCACTTCACCTCTATTATAGCTCCTTCCTGAACTATGATAAGCTTCCTTATCACAGCTAACATCAAATGTCACTAACCAAATATCAGTAGAATCTGCCCAATGATTATTAAGCTGAAGCTGTCCCAAAAAATCAGTGGTGTCTTTAAGATAAGATGGTATTTGCTGCAAAGGCCACACTGACATGCACAGCTCAACCATGGAAGGGTGGGCGTAGATGTGATGGGGCTGCACACAGCATATCGGCAAATAAGCAACTAACAAGGAAGGAAACGATCAATGCCAGGTGTTCCCCAAACTAGCAACCCCCGAGTGGCAATGAAACTGGGTGACCAACACCCCAATTATCCAAAACATCAAAAGTGCAAACAGTCGTCCACAAAAGGCAGTCATCAGACCCAAGCAGCCAATGTATCCTGCATCCCGGTGCACCATATGACCTGTAGAAAGACATGGGTCCTGTGTCGCTGCCCCTGTTGCCAGCACACACCCAATCCATTTTGCGAGTCCACCCAACTGTTGCTGCCTGTGGAGCTACACACCCTGAGCACCCCCCACTGGTGCAAACCCAAATCCTATGCCGCATCTCATCAGCAGTCGCTAACATACAGTAATATGTGATGTGAAGGGCTCCAAAATGACATGTCCCCACAGTGTCCGCACCCACCGTATGCACAGCAGTCACCATCCCCAGCCACCAAAATAACATGGTGAAAGCATGCAGAGTGACAAGGCAACATGCCATGTCGACAGTTATGTATCAGGGCTACATATGCATGTACAGCTCACCCCCCCCCCCTTTACTGCAAGAAACAAAATACACAGACAGTCCATGGCAGCAACGGGGGCCCAGTCCCCCCAGTGACATTCAAAATAGGCCAGCAATGAGTTTGAGGAGAAGGCCTGTGTCCAAATTGCAGAGGCCCTTATCCCTGTGGCAACAGCAACCAGGGACAGTCTCACAGGGGTGCTGTGTCCACGCACATATGGATGACGGGATCTCCAGATGCAGTGTAGCAGATGTGTCATGTATGTGGTCTGTGTCCTGTGTGAAGATATGTAGATATCAGGAAATGGAATGGCACACCAACCCACGGCCCCTGTAGGTCTGAAAGGAGACAGTCAGATAGAAAGAGGTCACCCCAGAATGCATACATACCACCACATGACATGGCCACAACACTGGGCACAGTGCACATGGACCACTGCAGGAGATGTCTCTGAAGACCAGAACACCATCCCAATATGTTCATGTAAATGCACATGACACACAGGCACCACTGGGGTCCAGAGCATGTCCAGCAGTGGTGTCGCACACAGACAACAACCAAAAACATGATGATAGCAACAGGCCAAATGCAGCGCCAGCTCGTGGTGTATGCCCCAGAGTCTGGAAGCTGAGGCCTACCTGAAAGGTAGAGCTGTGACCTGACTTGGAATGTCCATGTCACGCAAAAGCACAAAGAGCCCCAATAGAGGCTGCAGACATCAATGGAGTGCGGACATTTATTTATTTATTTTTTATTTTATACACATTTATATACCGCATCTTCCAAAGTTCAGTTGCGGTTTACAATGAACAAATAATTAACAAATCAAGTTTGTTTTACAGTGAACGTCATATTATAACATAACATATTTACAAGAAACATCATAATATAAATAGAATATACAGTCTAAACAGTGAGAAATAATACAGAACAGAGTAAACTATATACAATTTTATATATTTATATATACATGGAAGTAAAAGGACATAAGTTGTGAAATCATCATGAGTGTGTGTTGTCAGTGTAGGTTAAGGGTTTTTTTGCTTGATGCAGATAGGTGCCTGTTTAACCTTTGTCTAAGGCAGGTGATGAGTTGTCTATGTTATAGTGTTTGGTGAACAGATAAGTTTTCAGTTTTTTACGGAGTTCCATGATCTCCGTTAGTGTTTGTAGTTCTTCTGGGAGTGAATTCCAAGTTGTTGGGGCTATGTGGGAAAAGGCTCTGTTATTTGTTGATTTATGGGCTCTTGTGTAATCTGTTCATTTGTCCTTTTCTGTGTGTGGGCTTAGATGGTTCTTTGTTTATTAAGTTGCATAGCATAGTTGGGGCCATATCATATAAGGCCTTGAATGAGGTTATTATTGTTTTATAGATTATTCTACTTTGAATTGGCAGCCAATGGAGGGAGGCTAGTATTGGTGATATGTGTTGGAATGAGTTGATTTTCATTATAATTCTGGCCGCTGCGTTTTGCGCTAATTGCAATCGTTTGATGTTTTGTTTTGATATGCCTATTAGAATTAGATTGGCAAAGTCAAAATGTGGAGTTATGGTGGCCTGGATTATGTTGATAAAGTCTTGCGTAGATACTAACGGACGAAGTTGTTTGAGGGTTTTGAGCTTGAAATAGATTTTCTTTATGGTATTGCTAATGTGTGTATCCATTGTAAGGTGTGTGTCTAGTATAACGCCTAGATATCTTATTTCATTTTTTATTTTAATTTCTTGGTTTTTTAGTCTTATGTGTGTTGGGGGGATATAAGATTTGTTCTTAGACACGATTAGAACTTCAGTTTTAGTGTGGTTTATGTGGAGGTTTTGTGCTTTTAGCCAGGTTGTAACTTCATTATAGCAGTCTGATAGGATTTGTAGAGGTAGATTGGGTATCGTGAATGGGATATACATCATTATATCGTCTGCGTATAGATGATATTTTACTCCAAATTTTTTTAATATGTTGCAGACTGGTTTTATGTATATATTGAAAAGCAGTGCTGACAGCGCTGAACCTTGTGGTAAACCAATTTCTTGTTTATATGTGGTTGAATTTTGATTTCCTACTCTAACATTTTGCGTTCTATTATTTAGGTAGGATGAGAACCATTTATGTACTGTGGAGTTTAAGCCTATTTGTCTCAAGTTGTTGAGCATTATGGTGTGGTGTACGCTATCGAACGCAGCTGAAATATCAATGAAAAGTAGAATGAAGTCCTGGTTATGGTTGTCAATCCCTCTTAGGAGTGCATCTATTAAAACTGTGAGGAGTGTGTCCATGGCGGGGCCGAAAGCCATATTGTCGCTCATCTAGTGGGTAAGAGGAGTCTAGGAAGTCCTGTGTCTGTAGCTGAACCACTTTTTCAATTATTTTAGCCAAAAATGATATGCTTGATATGGGTCTATATGATGTAGGCATAGTTTTATCAAGTTTGCTGTTCTTGAGGATTGGCCGTATTTGTGCGTGTTTGAGTGATGGTGGGAGATAACCTTGGGTTAGGGAGAGGTTCACTATTGAGAGAATGTATGGTAATAAAATTGGTAGTGTATTTTTTATCCATGTTACTGGACATGGATCTAAATATGATGTTGTGGTATTGAGACTGGTGATGATGTTTTTTAGTGTCTCTTTAGTTATAGGATTAAACTCTAACCATTCATCTGATGGCTGGTATGATAAGTTAATAATGTCAATAGACATTGACGGTAGTTTTGCTTTATTTTGATAATGATGGGCTAAGGTTTGAACTGAGATGTCAGTAATTTCGCTGTCAGAATTTTGTGGGTTGGTTAGGTTTCTGATAATGGTGAATAACTCTCTTGGCCTATTATACGATTTTGATAGTATTTTAGCATAATATTCTTTTTTTATGCTGTCCAGAGTTTCTTTGTATTTGGTGAGGTGGGTATTGTATATTTCTTTGTGTATTGTCAATTTAGATTTGCGCCAATTGTGTTCTAGTTTTCTAAGATTCCGTTTCATTTGTTTTAGTGTATTATTGAACCATGGTTTGGTTTTATTCTCTGGGTAAGTGATCTTTTTGTGTACGTAATTAATTTTGGCTGCATTGTTGATGGTATCATTCCAGTTCATGATAGTGTCATCTAAATTCGTTGCAGGTGATAAGAGGTGGGGGATTGTTAAGTCAATAAATTCTTCATTGTTGAACTTCCTAAATCTTGTGGTTGGGACATTTCTAGAGTGTTTGTTAGTGCCAGTGACTGGATATGTAAGAATTAATTTGATGATGTAGTGATCAGACCAGGGTATCTGTGTACATTCAACTGTATTTGGATTGATTAGTTTGGAGAGTGTATTAGGGATAAGGACAAGATCGAGAGTTCCACCTTTTATGTGTGTAGATTTGTTTATTATCTGATGATATTCCATGTCTGTTATGGTATCAAGGAATAGTTTAGAGTCTTTTGTTGGTAGTGAGGGGAGATTGAAATCTCCTAGCATGATTATAGGGTGTTGTTCAGTGGAAGAGCTAAGTAGTTCAATAAAGGCGTCAAGGCAGTCTGGCTTTTGGTCTGGGGGTCTATATACTAAGCAAAGTTTCATGGGACCAATTTTTATTAATAATGTATCTATGTTGTTGGAGATGTTTGATTGTATTGCTTTGGCACTTAGTACCTTTTTCGTCATCATTAGTACGCCTCCGCCTTTCTTATTGGTTCTGTGTTTATAGAAAGTGTCATATTCTTCATTATTAAGTTGATTTATGTAGACTGTGTCGGTATCGGAGAGCCAGGTTTCAGTAACACATAATATGTCTGGATTTAGGTCAGTTATTAAGTCATTAAATATGGGCAGCTTATTTTTCATCGAGCGTGCATTGATAAGGATGCATGAAAGGGATGTAGTGTTATTTGTGCATGTTCCCTTGGTTATTTGATGTAGGTTTGTTTGTTTTATGTGGATTAGTCTCTGGATATTTGGTCTAGGATGGTTGTTTGTATAAATGTGTCCAATATTGTAGTTGTTTCGGGTGTGTGTGTGAATTATGGGAATTGTTTTAAGATTTATGCTGTTTAGGCTTGGAGTTAGGTCAATGGTTAGTATTGCTAAGGCAATACCGATATAAAATAGTTTCATTAGCGTAATGTTTGTACGTGTCATTTTTTTATTTTTTTTAGATGAGCTGCTGTTAGTGGGGCTAAGCTGTTGTGTACCAGGGTAGTAATATGAGGGAATAAGAATATAACTAGGAGGGTGTGTTATGCAGAAGTTGAAATGGTAGCTACTAGAAGCAGTATTAATCTTAATCAATGAAAGCTACTGGCCACAGTATATAAATGTGAACAAGTTACTTACAACAGTACTAATTGATGATAATATACTACTGGCAACAGTAATAAGTGTATAGAGTTACTTACTAGCTGACTACTGACAACTGATCTGAATAATGAAATACTACTGGCAACAGTAATGTATAATGAAATACTACTGGCAACAGTAATGTAGAGAGGACTTGTGAGGTATTAGATTTTGGAGTCAGTATCAATTGTTACAACAAATTAAATCGACATTAAGTAGCTTATGTATACTATTTTGGTAACAATGTAAATCAATTAGGCTGCTCAGGTAAAATATTATCAGGCAGTATTGGATTTATATTCAGAACAATGTCCAAAATGCAATTTGTGTTAGCAGTGGTATGGTATTGCTGTGATATATCTTACTGACAACATTAATTGGTGCCAACTGGTTATACACTATGTGTGTGGATAAGCTACTGACAACAGTATTAAATGTGCTGATATGTGCAATACTAACAATAGTAATGCAGTTCTGTGATATTTCTTATGTACAACAGCAGTTACACTATGCCAGGTAAATTGTAAATTCTCTTAAAGAAACCTGTACTTACTAATTTATAGAGGGTTTGGATTTGGTAGATGAGTACATTAGATTAGTGTCGCAGAATTAAACAGCATTAATTAAGCAGACCTGAAGGAAGATTAATCAGGGTGAAGAGTAATATGTAGCTTGTGCTGCCTAATATAGTCAGTTAAGTTCAATTAAATATGATATGGTTATTGGTGAATACTTATCATCAGATATACTTGCTGTGGTTTGTTGGACTGCCTATTCGGTGCGGTACGCGATCTCAACCCTGCGGGAGCTCAGCGGTACCGATGGACGATGTTAGTCTGCACTTTGATTTCTTCCTTGTTTTCGTGGGCGTTCAACGTTCTTTCAGAGCCTCTGCCTAAGGGCCGTGCCAAAGGGCCCTCTTGCGTGGCCCTCAGGCGCGGGCCCGCAAGGCACGGGCACGCCTGCTGGCGGCTCCTTTTTAGCTGGCGAAGTCAGCCCCGATTGGGCAGAGCACGTTGTGATGCTGTCCTCGGTGGCTCGATCCCACCCAGGGAGAGCTAGCAGCGTGTGGCTGGAGTGCTGCACTAAAAGGGCTCGTGGCCTGCTGGCGGCTCCTTTTTAGCTGGCGAAGTCAGCCCCGATTGGGCAGAGCACGTTGTGATGCTGTCCTCGGTGGCTTGATCCCACCCAGGGAGAGCTAGCAGCGTGTGGCTGGAGTGCTGCACTAAAAGGGCTTGCGGCCTGCTGGCGGCTCCTTTTTAGCTGGCGAAGTCAGCCCCGATTGGGCAGAGCACGTTGTGATGCTGTCCTCGGTGGCTCGATCCCACCCAGGGAGAGCTAGCAGCGTGTGGCTGGAGTGCTGCACTAAAAGGGGTGAGTGCAGCATGTCCAAGGTGTGAGTGCAGCATGTCCAAGGTGTGTTGTGTTGTGTGGAACCAAAATGTTGATGTACATCGGTCCACCAGCAAACCTGAGACACGTCAGAAAAGAATATATAACAAATGCCCACAATGTACAGTAGCCCACAGGCAGAAGGGAAAAGAGGGATGAGGAAACATCACTGGAACGGTGGCCATACACATCCCTGAAACACACATAGGCAGCGAGGCGCAGAATGATGATCGGTCATGTAGACAGGTCAAGCAGACACAGAGACATACACTGTGATTCAAGGTATGCATGCCAGAAGGTGCAGATGGCAGGACCCCCGACAATCACCGACAAGTGGAGACCCCCATCACAGTACATGCATGAGTGCCACGCATCCTGCTAATGCCACAATGGCAGTGAGTGATCCACATGCTCTCAAACAATACGATGCCCTGTCTCTGTGGACGCACACAGCCTGTCATTATGTGCATCAGAAACGCCATTAACACTCTCAAGATGTGCACAGGTAATGGCCACATGTGTGACAAACGGAAGCTAAGGGTGATGGGGTAGTGGCCCATAGACATGTGCAGCACCATAGGAGCAATGGAGAGAAATCAACATATATGTGTCAGACCATGACGACAGCAATGCAAACCGCACTGTATGCCAACTCACCCGAGTCACCTGCCTGTTGCAGTGATGTACACACACTCCCCACATGCAGCACAGCATCGGGCAGTATGGTCAGCCAATCCCTGGGGGCCCGGAAAGCAGAAGCTCATCCTGGGGAGACAAAAACACATCAGACATATCGAGACATGTCACGGTAGTGCTGCACAATCCATACACCTGCTCACACATGGTCAACCCAGATAAACGTCCCCAGCACAAGCAGAACTTACAGGAGAAGAGCTCCTCGATCAGATGTTGCCTGGCCGCCATCCCAGCACGTGTGTCAACATGGCCAGGTGCAGGAGGGCACACAGGATCCACCCCGAGATCCTCATTAATATCGACTGGAACATTGTGCCTGAGAGCAGTGTTGTGGAAGATGCAACAGGCTAGTATGATCTTTGCCACAGTCAAGGGCCCGTACTGTAAGGCCCCGCCAGTCCTATCCAGACACCTGAAGCGACTTTTGAGAACGCCAAAGGTGCGCTCAATGACTGAGTGGCTGGAGGCATGGGCCTCATTGTACTGCATCTCTGCACCTGTCCGAGGGAGATGCACAGGGGTCAGCAGCCAGGCATGACACCCATATCCTGCATCACCTGCAAACAGAAATGGCAGTAAGGCACATGTGAGAAGATGAACCTATGGAACCCATGATGTAGCAATGCACAAATGGACAGCAGAGAAGCATGGTCACACACATCTGACGGCACAGCATTGCACACGATGGGGGTGCACCAGAGTCTGCATCCGGGAGCTCAAAACCACACTGGCCAGGACACTGATGCTCAGTTGTGCAAGTCGCAGGTAAATCATGATATATGGCACACAGGGGATATGTCAGTGGACCACAACCCGGGGGGGCCAGGTGGGAGTGTCAGTGCAGACAGGCCAAAGCAAACAGTCATGCAGCAGACATGTGTGATAGCAGGTTCGCACATAGCCCATGACACATGCCACCCCCTACATGGCAAATGAGGAGGCCCCATACACACTGTACAGCAGGTCTATGGTCCTATGCCCCTAATTCTCCAATGCCCCCCCCCTGGATGGCACATGCATAATCCCGTGGCACATGGGGCGGGAGATGGACACAACACACAGGCAGACATATGTCAAACCTCCAAAGGTGTATGAGCCACATCCATGGTGGGGACACACCATGCGTGTCCAGAATGCCCCTGTACACGGATGTTTGCGAAGTGAACAGCAAAGGCAGGGTACAGCCGACACCACATGGGTGCGGGGTGACCCAGATGAGCAAGAACAGGCACATGGTAGGCAGGGGGATGTGTGGTGCCACACAGAGGTATGTGACCACATTCCAGGTGACAGGGTGTGCTGTAGTCACAGGTCCAGAATAGGCTGCACCAGGACACAACAGCACAATGTCATGCATGCAGAGGACACAGGTGACAATGGTGCCCCCGTGAAACACATATGGTAGGTACACACAGGATGTGGGGAATACCTACCCAGCAGGATATAGTCCTCATATTGCCCGGCCTCAAACAGGCCGAACAGTGCTGAGTTCTGCAGGATATAGGAGTCATGGGCTGACCCCGGGAACCGCGGGACCACATTCAGGATATGCATACCTGCATCACAGACAACCTTGATTAGGTGTTAGCAGTTTCTGAACCTGAGGAGGTTACAGAGTTCAGCAATCTACTGTGCTCAAGTAAAAGTTCCCCTAAAACAGCAAAAAGGAAAGTAACCTTGCTTTAAAAAATATACACAAAACCCTTTTAAGAGCTCCCAGTCAGAGAGCTAGCAGTGTAATAATTAAAAAAAAAAACCAAACAAAGAAACCCTCAAATCCTTACTTACTGTTTGATGTGTGGAGCCCTGGTTAGGAAAGCCTCAAAAGGGCAGGGCACAGGAGCTTTTTATGCAGGCTTCAACTGCACTCAGGAAACAGGCCCACTAACTCTTGATTAGGTGTTAGCAGTTTCTGAACCTGAGGAGGTTACAGAGTTCAGCAACCTACTGTGCTCAAGTAAAAGTTCCTGTTTGATGTGTGGAGCCCTGGTTAGGAAAGCCTCAAAAGGGCAGGGCACAGGAGCGTTTTATGCAGGCTTCAACTGCACTCAGGAAACAGGCCCACTAACTCTTGATTAGGTGTTAGCAGTTTCTGAACCTGAGGAGGTTACAGAGTTCAGCAACCTACTGTGCTCAAGTAAAAGTTCCCTTACTGTTTGATGTGTGGAGCCCTGGTTAGGAAACCTGCACATTGAGGGAATGGAAGTGTTTGCGGTTGCGGTACACAACCTCCCTGTCGCGTGGCGGGATGAGGGCAACATGTGTGCAATCTATTGCGACCATCACGTGTGGTATCCCTGCAATATGCTGGAATGCATGTCCCAGGGCCACCCAATGTTGCCTGCTGTTGGGAATGGCAATGTAATTCCCAACCCGGCTGACCATGGCCCGCAGTACCTGGTGGAGGCAGCGAGAGAACATTGGCCGACTCATCCCACCCACTGCGGCCACTGAGGATTGGAAACAGCCAGAGGCAAAGAAATGTAGGGCAGCAAGGAGCTTGGCCAATCCTGGTATAGCATGTGACCGGGCAGTCAGGGGCTCGAGGTCAGGTCGTAGATCCTCATAGAGCTCCCTAATAGCCCCTGTGCCAAGCTGGTAGAGGGAGATCACCTGGTCCTCCCTGATGTTCTGGAGCATGGCCCTGGGCCTGTAGAGGCATTGCAGGCATGGCCACCCCTCAGGACGCCTACGGCGCCATTGTTCTACCACACCCACCTGTGGACCCTCCACAGCTGCAGGCCTGTGTTGCATCGGGTTAGGACCCATGCCCAGTGCCTCAGCCCCAGGATCATCATCTCCCCCTGCCGGAAAGCGCAGCCCAGCTAGCTCCAGCAATGCAATGACTGCACCACCTGCATTCACAGTCTGAGCCATGATAGACACAGGATGGGGGACAGGTGGCTGGGAAATAGGGTACAGGGAGGGCACACAAATCACACAAACAATACACACCTGGTCAACCAAGAACATCCATCACAGCCAACACCCTATAGTCAGCAATGTCCTGTAGTCGGCAACGTAGTGCGCGCAGGAGCGCGCATACCCCCGCATTGCACCCGACAAAACCCATTCCGATAATAGCCAACGACATGTCCCCCTGTGACGCAGCATGGTGTAAAGCTACTGCGAGGTATACACCTTCCCAAATATGGAAGACGCCAAGATGTTACAGAGACGTAAACCGCATTCACACGCGCGTACATGCAACGCACATCCCACGTAATGTGCATCACAAAAAGGTAACCATCACCCAACGTGCGTGGTAACGCGCTGAACAAAAATACACGGGTACCACGACAGAAAACATATGTCGTACTTACCATCACAACATTGATTGTAGTAGGAGGGCACGTGTATTGTGTACACCCAGGGCTGAATTGCGGGAATACTGAAAAGCTGAAAACCATGCACAGAACGTCACGTCCATGCGTGCGCAGGAGGAGAGCGCATTGTTACGCGCGTACGCAACCCGCGTAGGCAACGCGCCCAGAGCCACACCCAAACGATACCTATATATAGCTAGGGAGGACAAAATGGCACGCACCTCAGCACACAATCGGGATGGAGACCACTAACCAGATGTCTGAGAATGCCTGACCACAGCAATTACCAGCAGTGGACACACGTAATGATGACGGTGAGAGGCCAGGCCCATCTGGCCTACAGCAAACCCCATGTCCACAGGGCACTGTCACAATGGGGCAAAAGCGGCGCCGGCCCACCCTCCCAGAGGAGTTTCGCAAGAGGGCAGTGAGGTTCAGCCAGGAGGAGAATGATCTCCTCCTGGCAGGCATCCTGGAGCGCTATGAAATACTCTTTGGTCAACAGAGCTCCACAACATCCGGTGCCACACGTGCCAGGGCATGGGCGGAGGTACAGGCGGAGGTCGCAACCACAGATGGGCCACACAGGGATGTCGAGAGCCTAAGGAAGAGATATTGCGACATCAAACGTAACATATGCAACGAGCTTGCAAGAGAGAGGAGAGGGACCCAGAGCACAGGAGGAGGCCCAGCACAGGTCGCCAACCTGACTGCACTGGAGCGGCGCCTGGCAGAGAGACTCTGGTCCATGTACATCCATGGCCTTCCCCCTGAGTTGGACACAGCGCACCCAGGTGCTGGTAAGTGTGAGAGTGATCTGCACCAGTGGGAGCCTGCAAGCGCATATGTGTGGGGGTGGCCAATGGTGGAGTGTGGTGTAGGTGGCATGTTTTTGCAAAATGAGGACCCAGGGGGCAGCACAGGCATACAACCAGCCTCTGGGCCATGACCCATTGGGGGAGACATGTCCATGGTGGGCAGGGAGTGGCATACCAAAGTGGATGGGTGTGGTGGCAAGCAGAAGGATCCCACAGTACCAGCAGAGGCTGCCCATGTGTTGCAAGGGAGAGGGTGCAGGGCTTGTGGAGGCAGCACGGCCACACAGGTGTTAACGTGGCCGACGGGACAGCACAATGCACCTGTGTCGAACAAGAACTGTGTTTGCAGGGCTGATAGCGGTAACGGGGCTTCATGGGGTGTGTGGTAGCATGCAAGGGGGAGGGGGTCAGTGGAACTTGCAGGGCAAGGGCCCCCTCGGCATTGGTAGATAGGTAAGGAGGGGGTGGGAGGGAGGGGCCCCCACCAGGACCCATGTGGCTCACCCACACACATGTGCTCTTAGGGGAGTGGGACGGGTGCAGACAGGCAGTCATGCCGCATATGACCTATATGATATTGTATCCCACAGGTGACATAGGCGCTATAGATGCAGCAGAGGAGGCGCAAGGGGACAGTCAGCCCTGGCCATGCACCCCCATGGACCCTGTGCCGGAGGTGTCCCAGGTAGAAGTAGGAGTACCCCCAACCCCCCCCAGGGGAGGACATTGGGACCATCACACAGCCTGCATGTGGAGCAGAAACAAACTCCAATGACGCCACGGGGGAGGTGTCTGCTGAGGCGGACCAGCGAACAAGGGATGTGGCGCTGTCCGCTGTGTCTGATGTCATTCAGCAAATGCAGGCGCACACCGCAGCGGCACACAGGGATGCAGAGGGTGAGTGTCAAACTGTGTTCTGTTGTCAATGCGTCTGCATAGGTGTTTTTTTATTTTCATTCTGACAATGCACTACCTGCTGTCTCCACAGGTATACGGCATTTACTGCGGGCGGGGCTGAGGGAGCAGCGCCGGCAAAGGCGTGCGCAACGCCGACACCAGCGCACGATGTCCGGGCTCCTGGTGGGGGTCCCGAAGCTGGTCACAGCTGCAGAAAGCATGGCTGAGAGCCTACAAATAATAGCGGCACACATGGAGGCGATGCCACCACCACCACCTCCACCAGCACCAGCGGTGGGAGGGGCCGTGCAAGGCATGGCAGGGGCAGGGGGAGGGGGAAATAAAACGCAAAACATGCGGCTGTAGCACATGTCATGTCTCCTGTGTTGCTTGTGGGGGGCAATATTACGCACAGCCCACCCGTGCCTGACCCTGGGGCCTGCCCGATGCAAACTATTCTGCCAGACGGTGTAGCCACCGACACTGCTGTGGCCAGTGGGTGATGGGGGGGTGTTGGACTGGTAATGTGCAGTGGGATGCTTGGGGGGGGGGGAGGTCAGCCAATGGCCTATTCGGGGCTCCTTGGAAATGGCCTGATGGGGTTAGTACCGGATCTGGGCGGTTTGCATTGGCTTTGATTGAAGATGCATGGTGGTGGTGTTTGACATAGAGTGCACCCATGATGGTGCAGGGCCGGTACATGAGCTCATGGGGGTGGGGAGGGGGTTAGACTGATATCTTGGTGGGTGGAGGGGAGCTAGGATATGGCATGGGCCCAAGTTGCTTCCACAAAATGAATAGTTCTGGCATCAGAGGGTCCTTGGAGGAGGACATGAGCTGCTGAGGGCACCAGTACATAGATGGGGTGGCTATGCCCCACTCACCTTGCTTTGCCATTTTCTATGTGAAGAGGATAGGACTCCACATATCCAGGTCTCGGGAAACACCAACGAGATCAGAGCACAGCAGATACACTTACCCAGACTGCGACCATAGCTTTGAGGTATGTACTTCGGAGATGCCCCACAAGCACATGTTTGGAGGGACAGTCCATGTGGTAGCAGGGGTCAGTGACCGAACTGCTGTCCTGTGTTCTGTTTAATCCTATGTATTTGCTATAGACGACTGACAACAGTCACCCTTGATGCAGTGGAACCCCCTGTGCCTCATTTGTAAAAAGCCTCACAACACCATGACATACACAACGAATGGACCAAATTAGTGCCCCAGCCCATGTCCCCTTGCGGCCATGTCCACTCTGTCCACCCCTAGCCCTGTGCACTTTAAGGCTCAGTGCCCATTAGCCCCCTTGCTGTATCCATGCCATCATCCACCCTGGTCTGAGCCCATCACAGATGCTGCACATAGCCTTGCATGTTCCACCACAGCTGACCCCTAGGCACTGTTAGATGTGTGTGCTTTTGGCCATGTGTGGCACTGGCCCATGTAATGCCCATATCGCTAAACGCATGACACGTGTAAAGTACCCTGCATCCACCCTTTGTATCTCACACTGACACACGTGTGTGGCCACATGTGTCGCTCACACAACACTGACCCATAGCAAAGAGGGATATCTGGACAGCACAGTTAACCTGTAACAATGTAAAACTTTATTTACATTAACATTTTTTGGAACATTTGGCATTGCCCATCATGCCGACATTGCTGTCATCCAGCCCTGCTGCCCGCCGTGAGTGTGGCAGGCCATCGCATTGGGCTGTCACAGGGTGGGTGTATAATGCGCATCCGCACGCTACACACCCCGGGGACCCCTGTCACATGGTGGCTGATCCGGCGCGCCCCCAGCTACACGCTCCTCCAGCAAGCGCAGCCGGTCAGCCACCATGGTCAGGGTTGCCAGGACCTGCCCCATGATGAGGGTGTGCTGCCTCTGGGCATGTGCATGCGCACGCAGAGCCGCGGCCACGCACAGCCCGCACATGCAGCCACACAGACACAGGTCTCCCCGTGTCTGTGTGGCTGCATCCACGGTGCGCCTGTCAGCGGCTATGTGTGCCATGCCCACGTCCAGGAGGGGTGCATCGCCATCACCATGGTGCAGGTGGCTGGCGCCCCCGTAGCCCTGTGACAGCCCATGAAGATGGGCACATGGCACACGTGCCACCACCACCCCCCCATCCCCCTCCAGCTCCACGTTGGCCAGGTCACCTCCCTCCGGCCCCTGTCCCACCACAGCAGGGCCCCTACCCTCCCAAGCCACCTGCACCCACCCCTCCTCCCCCTGCCCTCCCAGCACCTCTGCCCTCTCCCCCTCTCCCACCTCATCCCCCACCGTAGCCACACGAGGCAGCTCCATTTCCTCCTCACCCGGACCCCCCCTCCCCCACTTCCTCCTCCTCCCCCTCGGCGTCAGATGCTGCATCGCCCCCATATGGTGGTGTGCCGTGCTCCTCACCCATGGCCACTGGGTCGGGCAACACCTCCTGGCCGTTATCTCTCTGCGGCTCCCCGGGCCCCGCATCGTGCACCACTGGCTCCTCCGCAGCACGTGCATCCACTGTGGGAGAGGGGAACACATGTCATCTCCATGTTCACACATCAGCCACAGCAGTCACATACATCCTGTGGTCATGACAGCCAGTGCCCCACAGGGCCATGTCACATCACTCACCGTCCTGTTGGGCCATCCGCTCCCTCTGCATGCGACGTACAAAACGGGGGTACCTTGCCCTCAGCTCCCGCGCCTTCTTGCGGAGATCCTCGACCTATTGGAGTGACAACACATATTGACATTAGGGGACAGACACCCTTTCGGGGCCTCTGCCGCAACACATATATTTATCGGTGTGCAATATAGTTTGTTCCTAGGATCACAGACTGGGGCATTCCCCACAGCACCAGGATGAGGGGTAGGGCTCTGAGGTGAGGCCTACTGCATCCTGGGGATCTGGTTTGCCCTTGTGTTCACAGACTGGGGCATTCCCCACACCACCAGGATGGGTTATGGGACCTGTGGTGAGGCCTACTGCATCCTGGGGATCTGGTTTGCCCTTGTGTTCACAGACTGGGGCATTCCCCACACCACCTGGATGGGATATGGAGACCTGTGGTGAGGCCTACTGCATCCTGGGGATCTGGTTTGCCCTTGTGTTCACTGACTGGGGCATTCCCCACAGCACCAGGATGAGGGGTAGGGCTCTGAGGTGAGGCCTACTGCATCCTGGGGATCTGGTTTGCCCTTGTGTTCACTGACTGGGGCATTCCCCACACCACCAGGATGGGGATATGTGTTTTTACTGTACTCACAAACAGGCCCAGCTACCATGGCACAGGGACAGGGGATGGGCTCCTCATTTGGGATCTTCAGCATCCTGGGACTATGGTCTGTTTCCTTTACTCAAACAGGGCCAGATACCATGGCACAGGGACAGGGGATGGAATCCTCATTTGGGGCCCTCTGCATCCTGGGGCTATGGTCTGTTTCTTGTGAGCACAAACAAGGCCTGTATCCATAGCACCAGGACAGGGGGTGGACCCCCTTTAGGGGCCTGCAGCATCCTGGGATGTCTTTGTGCTTTGTGCTAGCTGACAGGGGCATGTGACAGACCCCTGTGTGTCTCTTGGCCTTGGTGGTGGGCCTGTGGTTTTCTGTAGATTGGGCACATCACTGAGGATGCAACAGCGCCCCGTAGCATACCAATGTGGTCATTAGTTCACCTCTGCCATGGTTGCAGCTACCCCCTGTGGGCTTGGGGGTTCTGATATTGGGTGAGTGGATGGCCTAGCTACAAGCTGGATGCGACAACACCAGACATTCTCCAGCAGTGCAGATTTTATTAGTGCTTTGGTTACAGGCTGTTCTTCACCACATCCTCATTTGGGGTGCCTGTCCCCAAACACTTACCTCACGTGGGTAATCAGAGCTCCTGTTATATCTGTTGGTGAGGCGGTCCCAGGCCCTCCTCACTCTTGTTAGGTTCTGCCTCCTGGACGAGCCAGGGAAGAGGCGTTGCTGGCGGAGGCAGAAGAGCTCTATCAGCAGGTAAAGGTCACTGTGTGTAAAGGCAGGCTTCCTCGACATGGCTGCCATCTGCTCTGAGTGTATCTCAGCTGCATAGCCACGTGCGTTCATGAGGGCGTAGCCACGTGCGTTCATGAGGGCGTAGCTACGTGCGTTGGCGAGGGCGTGGCCACGCGCACAAATACATCTTGGGGCCATGACACGGCGCGTGCTTATGTGCGTTGCTGTCGGCAGAAGGGCCTGCTTACGTACGTGCGGCAGAGCGTTGGCTCGTGCGTTGGCATGTTTGATTACAGATCCTCATGGTGTACTGCAACTCACATTAACGCTACCATCTATACGTGTGATGGCCTATGGCTTATCCTAGCCTGTGGGCAGGAGCTGGATTTTGAATCCCCCACATTTTTGTCCTACTGCTATATATTGCAGGGTCTGCAGCATGTGTTTCTAACACCTTCTGCTTCTGACATCTCACATTAGGAAAATTTCACATTCCTTTGTCGAGGACTGTCCTTGATGTGGAGATGTCTCTCACATTTGTAATGTCCCTTTTGTTTACATGGATTGGGGGGGGGGGGTGGATGGAGACCAGGGCACAGAGAGTGTCCCTGATTGGCAAACTGTGGAGGTGGCATCGGGACCAATGTAGAGCTTCTGTGTATCTGTCTGTTTTGAAATGTATAGCATTAGTTGTATCCTTCTCAAGCGTACTCTTTCACCCTTTCTCTCGTTCCTCTCTGGGTTTTTGATGACAAACATAGGCTTGCAGTCTGTACTTTACCTCTGCTATTATTGGGTTACAGACACCACTACTCCAGATGCAGATGCACCTGGCAGCCCTGCCATGTATCACCACAGTGGGCTCAAACCCATAAATTCTGAATGCACAGTCAGTGCATTTGCCAGTGGAGTAAATCTCTGTAGCTCCTTCTACATGCCTAGCTGGCTACAGAGCGACTTCAGTTCACCACACAGTCCATCTGCTGTGGTTCACAGGGTTTGATTGGAGCAGTCACAACCATGATGCACTACACATGCAAATCAGCTGTCCACTGATTAACACAAGATGGGGAATGCAACCCTACAGCACCTCAGCCTGGTAGGGGGAACTGACCATGTGCACACCCACAGCACCTCGGCCTGGTAGGGGGTACTGACCGTGTGTTTTACTGACACACAGTAGCTACACACCGTCACATTGTGCGGTTACTGTGCTCACCCTGAGGGTGCGGTGAGGTGCCCAGAACCAGGTCCACAGCACCATCCATGGCAGACATAGGCCATGGTGGAGGTCCAAAGCAGTGTTAATGTGTGAGATAGGTAGTTTCTGCACATAACACCTTGGATATATTTGTCTGTCTCAGTCAGGTGTAGTCACTATGGACCCCTAGGAGGATTATGGTGGTAAACAGGGTCTCCCATCAACAGATCCACATTCTACCTCCCTGCAATGGGGGCAGTAGGGGGGACCATCAACCTCAGTTCTGCTGTGGAAATAACACCCTTCAGGGCAGTCAATGCAGCGCTCTACATATCCATAGCACAAAAGCAGACAAACAGTAGGCCTGTATATGCTAGGCTGCACCCAAACACTATCTGATATTTTCCTGCAGCAAGCCTTCAGCCACTGCATCCTGCAAGCCACTCCATCAAGACACAGACCAGCCACAAACAGTCTGTTAGTTAGTCAATAGTGCATGTGCCCAGTGGAGATGCATGCACCCAGAACTGGGATGTCAGCATACACAGCAAGCAGATAAATCAGTGACTGGGCCCCAAAAGGAAACCCATATCTATCACATGAGAGAAATACTATATAGCACTATGGGGGTGCCTAGCCATGCTGTGGTCACTGCACAGTCAGGGTGAGAATGATCTCTCAGCAGGACATACTGAGGTCACCCTGTCTGTGTAGGTGGTGGCCGGGCACTAAAATGTCCCAGTCAGTGCCCTATGCCCTGTGCAGATGCACCCTGGCCAGGCCACCCTGTCCGGCCTATACCCATGGTACCTTGCTCCTCATTATGCACATTGGCAGGCCAATACTGGCAACAGTGCTGGCAGTGTGGGCTGTGAAAGGTGTTTGCAGCCACCACACACTGGATAGACAGACAGCCACCCCCACACCTATGCCAGCATTGTGCTACTATAGAGGTGTTCAGCAGCCATACACACCACACCAGTCCTGGGCACAGTACAGGCATGGATATGGTACGCAATACTGTTGGGGGTCACTCCCCAGGGTGGTAAACACTATCAGAGATCAGACCTGCAGCACACACCACAGACATCAGAATGATTGTTATGGTGGAGCTCAATGAGCAAAATGTGCTTAACGTAGGAATTGATATCTGCCAGTTATCAGAGGAAACGTTTGATAGCTGTGTACCATATACCCAGGTGTAGGGTGGCATTGCTAAGGTATGCAACTGCTAGTATTGGGAGATACAGACAGGGCCCAATGTCCTGCCTCTCCAGGAGGCATTGGCCAATGGGGCCTGTGGGTGTGGGTGTGTCTGGCCCTGTTGGCTGCTGCTTTACGGCAGAGTTTCCCAACTCCAGTCCTGGTGTTCCAAACACTGTTCGGGTTTTCATGCTGTCCCTCATAGATATGCATGAGCTATATCTGCATACCAGGGGGGTGGTGCATAGATATGCAGCACAGGCATCTTTATTAGAGGCAGCATGGAACCTGAATGGTGTGGGGCCCTCCAGGACTGCATTTGCGAGACTCTGCTCTAGGTAATGCGCCTGTTTATGGTGTCTGTGTTTGGTGTGGTAAAATATAGGCGTATTAACCATGCGTATGTTCTTTGCAATAAAGGAGTGTCTTTACTATCACTGTTTAGTGGTGGGTAAAACTATGGGGACTGGGTTGGCAGGAGCCCCAGCTGGGATTTGAACCTGTGACCCTCTGGTCTTACAGGCACTGGCTGTGTCCGTTGCACCACACTGTGGCCACAGAGACAGTGCAGTCTGGAGATAGGAAAACTGGCCTGACGAGTCAGAGACCCTGCTCTGCACAATTGTACTGTGGGCTCATTTACCTTGTATGGAGACAAACGTGCAAGGAAACCTCACAAACAACCTCGAAAAAAGGGGCAAACACCCATAACCAAGCTGGGCAACAATGATATCATTGGGCAACATTGAAAAACACTCCCAGGAAAGCTCCAATAAAATGAAATGATTTTTGAAAGGGTCTACGGAGCGTAGACCCTTCCAAACATCATTTCTTTTTTTTGGAGCTTTCCTGGGAGTGTTTGTTATTGTTGCCCATTGCTATCACTGTTGCCCAGCTTAATTATAATTTTTACCATTTTTCTTGTGGTCATTTTAACGTTTTATTTGATATTTTGTTCTGTGCACATGTATCACACTGCTCACGTTTTGTAGGTTTCCCCGGTTTTGCTGTACATTGCTGACGGAAATGGTTTCTCTTCCCTTTAATATGCCTTTAACGACAGGTTTTCATTCGCGTTGGAATTGAGCTCTGAAATTCAGCGCGTTAGTGTGAGGGGAGCCTCTCCCCGCCCACTCTCCGCCCATTGACCCCTTCTCTCCGCCCACTCTCCGCCTTCTGCGCTGTTTTAACGCGCCGCTGGGGTTTACGATCGTTAAATGCAGTTAACGCGCGTAATGTACGGTTAACGATCGTTCGCACATCAGAACACGCGTTCTGACGTGCAAACGATCGTTAATCGTACATTACGCGCGTTATTTACGATTACCGCGGTTTAGTAAACATACCCCTTAGTTCGCTTGTAAAGTCAGCGAGAAATGCCAGATCACATAACCACTCTTCATCTTCCAACTCTGCTTGGTCATCTCCCCTTCAAAAAACTTCTTATTTCATTCAGCAAATCACAAAATCTTTGCAGAAATTTGTGCCTACTTAGCCACCTTACATCTGTGTGCAAAATGATTTCCGCTGCCCCTTCATCAAGAGTAAGATTGAAAAGCCATCTTTGAAGTGATCTTCCACAAACTAAATTTACAGTTTTGAAAGTAATGTCCATGACAGCCTTTGTATTGACTCTCTTGCTTGCCAGAACTTGCTGGTGAATGATGCAGTGGTAAGAAAGAAAATCTGGGAAGTCATCATGCTGTCTACAGAGGGCTATGAAACCGTTAACCTCACCTGTCATTGCTCTTGCTCCATCAGTAGTGATGGAAACACGTCTATGCAATGGAAGATTACACTTTGTCACAAAGGAATGGAAAAAACTGAATATTTCCTGACCGGTAGTTCTCCCTTTTAAAGAAATCATTCCAAGTAGTTCTTTAACACTGAAGTCTTCAAAAACCATCCGGATAAAGACTAGTAACTGGGCTATGTCTCTTATGTCTGTAGATTCATCCAGTTGGAGTGAGAAAGCAACACAATTTGAAACATCCTCCAACAATTGTTCAGTTGTGTCTCCACACATCTTTTCTATTGGCAGCACGACGGTATTTCTTGACAATTGTACATCTTGAATAGCAGCTATGATCTCTTTCTTATTTTTAAATCCTTCAAAAAGATTGTCAGCTGCTTCAAGAAAACAATCTTTTACAAATTCCCCTTCAGTGAAAGGTTTGCATTTCTTTGCGATCAGGTTGCTGACCTTGAAGGATGCTATGGTTGGATTGACCGAATGTGACCTTGGCTTCGCCATCAACTGTTGCTGAGTAGCCAATTTCGATTTAAGTTCTTTGAGCTTCATTTTAAGAATTTCACTTTTGGGTGGAAAATCAGCATCAAACTTATTGCTATGCAGAGCCTTATAATGACGTTCCAGTTTACCCTTTTTGGTCAAGGATACTGGGGCGTTACAAATTAGACAACAACACTTGTCTTTCACCATGATGAATAAGTAGTCCATTTCCCATTCATCATGAAAGTGGTAGGTTTTGCTCTTCTTTGGAACACTCATCTTCGTTATACTGGGGTGGCTGGATGTAAGAAGGCCAAATCTGCTAAGTTAGTATAAACACTGGCTGAATCAGGTCCAAAACTGTCACTGTCCCGAAGTATTAAAGATCAACAGGAACTGAAGACCTCTGGATGATGTGCAATACAAGGATTGGTGATGCCAAAACCACACATGCAGTTCTAAAAGTAAAAATAAGAATTCATCATACTGGCACCAATCAAATACCACCAAACAGTCGTCAAAAAAACTCAAACACCTGTCCAGAAAACCAGATAAAATCAAATACCACCAAACAAGTTCAAATACCACCACACGCGATTTAATAAATTCTGCACACAGTGTAGAATCAACACAAATGCAAGGCGAAATAAAATTGCAGTGTAGAATCAACACAAAGGCTAGGCAAAATAAAATTGCAGAGGAAAGCAAAAGTCACAGTGGTTTGAACCAATTTGAAGGCAAGGCACAGGCAAGTTAAAACAAAATTGGAAAAGCCCGCCAAAATCACCAAATTCTTGGACACTTTGTTGTGTCTGCCCGAAAACGTTTAATGAAAGCGAACTATAAAGCGTCCAACGACCAGCACATGACACAACTAATATGGTAAGTGTATTCAGGTAAAGCCCAGGCTAATGGATATCGTCCGGTATATAACACACTTCTAAGGGGTGTTGGGGTGGGGGCAGGAATCGGTGATTCTGAGAGGCAGGAGACCAGGTATGACGCCGGGTCTGTGGCGTCTCGTCACGGGCGGCGGCCCCCTGGGATACCCACAAACTATTGGCACAAAAACATCAAACTCCCCAAATACACCCGCAGGCAAGATTCCCGCAGGCAGGGAAAAAAGACAGGCAAAGGATCAGCAGCGGTGGCAAGCCCTCAGCAGACGACCTGCCGGCACGAGCTCTCTCCTAGCGACTGGGCGAGCTGCTGGAGAGATAGAGCCAAGTGGGGCTGGCGATCTACCCCTGTCCCCTCCAGATTGCGATCTACCTGTTGGACATGCCTGATCTATTTGAACAAGCACGTAAAGTGCTCCATCAAAGGAGGAATGAGAAATATCCTAAATCGCTTGGTTCCTAACTCTCACATCCCTCATTTGGCAATCATCCAAACACATGCCCCCATCAATCCATTCCCAACTGCACTGCTGAACTCTCCATCTCCTGCTTCTAATCTGCTCTTCTGTGAATCTACATCCCTCCATCCCCCCTTTCTTTCCCCTTCTGGCCCCCCCCCCCCTCCCATTAACATGTTCGTCCCTCTCTGTTCTGGACAACATTCTACCAAGGAGAAAACACTATGAAGAGTGGGCAATCGCCTTGCCCTGAGGAAGACATTAGGCGAGAGGATTAACCTAGCTTCCACTCCATTACCCCCATTCCCTTAGAAAGTTAAACAACAACACAACCCGATATTTGTAAAGGAGAGACTGCTCTATACGGGCCCCTCTTTCCATGTTTCCTTCTCCCCTCGACTTCCACCTCCACATTACCGCCTATAGACTCGCCGCCTACATTCAAACCTGTGCGTTGAGATATCTTAGCATTTAAAACTTTTAAATTCATATTTCCACCTGCCAACTTCAGATTCACTGAGGCTCTCTGAGGAGGGACAAGGCACAACCTACCTCATTAAAGATCTCAGCATAAGAGATATGAAGGAATAAACAGAGTAAATATATTAAACAGTTCAACATATGACCCCATCAGGTTGGAGCTGTAGTATCCATCCCTTGGGCGAAGGGGCTGTCTTGATCTGCATCTGCCAAACATCTGGATCTCGGGATCTTTCGTCACTTAGGAGTAGAGACTTCCCAGTCTCCCTTTGAATTTTGTTACGGAAGCGGGCGCTCACCATATTGTAAGGCATCCAGAAAGTCCAGACACTCTGGTAGGTCTAGTATGCGGTGCTTTATGCCATTCCATTCGAAGATCAGTGAAAAAGGAAAGCTCCACCTATAAGGTACACAGCGTTTTTGAAGAGCTTGTGTGAGGGGTTGGAAGCTTTTACATCTCTCCAAGGTGCGATGCGAGATGTCTTGGAAAATCTGAAGATCTTGACCGTTATATGAAAAGGATATTTTACCCTGCAGGCTGCGAAGTAAAGCCACCTTGTTCTCAAAGAAGCTAAAGCATGCAATGATTGGGCGCAGGCATGCGTTGGAGTCTTTCCTGGCCCCAAGGCTACGATGAGCGCATTCCAGTTTCACTGGTCAAGGGGAGTTTGTTACACAGAAGGCAAATATATCTTGCACTATAGCCAGCGAATCCTCTCTCTCCCCAAGACTTTCCGGAACACCTAAGATGTGGATGTTATTTCTTCTCTGGCGATTTTGTAGATCTTCTTGACGCTCCAGCAGGTCCTTTATTATTTGTTCCATTTTTTTTTTATCTTAGTTTGGAGAGCAGCTGAGGAGTCAATTTGTTCACCAATATTGACTTCAGTTTGCGTTACTCGGTCATCAAGGGCTTTTAGTCGGCACGCATATCTATCACTGCTTTGGTGAAATCCATTCTGAAGAGTTTTAGTTCTTGCAATATTTCCAAGAGATCTTGCTTCGTTGCTAATGTTGAGATCACAGCTTCGTCTAATACTCGTGACGTGGAACTATGCTCGGTCTCCGACGAGAGTTCAGGATTTGGATCAGTGGTTCTGGAGAATTTGGACAGGGCAGAAGCATATGATTTAACTTTTGCCATGATATGGAATTACTTGATATAATTCTGATGGCCACATCTTCAAAGGATATAAACAGGCTGGAATCAGGCCAGAGGGTGGCTACTTAAATGGTCAGTGGTCTTCATTATAAGGCTTATGGGATAGACTTAAAAATCTGAATATATATACTTTGAGGAAAGGCGGGATACATTTAATAGATCCATGAAATCAGTGCACAGGATGTGGCCCTCTTCCCGCTGAAAGAAAGCTCTAGAATAAGGGATTATAAGAAAAAAGTGCAGGGATAGACTCAGGAGGAATCTGAAGGAATACTTCGTTGAACAGCCTCCCAGTGGATGTGGTGGAGACATGAATTTTATCAATTCAAAAAAGCAAAGAATAAATATAGAGAATCTCTAAGGGAAAAGAAGGAATTGTAGAATTTAATAATTCTTATGGGTGAGCAGACTGGATAGGCCATATGGGCTTTATCTGCCATAATTTTCTGTGTTTCTGTGCTAACAGATATCAAAAAATATTTTTTCCGTATCTGATGCTATAATCCTTTGCATTACATCTTGTTTCCAAGCCTCTGCTAGTTTATCTAGATGCCGTGCTTCCTTAAGCGTTCTACCCATCTTGTATCATCTTGCTAACCTTTTAAACTTTGGTGACAGAGAAGTAAACACCTTATCTATTTTTAATACGTGCACATTGTCTCCTATCTGCCCCTTCAAATGTTAAATAATGTCTAACCTGCAAAAATTGCAATAATGTTCAAGATCTCCAATATCTTATCTTCTGACACTTCCAAGCCCTGAATCAAGCCCTGCCCTTCCTCAGCAAGACCACACTTGCTGCTGTCCTGTCCTGATAAGATGTTATTTTGTTGCAGCTGTGGTGTATCCCCACTGACAGTGCTGTCACATTCCTCCTCCACTGTCAGGGTCAGTTGCAATGAAGCGTTTCTGCCTGTATTATTTTATTTTTATTTATTTATATTCTCTTATATACCGCACTATTCAGCATCAGCGCGGTTCACATAGAACAAAAATCTCAGTACAGTCAACATGCATGAGTTTACAGATAACAAGGGAAGGAACTTGGATAACAAGGGCAATTATTTACAATCTATTTACAAGGATAATACTATTATGGGCTTAATGTGAAAGAGTACATGCATCCTCTCCTCTACTGTTTCCCTCCTCGCTCCACTTCAAAGCAATTTCCCATTTTAGAAGTATGGGAGATCCCTACTAAATAAAAAGCGAGTGTTGCCAGCCTCATTCGGGTCAGCAACTAAGTGTAGCCCCTCCCCTCTGCTCGTGAAGGGTGCGGATACCCTGCTGATGTCACTATGGTAGCTCTTCCCACTTAGTAAATGACCCTCCCCACACCACTGAAGATGTCACTCTTCTGATCTCTATCATGCTGCCTGACTGATTCTTTGAATCTGATATAGGGCCTGATATTCTACTGTGCATAGCTGTCACCACTGAACTTTAACCCCAGTGCTGCACAGCCCACAGGCCCGCAAATGCTAACCGGGCAGCTGCTCAATTTTTTTCGCTGTCCGGTCAGCTCCCATGGGTAAAGATAGGCTAGCTTTTGCTGCACCTATCTTTTACCCATGAGTTCTAACCGGGCAGCAGTGTAATATCACCACTGCCCAGTTAGTGACTGGAGCCGACAGCGCTCCTCCCCAGAATGCTCACAATATTTATTTATTTAATAAACATTTTTATACTGTACTTTCCAAAGATCAAGCGTGGTTTACAAAAAACAGGATATGAATTGCATGAAAGTGCATATTCATTTACATGGAACTAATGAAACTTTATACAAATAATTTATACAAGAACAGGTATAACAAATATCATAACAAACTATGTACAGTAGGGGTGAAAAGGGGGTTCAAAGGAGCAGAACAGTAATGGTTACTGTAATGTGGGAGTGATATCATTTAGGGGTATGTTTACTAAACTGCGGTAACGGTATATAACACGCGTTATGTAATGTTAACGATCGTTAGCGCATCATAACGCGTGTTATGATGTGCTAACGATCGTTAACTTTACATAACGCGCATTATGATGCGTTAACGATCGTAAAGCTCCGCAGCGTGGCAAAACACCGCAGAAGGTGGAGAGAGGGCGGAGAGAAGGGGTCAGAGGGCGGAGAGTGGGCGGGGAGAGGCTCCCTTCACACTAACGCGCTGATCTGAAGAGCTAAATCCTAACGCGAATGAAAACCTGCCATTAAATGCACATTACAGGGGAGAGAAACCATTTCAGTGTCAGCAATGTACAGCCTAGGCAGGGAAACCTAAAAAAAGTGATAAGTGTGATACATGTGCACAAAACAAAAGGGCACATAAACACTGAAAATGACCCCAACAAACTGGGAAAAAACCATAATCAAGCTGGCCAATAGTGGTATTAATGAGAAACATCAACCCCCCCTTGAGAAAGCTCCATAGAAAAGATATAAATCGTGGAAGGGTCTACACTCCGTCCCCATACAAGGTGAATGAGCCCACAGTGAAATAGCGCTGCTCAGGGTTTTCCACTCCATCGGACAGGGTTCCTATGGCATGCACATGTCCCGAAACATCAGGGCGGGCATGTCGGAACGGCAACTGGACCGATGATGGAAAAGGGGATACAGAGGGCCATAGGCGGCACATGCTGTGGTGCAGCTGGGCCACAGTGCGGACTAGGGTGATGCCCAGCTGGCCCATACGAATGCTGAAACAGCAGAGCAGCCAGACAGCAATTGCTGAAGGCCCAACATGGGCACGACTGTGTTTCCCACAGTGTCACAGGGGATAGTACCCAACAGCTACCCCCAAGGGCACAGAACATTGGCAGGCGGGGCTGGGGGGGAGCGTGGACGTGTATGCAGGCACCCCTACCCCAGAACCCGTACCATAGGCAGCCGCCTACCTGCACACTGGATGGCCTGAGACTGCGCACCACCAGCACCACCAGCAGAAGGGCATGTCAGCATGGTGGCTGAGGGATACTGGTGGTGGGGGGGACAGTGGCAGCTGCCCAGAGCAGACCGTGGCCTAGCCCTGTGTAGGTGGGTGCCGTGTACTGCAACAGACAGACCCTGTCTGACGAACAGTCATGGTATCACTAAGAAACATACTGACTCTGTGACAACAAGGTGGTGCAGTGCACAAAACCAGTGTATTCAGAAGCAGAGGGTCACAGGTTCAAGTCCCGGCTGTGGTTCCTGCCAACCCAGTCCCCATATTTTACCCACTAATACAACGTGCTAATACAGACAGCACCTTTATTGCAGATGACGTAAACATGCCCATGACACCTACATTTTACCCTACAGAGCACGGACACCATAAACATGCACATTACCTAGAGCAGAGTCTCCCAAATGCAGTCCTGGAGGGCCAAACACCATTCCGGTTCCATGCTGCCTCTGATAAATATGCCTGTGCTGCATTTCTATGCGCCACCCCCATGGTATGCAGATGTATCTCATGCATATTCATGAGGGACAGCATGAAAACCTGAACAGTGTTTGGCACCGCAGGACTGGAGTTGGGAACCTCTGCCGTAAAGCAGCAGCCAACAGGGGCAGACACACCCGCACCCACAGGCCCCATTATCCAAAGCCTCCTGGAGAGGCAAGACTTTGGGCTCTGCGTGCATCTCCCAATACTAGCACTTGCATACCTTAATGGACCTGGTGCTGGGCGGACAGGGTGCTGGTGCTGGGTGCGGACAGGCCCGCACAATGTGACTGTCTGTGGCTACTCTGTGGCAGTGCCACACACGGTCTGTTGCCCCTACAAGGCCGAGGTGCTGTGGGGGTGCATACCCAATCTTGTGCCCATCTCTCGTCTGCTGATTTGCATGTGCAGTGCATCATGGGTACGGGGTGAGCTAACCCTATCCTGGTAACCACAGCAGACAGTTTGTGTGGTGACGTGCAGTCCTTCTGCAGCCAGCCAGGGCTTTGTTCACAGCCTTATAAAGTGTCCTATAGGGGACATTATAGGGTGCCTTGGCGGACAGTACACTTTATAATGTGCCTTATGGAGTGCCTTATGCGGCACTTTAGGTTATGCTACCGTGAGGGTGTGTTTGCTGGCAGCACTAATTAAAATACACGTCAAATGCCTCAACAATCACTACTTAAATGTAAAGGGTGCTGCCTCAGCCAGCCTTATACATTAGGCCCACTGGGGAATCGAACCCATGACCCCTGTACCATCAGTCAGTGTTGTAACCATTGTGCTACAGCTCTATTGCTGTGCTTGTATGCCTGTGCGCCTTCTTAAGATTAACGCACGGTGACGTGCCCTGTAGCGCTCGTTCATTTATGGCGCCTTGTAACACGTGTTCTCGGCGCGTTCTCGGTAACGATGTACCGCCCATGTCTTTATTTGGGATTTCTGTCTCTACCACGGCTCCTAATGCGAATCGCACTAACACAGTTTAGTAAACATACCCCTTAGTGTTAGTGAAAGAGTACTCAGGCTATGGGATGTTGATACTGTTTGTGTGGGGTGGTTAAGCTTTGATCCATAGTGTGTAGTAAATAGGAGTGTTTTTAGGTATTTACGGAATGTTCTGAGGTCATTAACTTCTCTAAGATCCTCGGGTAATTCATTCCAGAGTATGAGGGGCGATGTGTGAAAATGCTTTATTATTAGTTACCTTTTTGGCTTTTTTGTAATCCAACGGTGTTATAAGTTTATGTTTGTATTTGCTCCTTTGTGTTCGGTTTGTTGTTTGCTTATGAATTAGGGAGCTGATAAATGAAGGCGCTAAGTTATTAATTATTTTGAATGTGGTCACCAGTATTTTATAGTTAATTCGGCAGTGGATAGGTAGCCAGTGTAATTTGAAGAGAATGGGTGTAATGTGTTCAATGGTGCTGACATTCATGATTGATCTTGCAACCACGTTTTGAGCTAGTTGCAGTCTTCTGAGAGCCTGTTTAGATGCATCATGAAGAATGGAGTTATCAAAATCAAAATGAGGTGTAATGATTGCCTGTATTACTGATGTGTAGTCCTGAAGGTGAATTAGGGGACGGAGCTGTTTTAACAGTTTAAGTTTATAATGAATTTTTGTGACTGTTTTCTTAATGTGAGATTCCATACTGAGGGTCTGGTCTAGAATAACCCCTAGGTATTTTACCTCTTTTTTTACTGTAATGGTGGAGTCTTGGAGCAGAATTTCTGTTGGGGGTACAAAACTTTGATTCCTGGTGACAAATAGCACTTCGGTTTTTGAATAATTTATGAATAGGTTGTGTTTTTTGAGCCAATGCGAAATATCATTAAAACAGTTTGAAATCAATTGAGTCGGTGGGTTTGGTAATTTGAATGGGATGTAACACATGATGTCATCCGCGTAGATATGATGATTTACGCGGTGCCTTTTAAGGATGGAGCAGATAGGCTGCAGATAGATTTTAAAGAGGAGGGCTGAAAGTGCAGAACCCTGGGGGAGGCCTTGCTCCTGTTGGAAAGTTGAGAAGGTTTGTTGGTTAATTCTAACTGCTTGTGTTCTGTCCTTTAGGTATGATTCAAACCATTTATACACTGTTTTGGTTAGCCCTATCTGCTTGAGTCTGGTATGCATAAGTTGATGACTTACGCTATCAAATGCTGCTTTGATATCCAAGAAAAGGAGGAAGAAGGCTTGCTTTGAGTCGTCTATTCCCCGTGACAGTGTCGATTAATACTGTAAGAAGTGTTTCCACTCCATGGGATGGGCGAAAACCATATTGTTGTTCGTTGAGTGGGGCAGTTATGTCAGTGTTGTCCTGAAGTATGCCCCAATGCTACATGATTAGCATCGGGGTGTGTGGCTGCGTTAATCCGTGATATTCTGCGGCACTAACAAGGTTAGTGCCACTGAATATCCCTCTAAGTGGCATTTACATGGGTTACAGGTCTGTAACCGTGTAAATGCATTTGAATATTGGGCCCACATTTTTTATTTAGCTTTTCTGAGTTTTATTGGAATAACTATAGAGATGAAGAAACCACTGTCTCATACTGTGATGTGAAACTTAGGTTCTAGAAAAGACTGATGTGCGGCAGGAAGTGATCCTGTGGTTGGGATCTGTCCTCTAGGTGATCAGGAACCCTCTCGCCCCAAGAGGGTTTCTCCGGGGCCATGTACCCATGGGGGAAGGGTTGGGACAGTCATTGTGGTTGGCGATTCTATCATTGGACGTGTGGGTGGCTGGTGGATATGAGGATTGCCTAGTGGCATGCCTGCCTGATACGAGGGTGGCAAACCTCATGTCCACCTAGACAAGGTTTTAGGTGGTGC
>CM066041.1:248877990-249103609 GCA_033557465.1 Ichthyophis bannanicus | reverse complement strand
TTGCTATGGTAGTTTATTTGCATAGTGTGAGGGGCCTAGTGTTAATGTCCTTTATTGGTATTGGTCAGTAGTCATTACTGGAAACCAGGTCAGCAGCTCAGGTGGCAGTAGTGGAAGGGCTTTGTTTCTGATTGCTTTCAAGTCAGAGTGTTTCCATGTCTAAAGACTAGCTCAGTGGCATTATCCCAAGTGGGCGAAAGGTAGAGGAGCAGGAATAAAGAGATCTTGGTCAACAGGGCACCGTTGAGGGAGGGGTGTACACAGGGAGAAGCAGCTGGATTTCAGGTTATGTGGTAGTTAGGGTGGATTATGAAAAAAAAGTCCTTTGTGGACTAACTGACCCCAAAGCATCACTCTCCTCAATCGTCTACAGGATAGGAGCCACTGAATATATATAAAAACAACATTATTCAAATGCTGACAGCACTGTTTTAAAATAATTGGCCTCACTATACAGTTTTGTCTATATATATATAACAGTATGTAATGTGTTTTAAATGGATCAGTTTTAAAATCCATCATTTTTCCAGCATACAGCTTGAAACGCTTTACAAGGCTTCATTTTTCCTTGAATATCTATGATGTTACTGGATAATTGTTCAGGCTATTAAAACTTTGGCACATGTACAGGGAAAGGATTTGAGGTTTCTATATATGTACATGTGAAGAGTGTTTTGTTCTTCTGTTTAATTGGACCACTTCTGAAAATACTTTCTCCAGGACCGTCAAAAATGTTTCCACTAAATCATTGCGAAATAGCTGTGGTACAATACATCATCTGATTTGCCCTCTGAAAACACCATAACAATTTTTGGCTCTGTGTCTACGTGCTAGATGAAATTCTCTTCCAGAAGTATGTAAACTGTCACAGTGCCTTATTATGTGAGGCATTCAATGAATGTAAATGTTAATAGCTGTGCTTTCTAAGATTTTCCAGATTGTAAAGTCATAGACTTAGGAGTATGTTTACTAAACTGCGGTAATGTCATTCGCATTAGGTTCCGCGATAAAGGTACAGATGCCCATATAAAGGCGTGGGCGGTGCATCATTACAGCAAGCCGTATCAGCCAAAGCATGTTACAAACTAACGCTCGTTACAAGGCGGCCTCATAAGGCACCTTACAAGGCACATTATAAGGCGCCTTCTAAGGTGCCTTGTAGGGCACCTTGTAAGGTGCCTTATAGTAAGGTGCCTGATAAGGTGCTTTGTGAGGTGCCTTATAAGGTGCCTTGTTAGGTGCCCTATAAGGTGCCTTGTAAGGTGCCTCATAAGACGCTTTGTAAGGTGCCCTAGACAGTAGGGCTCCTTAGGCTAAGCACCGTATTAGGCACCCCTGGACAAGGCACCTTAGAGGGCACCCTCGGTTACGGAACCATAGGTTAAGGTGGCCTAACAAGGTTCTGGTGCCATACGTTAGCATGGCCTAAGGGCTACAAGGTGCTTCAGGATGGCAATGCATGACCTGTGAGGAACAGAGACAGATGTAGCCCTAACACTAGATAGAGCACTCAGGAAAGGCAATGAACAGGTGAGTGAAGGAGGTAGAGCTGGGAGCTGCTGGACCTGCCATTATCTGAGGGAATCCCAGTGGCTGCCAGTACTGATGATCAACATAGTGGGGGCAAACTGTACCACAGCACAGGGTGTGACAATGTAAAAGTACTGGAAAGACAGTTGGTGGCAGACGATGGGAATACCTGTCTCCCGGTGGGAGGCAGAGGTGGCAGGATAGTTACAATGATGGGTGGACAGAGGAGTGGTGGTGCCATACAGATCAGGCACAGGCGAGGCAAGCATGAAGAGGCACAATCCAGGAAAGGGTAGCAGTGCAGGACATGGGGTGACAGCCTGCACAGGCAGACAGGACTCTACACAGCTGACAGACGCAGATAGACGGACCGAGGGAATGTTGGCAATGGTGGCGAGAGTAGTATGGGCTGGCAGCACAAATCTGCAAAAAACATGACTGTTACCGGCCTGCACACGATTTGAGTAGGACAGGCATGAGAGGAGGGAACAATGAGGAATTGAACCCATGAACACTGCCGAGAATGGCATCGTATTAACTGGTAGGCTATACCTCTGTGGTGCATGTCACAGCAATGGCTGGGTACAGAAGGACTGCAGGTCACTGCACAAACTGTATGCTCTGAGTGCCAGGATAGGGTAACCCCACCAGTACCCATGATGCAATGCACATGCTGAATAGCTGTCTACAGCTTATCACCAAATGGGGTCTGCACCTCTTCCGGTACTTCAGCTTGGAAAGACGAACTGACAGGCGTGATACTGGCACAGAGTAGCTACAGACCATGCCATTGTGCAGGTTCTGTGTTCTCCCTGAGGGATAGGATAAGTGCCCAGCACTAGGTCCGCAGTACATGTGGTATTAGAGATAACCCCTGCTGTTCAACCCCATCACTAACTGCGTGTGACAGGTGTTCCTTGCAGTGCAGCTGAAGGTAATTCGGTGTCCATCTTTATCTTGCAGTCACATGTGGTCCTCTGGGACCAGACACCACCCAGATTAGTGTCTACCCTTGCTTGGGTCTGGCTGACATAGGCACCTCTTATCAGGGCAGAGGAGTTTTCCAGAAGTGCATGAGGTTTGTGTAGCAGTGCCTTTACAGGTCAAAGTGGTATACACTACATACCCCAAAGGGCACACATCATCTTTTTGTAGGTAAAGGACAAGTGCCCCTGTGAAGCAACCTCCATCCTGCTTGTATAGGACAGCCCTCCAGGGTTGCTGGGGCAGTGACAGACCAGCAAAAATGATGGGGGCAAGCTCTGTAAAACCCCAGCTGCCTCACACCACTCTCTGCCAATCATCAGCAGACAGCACAGTCAGACTACACTTATAGGTGTTCCAGCCACACACAGTCTAACTGCAAACAGTCCACTAGCCAGCCCATAGTGCATGCTCACAGAGGAACTATGTGCACTAAGCAAGCATTTCAGTGATTAGGGCCCCAGCACTGGAAACACAACAGGAGCACTAGAGGCAAATAATGTAGGGCACTATGTGGGAACCTAGACATGCCATGGTCACTGCTCGGTCAGAGTGAGTGCCCTCCCAGCAATGTCATGCTGTGGCCACCCTGTCCATGCAGGCGGGTGGTCGGGCACTACAGTGTCCCAGCCATTGCCCCACACCCTGTGAAGATGCATCCTGGCCAATCTGCCCTGTCTGGGCCATACCCATGACACCTTGCTCCTCATTATGCACATATTCAGGCTAACGCTGGTAACAGTGGGACATTGTGGCCCAGTGAGGTGTGGGCAGCCACAAAACAATGGATAGACATACACACACACACTCCTATTGCAGCATTGTGCCACAGATAGGGGGTGGTTGGCAATCCTGCCTGCCACACTGGGTCCTGATCACAGTGCTGACATTGCTAAAACTGTGCAGGATGGTAGTGGTAGTGCCCTGGTGATAACTGCAGCTCAATGCTGGAGCCAACAGCCTGACTCTCCATGCATCTTTTGGATTGTGGAACCTGTGTGAGTAGGTGTTAGTACCCCTGTTCGCTGCTGCTTTGGGCTTTGCACATGTTGCTACTGTATCTGCATTGTAGAGTAATACATAGGGACATGCTCTGCAGGAACCACAGCTGGGGCTTGAACCTGTGACCCTATGCCTTTGGACACACTGGCTGGGTGTATTTGCACCACACTGTTGCCACAGTTGCATGGTGGTCGCTGGGGCTACCTGTACTTTTCCTCAGCCAAACCTTTTATGTTGCACTGCACACCATGTACTGGTACAGGGCATGGCCTAGGTGCACTGCAGGCAGATGCCACTGCCCCCTCCAGCACGGGCACACATACCCCCTGCCAGGCTGACATGGCCATATGCTGTCGGTGCTGGTAGTGCGCAGTCCCAGGCCATCCACTGTGTGGGTAGGTGGTCGCCTAGGGAGCAGGGTCTGGGGCATGTGGCATACATGAGCATCCTCACATCCCCCCCATCACAGCCTACCGATAGTCTGTCGCTTCCGCTTGGGGGAGGGTTAGCTGGGGAGATGTCAGGTCAGTGCCCTGGCAACTGTTAGCTTGGGTGGACCAGGTAGATGTAGGTGGATTGTGTTTGGCCTTTGTCAGTTGCTGTTATGCTGATTTCCGGTTTCTATGTTCCTATGTGCCACCTAGGCGCCCTCTTAGTCCACCTTGTGCCCCAGCTGCCCCCGCTACATGTTCCGCCTGCAGCCCCCTATACCCCACTTGCACCTCTGAGGTGGAATAAGTTTCCCTAGATGAGGGGAGGCGGCAGGTCCAGGGTGTATCAAAGGATGGAGGGGACACAGGAGATTCCCCGCAGCCAGACCCTGGCCTTGAGAGGCCAGATTGGGGGTCAGGCTGCGGGGAATGAATTAAGTCATCGGCGACCGGGAATCGCGGCTCATGCAACTGGGTGCCACGGTGCCATGGCTCAATTCAGGAGCCTTGACTGAGTTAGCTGGGCAGGTGCCTATATGTGCAGGCCAACCGGAATCGGGTCTGGGCCTGCACATTCAGGCTTAGATGGTATTCTGATCCTGCGGGGCTAGACGTGCCCCACGGAATCAGAATCCCGTCTATCTCTATGAAGCTGGCTCCAACGGTCACACAGAGGCCGGGACGTCTACTATAGAATAGGCCTCCACACCTTCTTCTTTGTTGCCAACATTTGTGTTCCAGTTTCGCATGATTATCAGGAAATCTTGTTTGCATATTCTGTCAATTTCAGCTTGCACTTATTCATAGAACTGATCTTCTTCCTCTTCTGAAGTTGTTGTTGTGGCATATACCTGAATAATAGTTATGTTGATGGGCATTCCCCCGTAGACGAACAGAAATTAAGCGTTCACTTATTGCATTGTATTTTATTACAGTTCTTGCAAGTTGCTTCTTAATTATAAATGCAAGACCATTTCTTCTTTGTCTTTCAATTCCAGAATAGTAGACCATGTGAACATCAGATGCAAAGTGCCTGATACCAGTCCATTTCAGTTCGCTGGACACCCAACAGATCGGAGTTGTACATGTTCCATTTCATACTTGACCACCTCCAACTTCCCTTGGTTCATGCTTCATACGTTCCATGTCCCAATATGTAAGACATCTTTGCAGCATTTGACTCTCATTTCATGCGCAGCTACATCAGCAGTCAGACGTCCCGAGGGCTTTGATCCAACCACATCATAAATGCTGGCTTTACTCTGAAAAGTCTTCAGCTCCTCCCCAGTAGCCAGCTGAATGCCTTCCGACCTGGGGGTCTCATCTTCCAGCACTATAATGCAATTTGTTTTGTTGTGGCGATCCATTGGGTTGATGCGGAAGTAGACTGCCAGTCCTTTCTTCTGCACAAGTAATGCTAATGTTGTTGCTATTGTCATAGGAATGTGTTCCTCCGCCGCCAACACCATCCCATTCTGCTGCTGCTCAGATGGGTAGTTTGTCTTAGTCGGGCACCTCAGCTGAGACCTGTCCATCTTGAGAGACCCTGTGAGTAGTTCTGCTACCAAGCGATAGCTTAGCTCTCAACATCCCTGATGCACACAAACCCGCACAGCACGACAAGCTGCAAACCTAGTGAGGGAGTATCCAGATAGTGTCGCTGAAAACCTTCACAGAGCATCCCAGCACTTTCTAGATAGTGCCAGGGTGGAGCATAGATGTTTTGCCTAATCTATGGATAGCCTGTGATGTTCAGTCACTGCCCGAAATAAAACCACATGGCTGTTTGGCCAGTGGCTGAATGTCACTACTATCCGCATAGACCGCATTGGTCAGATAGGGATGTGCATTCGTTTGAAATGAAATAAGAAATGTCAGCAATGTTTCTCATTTCATTTTGTATTCTATTCAAACGAAAATGAAACAAGAAATGCTGAAATTTCATCACTTCCCAGGTTTCGTTAATAGTGTGCTGTATTGCTTAATAAATAATCGTGAGCACTGCTGAGTAGCAGCACACACTATGGGGAAATAGTGCACACAACTGAGCAACAGTTCTCACAATTAAGCCATAGTACGCCCTCTTACTCAATAGAGCACACTATTAATGCAAATTATTGCCCTATTGCATAACAGGGTGCACAATAGCTTAACAGTGTGCATTATTGCTCACTAGTGCATATTATTTGCCCATAGAGCACACTATTGCTCAATAGCAACAGTGTGTGCTATTAATGAAACCTCAGAAATTATAAAAAAATACGCAAATGATACAAAATGAAAAGTTTGCACAGTGAACATAAAACAAAATGAAACAGAATTATTTTGCCTGCACGGCCCTAATTCAGCTATAGATATCAGAGTGCTAATAATGTGATCTTTTTCTTTAATGCCAGTGGCAGCCCGTCCTCACCACATTAGCTGAATACTGACCCAATTGTGGCAGTACAGTATATGCACAGATATTCCCAGGGACCGAGAATAGGTGAAATGCAGTGATTCCATTTATATGTGTTTTAACTAAATATGCACATGAGGTATGTTTACTACACCATGCTTACGGATAATACAGGGTTTACCATGCAATAAACATATTTCAGTAGCTCTTACTGTATATTAAATTCAGTCATGGTAAAAAATTCTGCACTAACCGCTTAGCATGGTTTGGGCAGAGACTAGGTGGGTTAGGGATGGAATGTGGGTGTTAATTGCAATTAGCGCAGACATCTTTAGCACCTCTCACCATCAATGTTGCAGTTAGCATGTTTGCAGTAACGGCATCTGCAGTAATTGTGGCAAATGGCTTAGCGTGGTGGTGGTGCTGGACCTGCACTAATTGCATGGGGACATGCCATGCATGCCCCTATTTGTTAGCATGTGCCTGGCACCACCCCCATGCTGACATTTGGGGCTGAACATGAGGTACCTACACGTACTGTACATACATACATAATGCATACATAATTACTCCGGCCCCAGAGCAGGTATAAATTTCTGCACATATGTTGCCTTAATAAAAGAATTGCCACTAAATATACTACACTGCTCTTAAAAACTGGAACAATAATAATGCCCAATTCAAAATATATAGATGAAAGGGACCTCAATGAAGGGAAAAGGCATGGAAGACTTTTACTGTCATCCTGTATTGTCTTTAATCATTGGTTCCATAAGTCCCATAAAGTGTTCCAGTGTGGCTTCACTCTTTTGGTATCTCTAATCAATATTGCACTTTAAAATGCTCCGTAGAGCTAATGGAGTTACTTATCATTCTCACTGTTAACACTAGAAGCCCCAAAGTGCGTCAATTGATGCAAATGCATCTTCAAAGTTGTATATCAGCGCCACTGCTAGAACCATGCCACGAAACTAACCAAAATAGGAGTAGCCCACACCAGACGCTTCAGACCTTTCGACAAAGAGGAGATCATCAAAAATGTCCTTCCCAACATCAGGACTACATCACCGAACCTTGAAGATGTGTTAGCCTCATGGAATAACAACCTGAATTCCTTTGCACACAAACCTATCCAAACTAAGCCACATATCATGGATAAGCAACCAAAAAAGAAAAAACCTGCACGCTGGTACACCACCGAACTAAAGACCTCACTCTGAGTGCTGAGGAAACTAGAAAAAAATGGCGACGCACCCGGTCCCCAACAGACCTGACGTTCTACAACTTCCACCTGCAAGCACATCAGAATCTAATATCCACTAAAATTAAAGAACACCACTCAGAACTGCTAAGCTGATCCTTGAGCAAACCTCACGAATTGTTCAATATAGTGAAGAATCTAACAAAGGAACTTTCTTCTTCCCAATCAACCTTGATACACCCTCAAGACTATGCAGACTACATGATAGCCAAAACCAACAATGTTAGCAAAGTTAAACTATCCTGCTCCACTAAGAATCCACCCAAGCAACTCACCTCCTTCTCGACACCGTCGGATACAAGCATTGAGAGCATCATAGCTAACATCAACGCCACCACTGCCCCTAACGACCCTTGTCCAGCTTTCTGGATAAGGTCACTGCGTAACAAATTCAGCCCGATAATAGCTAAAATCATTGACCTCTCCTTCTCTTCGGGACAATTCCCTTCAAACCTTAAGCAGACATCCATTAGACCCCTCTTGAAGAACTCCACATTAAACTCCCAGAAGGTGGAATCATACCGACCTATATTGAGTATCCCGCTGCTAGCAAAGATAATTGAGAAGGCTGTCCAATGGCAAATACAGGATCATGTTGACTCTACAGCTCCCCTTGACCCATGCCAACACGGCTTTAGGGAATCCCATGGTGTTGAAATGCTTCTCACCACACTCATCAACACGCTTATAACTGGGATTGACAATATCAAACAAAGATATGCTTTAATTTTCTTAGACATCGCTGCTGCATTCGATTCTGTAAACCACGAGCAACTCCTAATATGTCTCCATGATAAAGGGATAAGTGAATCAGCATGGCAATGGTGTAAATCTTATCTAACCAACAGATGGCAGCAGGATGGCAGTTCGGACAGGAACCACAACATCCCAACCTTTCCAACAACAGCATGGTGTACCTCAGGGCTCGTCTCTCTCTGCCCTGTTATTCAACATTTATATGCAACCCATATGCGAAATAATCCGCTCATTTAACATCTCATGTCTGCTCTACGCGGACGACGTGTTACTCTTTACCCCATTCACGAATGAGAATCCGGACTTCTCGCAACTGGTAAAATGCTTTGACACCATAACCGACTGGCTCCACTCACAGAGCCTCAAGATCAACTTCAACAAGACGGACGTACTATTCATTACTAGAAACCAGTCTCTCGCCTCTGCCAACTTTAAAGACAAGAGATGCAGAACTCTCGAGCAGACCCATCATCCGCTACCTAGGCGTTACTTTAGACCAGCAGCTCAACTTCAAAGCACACATTAGCAACACCATCAAACAAATCTACCACAAAATACAAACTCTAAGACATCTTCGACTCCTGTTGCAACCTGACGACTTCAGATCAGTTTCAGGCACTGGTGACCCCCCACTTTGATTACGCCAATGTTATCCTGCAGGGTTTACCCAAAAGCACCTTAAACCCCCTACAGTTGGTAATGAATGCTGCCGCACGCATCCTGAGTGGAGCCGCCAGAAGCGATCACATCACCCCAATCCTTAAGGACTTACACTGGCTACCAATCTACTACCAGCTATCCTATAAAGTAATCATTATAACCTTCAAGGCCATCAACAAATAGCCCCCACAGCCCTAACGGACCTTGTTCACCCCTTGTCAGCGAACAGAGCAAGGAGAACATGCACCACCAATACCTACAGATACCCAGTGAAATAACAAAATGCACCAAGACAACAAGGAACAGAGCCTTCAAGTTCTACGCTCCCAGCTGTTGGAATGCACTCCCAACTACCATCAGAGCCATAACAGATCTGCCCAATTCAGAAAGGCACTAAAACACCACCTCTTTCTTTTGCACTACTCTCAACCCACCAACCTAACATCACCTATCACACACCCAACTCGGAACTCATGAGTTTACTGTCAACGCATGTACATACTGTAGATAAACTAAAATTGATGTACATAGTTCCCCCAGTTGAAACCAAGTTTTACTTCCTGTTCTTTGTAAGAGCCTAATAGGATCCTATTTGGCACAGATCCGTTTTATGTAAACCGCGCTGATTTTTAAGAGTGCGGTATATAAGAACAATAAATAAATAATGTTCCATGACTTTGTTAGCAAGGTCAAGATGATCAAATATGTGCATCGAAAATTTATGAATGAATTTATACCTAGAAGCCCCAAAGTACGTCAATTCACACACTCAATTGTCTTGGATGCATCAATTGACGTAGTTTGGGGCTTCTAGGTATAAATTCATGTTCCCACTAGGTGGCGAATCTCAATCACTGTTTACAGTTTTACTCCGACATCACAAACAATAAACACATGATGACGTCATGTAATGACATCACATACTGCACGTATTTAACAAGTAACGTCACATTGATTCACATCTGCATTTCATGCTAAACACAGTCATCGTGATAATGCGTCAATTGACACACTTTGGGGTGTCTAGGTAAAATTCCTTTTGGGGCTTCTAGTGTTAACTGCGCTAGTTTCCGACTCGAGTTTCATTAACAGCACGGTGGTTGGTGTAAATGCCGATGCCTAGAATTTGCACAGCTTTTGCATCTACCCATATCAAGTCTCCCTTTCATGGCAAAACTAATAGAAAAAAATGTCCAAATCCAACTCCAGGATCACATCGACTCCTCTGCCTCACTTGACGAACACCAATATGGTTTCCGTCCCTATCACGGTGTGGAAACGCTACTCACAGTCCTAACTGACACACTTACACATGGAATCGATGATTCTAAGCAAGCCTTTCTCCTATATTTCTGGACATTACTGCAGCTTTCGACAGCGTAAATCACCATCTAATGCAAACTAGACTCCAGCAGATAGGGATTAATGAAACAGTACTAAAATGATTCTCCTCATATCTATCTTACAGAACACGAGTAGTAAGAATTGAACAGCATATTTCAACACCATACAAACAAGAACAAGGTCTCCCCCGGGGTTCTGCCCTCTCAGCCCTCCTCTTTAATATTTATCTTCAACCCATCTTTCCATCTTCAAACGTTTCCGCGTAAATTATCGTATTTACGCGGACGATATAATGATATATCTACCATTTAACATCTCAAATCCGCCAATCCAAGTACTCTCCGATTGCTTCTCTGAAATATTACAATGGCTTGAGAACCACAACCTAAATATTAATTTCACAAAAACAGAAGCCATGTATGTTACCAGGAACCAGAGCTTCTCCCCCCAACATCGATTAGGCTCCAGGATATCAACATTTCAGTCAAAAATGAGGTAAAATACTTAGGAGTTATCATTGACCATACCCTTAGTATGGTATCCCATATAAAACACACAACTAAAAAGATATTTTACAAACTCAAACTGTTAAAACAACTCCACCCCCTGCTCCACCATCATGACTTCAAAGCTGTCATCCAAGCAATTATTACACCTCATTTTGACTTTGCCACTACTACCCTACAGGGCATCACAAAACAGAACCTAAGAAGACTCCAATTAGCCCAAAATGTTGCAGCTAGAATAACCAAGAATGTCAATACAATGGATCACGTCACTCCCACACTGTATGCTCTCCACTGGCTACCCATTCAAAGCCGTATAAACTATAAAATCCTTGTATCAACCTTCAAATTAATCAATAACAGACCAGACCAGCTGTATTCCACGCATTAAGAAAAGTGGAAGGAAGTCCAGAAAACTGCCAGCATGGTTTAAAGGTGAGGTAAGAGAGGCTGTTGTTGCCAAAAAAGCATCTTTCAGGAAATGGAAAAAAAGAGCCAAATGACGAAACCAGCAAACAGCACAAGCACTGGCAAGTTAAATGCAAGGCATTGATAAGGTAGGAAAAGAGAGAATTTGAGAAGAAACTTGCTATGGAAGCAAAAACGCGTAATAAAGACTTTTTCAAGTACATTTGTAGCAAAAAACCTGTGAGAGAGTCAATTGAACCGTTAGATGATAGAGGGGTAAAAGGGGCAGTAAGAGGGGACAAGGCTATAGCGGGGAGACTGAATGAATTCTTTGCTTCTGTCTTTACTTAGGAAGATGTAGGGATGTTACCCATGACTGAAGTGGTATTTAAAGGTAATACTGCAGAGGAATTGAAAGAAATATCGCTACAACGGGAAGATGTATTACAACTATTTGATAAACTGAAGAGTAGCAAATCACCTGGACCGGATGGTATATATCCAAGGATGTTGAAAGAACTGAAATATGAGATTGAAGACCTGCTATTAGTAATCTGTGAACTTTCATTAAAATCATCTGTAATACCTGAAGATCGGAGGATCGCCAATATAATGCCAATTTTTAAAAAGGGTTCCAGGGGTGATCCGGGAAACTACAGACCAGTGAGCCTGACGTCAGTACTGGGAAAAATGGTTGAAACATAGTAACATAGTGAATGATGGCAGATAAAGACCAGTATGGTCCATCCAGTCTGCCCAGCAAGATGGCCGGAGCAAGATGGCAGGAGTAGGTGCCACTCTATGCAGGCCAGCCCTCCCATGTCTTTGTTTAGGGGTGAACCCACCGCTCCATGCAGGACAACCCTATTTGTTGAGAAGTTAGATGGTTCAGTTTATTTTGATTTTATTCTGTTTCTATAAATGGATCCACTGTGTCTGTCCCATGCCATTTTGAATTCTGTCACTGTATTTGCCCCCACCATCTCCATCGGGAGGGCATTCCAAGCATCCACCACCCTCTCCGTGAAAAAGTATTTCCTGATATTGCCTTTCAATTTTCCACCTTGCAGCTTCATAAAGAATTTTCCACCTTGCAGCATCATAACAAATTTTCCACCTTGCAGCATCATAAAGAACAAAATTACTGAACATGTAGATAGTCATGGCTTAATGGGAGACAGCCAACATGGCTTTAGACAAGGAAGATCTTGTCTTACTAATTTGTTATGTTTTATTGAAGGTGTGAATAAACAGGTAGACAAAGGTGAGTCGGTTGATATAGTGTATCTGGACTTTCAGAATGCCTTTGACAAGGTCCCTCATCAGAGACTTTTGGCAAAACTAAAAAGTCATGGGATAGGAGGCAGTGTATTATTGTGGATCAGGATCTGGTTAAAAGATAGAAAGCAGAGGGTAGGGCTAAATGGCCAATTTTCCCAATGGAGAAAAGTGAATAGTGGTGTACCCCAGGGATCTGTGCTGGGTCCACTGCTTTTGGACTTATTCATAAATGACCTGGAAAAGGGAATAACGAGTGAGGTTATCAGATTTGCAGATGACACAAAACTATTTAAAGTTGTTAAAACCCAAGGGGATTGTAAAAAATTGCAAGAGGATCTTGATAAATTGGAAGACTGGGTATCCAAATGGCAGATGAAATTTAAAGTGGACAAGTGCAAAGTTATGCACCTAGGAAAGAACAACCCAAACTATGGTTACACGATGCAAGGTTCCACATTGGGAACCACCACCCAGGAAAAAGATTTAGACGTCATCATGGATAATATGTTAAAACCCTCTGCCCAGTGTGCAGCGGAGGCCAAGGGAGGAATGGAAAATAAAACAAAGGATATTATAATGCCTCTGTATCGTTCCATGGTGCGACCGCACCTTGAATATTGTGTGCAATTCTGGTCGCCGTATCTTAAAAAGGATATAGCATTATTAGAAAAGGTACAGAGAAGAGCCACCAAAATGGTAAAGGGGATGGAAGGCTATTCCTATGAGGATGGGCTAAAAAGGTTAGGGCTCTTTAACCTGGAAAAGAGACGTCTGAAGGGGATATGATAGAAGTCTATAAATTAATGAATGGAGTGGAATGGGTAAACGTAGATCGATTGTTTACGTTATCAGAATATAGAAAGACTATGGGACATGCAATGAAGCTACAGGGTAAACAATGTAAGACAAATAAGAGAAAATATTTTTTCACTCAACGTGTAATCAAACTCTGGAATTTGTTACCGGAGGATGTAGTAAAGACTGTTAGTGTAGCTTGGTTTAAAAAGGTTTGGACAAGTTCCTACAGGAAAGGTCCATAAACCATTATTAAAAAGGGACCCAGGATATCAATGCTTGACCCAATACAAGCATTGCAGAACCTGTGTCTTTTGGGGAAACTGCTAGTTACGTATGACCTAGATTGGCCACTGTTGGAAACAGGATATTGGGCTTGATGGACCTTGGTCTGACCCAGTATGGCATATCTTATGTTCTTATGTTCTTAATAACATCGCTCCTTCGTTTCCTTCCACGCTCATCTCAAAGGAAACTCCCAATCAAAATCAATGGAACCAGAACAAAAATAAACTTGTTATACAGATGGAATTCAGGAAATCCAGAAAGTTAACAAACAACAAAGCTTTTTCCCATGTCGCCCCTTCCCTTTGGAATGAGTTACCAGACAACCTCAGAGAAATAAATGACCTCTACACGTTCCGTAAAAAACGCAAAACTCATCTATTTACCCTTCACTTTGGCACACAAGCAGATCAATACCTCTGATACAAGAACCCCATCATTCTAAAACCCATTAAGGCGTTATCAATCGTCATCTCACACAAAGCGGTAATCAGTTCTTGTTGGAATTCACCATTTAGATATGTCAACCATTCTTAGGTTTTAGTTCATTGTATTCTTTAACTCTGTATATAGTTTAACATTGTTCCTGTACTCAGTTCATTGTATTCAGTACTACTGTATATAGTTTTACATTGTTCCATGTTTTCGAATATGTACCTGTCTATTTTGTACTATTCAAACTGTTAACTGTAAATCACATTTGATCCTTTGGAAAATGCGGTAGAGAAATTTTCAATAAATAAAATAAATAAAAATCTATTTTATAAAAATAAATAGACACCTACTTTTCTTTATAAAATAGGCTACAGACAGGCATGTTCTGGGTTCCTAAAACTAGGCACCCAGTTATAAAGTTACCCTCCACAGGGGTAATTTCCAGGCTTTGTGCTAAGTGTAAAGTCTCTGGGTGCTTTTACCTTTGAAAGCTGAGTCAGAGAAAGTATGTGTAAAAGTTTAAACACTTTTTTTATTTAAACTTATGCACTTATTTTAAAAAATGCTGAAATATGTGCACTAGTGCCAACCATGCCCCAGTTCCACCCACAGACACACCTCTTCTATGTGAGCATAGACCGATGCATGTAGTGACAGTACCCTGCTCTATGCCCATGAAACCCGCCCCCATCCTCCATCTGCCATCTTGCTTTTCCATGTTAACCATTCGTTGTGCAGAGATGCATGACAAATGTAATTCTTTTCAACTAATAGATAAACCCTCTGGCTTGCTCCTGTGTATAGTTTGGGACAGAGCCAACTGGGTCTGATGCCAACACAAAGCTCAGGATATCAATTAAAACTTAGGCTTCCATAAGACATATGTGCTGAGATGCAAGCCGTGGGACAACACCAGGTCCTAATGGTTGGGATTTTTCCTTCTTTGCTACACAGCATGCAGTCCAAGTTAAATGCATTAAAATCAATAGCCTTAACAAATGAAACACTTAAAAAAATACCATTTACAACGTGAATGGCAGTCCAAGGAGACAGACCTATGGCAGGGAACTTTTCAAAACATTCTTCCACTGTTTTCTCCTGAGTAAAATATTATCTGTTTGCTTAAGCAGCATGCTGTTTTTCTTGCTAATCTATTGCTACCACACTAAAAGATTTTGTTCTTCCTTTTCTACTAGTCTAAAAAGGAGGCCGTTATACTTTTAGGTGATAAGTTTTTAATGTCATTTTCATATGTAAGTAGCAATACACATGTGTCAAATATCTCAGAAAATTGCACCAGATGTAAAGGCTCACGCAATGGCGAGCTCGTACATTCTTGTACTGGAGACATTGCTGGGGACGTGGTCAGTGCGGAGCACGGATGGAGTCACACAGTGCATGCAGAGATGATAAAGGGGCTTGTTTACTAAAACGTGTGCCGGTAACATGCAGTCAGGCTGTAAAACCGGTGCAGAGGTCCATGCAAACTTCAGGGGACGGGTACATCTGTCCTCCCTGCTGTTGGCATGCTGCTAATATTTGACATCGTGGTAACTTGGCATGCGGGTGCAACAAACGCTATCCATTGAGGTGGTATTAAGTGCACCTGCTCTAATTGCAGTTAGCACATGCCCTTCACACCCACACTAACTGTGATGCGCCCTCAATGCCCATGTAACACTCCCAATACGCCCTGTCTCCACCTGTGAGCTAACCTGCTAGTGTGGGATTTTTAGTGTGGGCCCACACTTGAGCGCAGCATACTTTCCGTGCATTAAGCCCTACACTAGCGGTTAGCATGGTTTAATAAATATGTCCCAAATAATGCATGCATGTCAATTATCTACATATGGAGTTGTTGACGCCAGTGTTCAAAACTCAGCTGCACACTAATCTGCCAGTATCACATAAACCCTTTTCTCAAGTCATTTCATTGGCTCTTTATCCAGTAGTAGTCTGGCTAATCTACTGAAGAGGGCTTTAAACTAGATTCGTTGGGAATGGGTGAAGACAGCCCCCAGGTAAGTGAAAGCCCCCAGGTAAGAGAAACATTAAATACCTTTATGGAAATGGGTAAAAAGGGTAACATATGGAAAGCAGTGTATATAAATGCCCATAGCATGGGAAATAAGATCCCTGATGTTGAAGCTTTGGTGGGAGTGGCTGACTTGGATTTAGTGGCAGTTACAGAAACATGGTTCACAGAAAACCACGACTGGGATGTAACTATATCAGGCTATACTTTATTCAGAAAGGACAGGGTAGGAAGAAGGGGAGGAGGAGTGGCATTATATGTAAAACATATTAAAGCCTTGGACTTACAGAGCTTAAAAGGGAGAGAGGAGGCACTGTGGGTTAAACTAGAAAGAGGGAAAAATAAATCTATTTGCATTGGCGTGATATACATGTAGCAGCGAATTGCATGCAATGAATAAAACCAGGAGTGAGTTGCAGGTTCCAAGCCAATTTATTGTGCACAGGCTCAGACAGGAAAGCATCCAAAAAGGACTGAGCAATGGAGTACAGGAGCAAATTATTTATATACAATTTTTACAGTTTGATACAGGCAAACTTTCTATTGGTCCCAACGCCCCTGCACCTGTCCAATCGGGGACCCTCTCTGGGCCTAGCTCCTTGCTCCCCCCTTCTCAGGCTATTCTAACAAAGGCACAGTCTTAGACATTGATACATTTCTACTTCAAGGACATTTCTAGCTCAGAGAATGCAGGAACATATCTATCATCAGCATAGAGGAATTAATAAAGGAATTATACAAACTTTTCAAAAGCAGTTTAAAGCAGTCTAAAGCAGTTTCTCAGACTCTGGTTCTTCTCAAAGCAGTTTCTCAGACTCTGGTTCTTCTCAGCACTAGTCTCAGGTGTGGTTGGGGTCTAGGCCTAGTTTACAGGCCATAGCCTACCACATAAAGACCTCCTTCACAAGAGGAAGAGGTGGACAGAGAGTTAATTGAAGACATACGCAGTATTGCTAGGAAAGGGGAAGTGATACTAATAGGGAATTTTAATATGCCAGATGTTGATCGGCACATTCCTACTGCAGTATCATCTAGAAGTAAGGAGATCCTGGATTCTCTACAGGAAGAACTATTCAGGCAATTGGTAACAGACCCCACATGTGAAAGGGCCATACTGGACTTGGTGCTTACCAATGGTGAAAGTGTTTCTGTTGTTATAGTGGGAGATCATTTTACATCCAGTGATGGTGTGGTTCAGTATTAGGACTAGGGCTATTAGAATCCATTCAAAAGTGAGGGTCTTAGATTTTAGGAAAACTAACTTTGCCAAGATGGACCGATATCTCAGGGAGTCGTTAGAGGGATGTAGAAAAACAGTGGGCAAAACTGAAAGGGGATATTTTAAGGGCAACCAATCTTTTTGTTAAAATGGTAAATAAAGGTAAAAGGAAAAGAAAACCGCTATGGCTTTTGAAAGAAGGGTGAAAGGGGATAGACTCAGGAGTAATATGCGGAAATATTTCTTTACAGAAAGAGTGGTAGATGCGTGGAATAGTCTGCCAGTGGAAGTGGTAGAGGCGAAGACAGTATCTGAATTAAAAAAAACATCGGACAAATAAAGAGGATCTCTAAAGGGAAAAAATGGACTATTGTAGTTGATATGGAAGGGCAGACTAGATGGGCCGTGTGTTTTGTTTCAGCCGTTACGTTTCCATGTTTCTAAGTTCCGGGATTCGGATGCTTGTAGGAGAGGTGTCCACAGTTACAGTGGTACATGAGATGCTCATGTGCCAGATCTTGGATATATACTGGGCAGACATTGGTCAAAATATCATGTTGTGCACAGGTGTGGTGGTGCTCTTGTTAGGGGATGGTAAACACCTGTAGGTAGGGGAACAAGACATGGGGTAGTTTTTTTGGCATTGCAATGCATGCTGTTGAGTCAATGCTGACTCCTGGCAAGCCAGCAGCCCCTGAGCTTTCTTGATAAGGTGTGACCAGAAGTAGATTGTCAGGTCTTTCTTCTGAGGCAATGGAAGGTAAAGTGACTTGCCCAAGATTACAATGAGGGCCAGTGGGAATCAAACACTGGTCTCATGGTACAGGCTGCTGCTTTAACCACTAGACTACTCCCCCACTCCTGTTTGGTATTATTGGTGGTGAAAAAATGTATCTTATTAAAGTGGTTAGAGTAACATCAGCCAGCACTGGACATATGGAAGGGAAAAATTATTGACCATTTGCATCTAGAGCAAATGTCTGTAAACATGACAAAACAGTCTGTGGAGGAGGAGTATGTAAGAACATAAGATATGTCATACTGGATTAGACCAAGGGTCCATCAAGTCCAGTATCCTGTTTCCAGCAGTGTCCATTCCAGACCTCAAGTACCTTTCAGGTTCCCAGAAGGTATACAGATTCCATGCTGCTTGTCCCGGGGTAAGCAGTGGATTTGCCCCGTCCTCTTTAATAATGTGTTATGGACTTTTCCCCCAGGAACCTGTCCTGACCTCTTAAACCCAGCTACACTGACAGCTTTTACTACATCCTCTGATAACAATTTCCAGAGTTTGAGTATGTGTTGAATGAAAAAATATTTCCTCTGATTAGTCTGAAATGTGGTATATTGTAACTTCATTGTGTGTCCCCTAGTCTTTCTACTTTTTGAAGGAGTAAACAACTGATCTACATTTGCCCATTCCACTCCATTAATTATTTTATAGACCTCTATCATATCTCCCCTCAGCTGTCTCTTTTCCAAGTTGAAGAGCCCTAACCTTTTAAGCTTTTCCTCATACAGTAGGTGTATCCTTCTATCTCCAGGTCATTTAAGAATATGTTAAAAAGCAACAGGGCTAGCACAGGTTGCTAGGGTACCCCACTATTCATCTTTATCTAATGAAATAATTGGCCATTTAGCCCTACTCTCTTCTTTCTATCTTTTAATCTGTTTCCAATCCAACATAGTACACTGCCTCCTATCCCATGATTTTTAATTTCGCCAAGAGTCTCTCATGAGGGACCTTGTGAAAGGCTTTCTGAAAATTGTGATACACTTTATTAATCGGCTCACCTTTATCTACCTGTTTTTTATTCACACCTTCAAAAGTATATAGCAGGTTAGTGAGGCAGGACTCCTTAGCTAATCCCATGTTAGCTTGTGGAGGCCTGGCAGAGGTTTTATGCCTGATGGAACTGGTAAAAGGAGGCCACATACCTGTTGGCACCTGAACTTAGTGAATAGAACATAACTTGTTTGAAGGATGGGTGAAGGGGGGTTGAGCATGTGTGTGCATGTGCAGGGGAGACCTGGAGGGGGAATGCGGGGAGTTTCAAGGAGAGTATAAAATGGAAATGTATGTTCAGAGAGTAATGGCACAGTCCAAGTGGTGATTTCTTTTTGTGCACAGAGTTGTTGTTAGTAGAGATGTCATATATAAATGTGATATGGAGACCTTCTGTTCCGGTCTGCTAATAGTAAGCAATGCATGTAAGGGGTATGTCTACTAAACTGTGATGGCCTTTTGCAGGTATCATGGTTGATAGCTGAAAAGGCCTGTGGTAGCTGCAAAAGGGCTGCGGTATGTGCAGGAAGCATTGCCAGCCTAACTCTTGCAGATACCATGGAGTGTTTAAACTTATAGCGGAGACCTGTGATCCATGGCAAGTGTCAGAGGAGAACAGGTAGCAATCAGAAGGAGAGAGCTGAAACTAGCTCTGTCGGTCCAATCATTACTGATCCTCCCAAGCACCGATCGGGACCCTGTAAACGGGGGTGCTGGTTGTGAAAGTCCACAATCTTGGCAAAGGCAGAATTTTATATGACTTGCAAAGGATTGTGGGTGTTGTAGTTCATTCACACCAAAATCAGCCGTTCAACAAAATAATGAATTGTAGTTGCTCGAGTGTAAGCAGAAAACAGATTTTATTTATGGGGATTATTCCCTCGCACAGATATGCTTGGTAACATCAATAGGATACTTTCTTCAGGAATTGTAATCAGGAAAAACAAAACATCTGTATAAGGCAACTGAAATACTTAGGCAATAACTCAATAAAGACCTTGATGGCACAGAAAAGGTCTTTCTGCTAGCCCCTGCTAATAACCTTCTTAGCAGTGCTTAAAATGAAAACAAACCCAAAAGGAAAAATGGTCTTTACCAAAAACAACTTTCTTCCATTCACACAATGAAGAAGTTTTCCTTCCAGAACTCACGTGCACTTGTGCCTGGCTTAATCACAAGTAATTAACCAGCTGCAAACCCTTGCTGGTCCACGCTCTCAACGTGTCTCTAACTTACCCTAAAGCTTTCATTTAAAGAAACTTTTCTGGGTAGTTAAAAAACACATTACAGTTGCTTTTGGTGATTGTTGCTTTACTGAGGATTACTTTAAAACAGCAGCTTAGACAGAGAGCAATCTATGCATTCTACTGGCTCATTTGATATTTCCCCTTGCTCCTGAAATATCATGGAATCATTATCATGCTCTGGCACAGAGGAATTCTCTAACTGATGACTCTCAGGATAGCATTTGTTTCCCTACTGTCTTCCTTGTGAAAAGCTAGGGAACAGATCAGAGTTCATACCTGAGATCACGTTGCTATTAGGTTTCCTCTCTGGGTATCCTGGCCAGTAGGTAGTCCAGCTTCTATGCCCAGCTCTCCAGTCAGAATCTCTGGACTTTAGGTCTCTTTTCCCATACTCTGTAGATGCAGCTGTCTCCTTTACAGGTGCTCTCTGGGGGTTCCTGGCTCTATATCTCCAAGCCTCTGGTTTCTTCCAGTCCAATGGAGAATGCTTGCCTCTGGAATCACTCCCAACACACGTACTGCTTTGGGCTCCTTCCTTAGACCTCCTGGACATCTTGCTGCTCCTCCTTCTGTGTTCTCTCTGCTGTTGCCGTTGCTGTCCTTTCTCCTCTTTCTATCTGTGTGAAGAATATCTTTTACTTTTAAAGTGCCTAGATGGACACTCCACCCTAGCACAGTCCAGGTGTGCTGAATCAAGCCCTGCCCTAGGAGATGGGTGATTAGGGATTACCTCATAGCTTCCTTGATTAGGCACATGTTTCCCCACTTCAGCTCTCCTAGAGGCTTTCTATAACCTAGTGCATTCTGGGTCTGGTAGTCTTTTATGCAAACACTCTGTTTTGGTGTTTCTACCAGCAAGCACAGGTTGCTTGTTCAGAGCCAATTCACCTTTTGTATTGTTCCTTCCTGAACTATGATAAGCTTCCTTATCACAACCCCCAACCTACCAACACTGTCAGTGTGTGGATATACCGATCCATGGCACCAATAAGTTAAACTGAGTGGCCTCTCCTCCTTTAGCACCAATTCCTCCCTAGACAGCTCCCGATCCCCATAGGGGACTGTCCATTGGGGATCGGTGCTCCCTGACCAAGGAGTAGGTCCAGGCTAGTTAGTAGGGCCCCCTAGATTTACCAGCAAAAATCCCAGCTAGTGAGTTGGGCCTTTGAACCCCCCTCTCCTCCCTCCAAAAGTGAAAGACTCGTCTAGCCATTTGGCCTACTAGAAGTCCCCTGCCCCCTGGTCCCTAAATCCCCCAAGTCCCTACCTTTACATCAATGGTGGTCTAGTGGCCACAGGGGAAAGGAGCAGTCCTCCCCGCTCTTGCCCTCAGCATTGTGGCTACTCAAAATGGCTGCAAACTTGCACTGCTGCCCCCTAGTGTCCTCACACTTGGGAGCAGCACTGCATGATCACTGCAGAGGCCAGAAACGATCGATTAGACCACCATGGACTTAAAGATAAGGGCTTGGGTGAGTTCAGGAGTGTGTTGGCTGGAGGCCGGGGACCACTAGCAGGCTGACTGGCTAGCCAGGTCTTTCAATTTTGCAGGGGGGGGAGGAGGCCTGACTGAGTAACAGGGATTTTAACTGGTAGACTGAGGGAGTGGAAGGGAGAGATGAATGGGGGTCCAAATGGCTAGTGGGGACATTCCTTTGTCGGGGGGGGGGGGGCTATTTCCAGATGATAATTCCACGTTAGCCCCACAATAGCAGCTAACATGGTTTAGAAAACATACCCCTAAATTTCCTGTAAATTGAATGTGGTAGTCCGTGGTACTGCTGGGATTTTAGGCTTAACCTTGTTTTAGTCCTTGGGCTATGTAACATCACATACTCCAGCCTTAGAAAGTTAAATGTTTGAATGGAACTGAATTTTCAAATCAAAAAGAGATTTGATAGAAAATGGCAAATGAAACACAATAACAAAATGAAAATGTTTTTCTTGCATATCCTAATTCATCTTCTTTTCCAAGTACTGTATATAAATGCAGAGGGAGAGTCTAGGGAATGTATAGGAGAAAGCAACAGCCTTTCACTTCCAGACAGTGTCCCATTTTCTGTTTTGCATTACGGCAAAGGGAGATTTCTAAAATTGGCTTTCAGAATTACAACCTCAAGGGACTTGGATTTAACCAAATACAATAAACACAACTGAGATTTACAAAACAAATTCAGATCTATTGACTGTGATAGTTCAACTGTACTGTAGAGCTTAAAATCAACATTTTCTGGTTTGAATAAAATGTGCAGCTTGTCAGTGAAAAGTAGATGGAAAACATTGATAGCTGCAAGACTATTCATTACTTCCTCTTTGCATACAAGATGTTGTCCTTTACATATTGTACTTGTACTAGGGAAAAAAAAGATAAGATTGTTTTTTTTATTGCTTTAAATTTTACCTTGAAAAAAATAAAGACATTCCTTAATTGGGAGGGGAAGAGTAGAGGAGGGACGGGGGTGGTAATCTGTTACTGTAGTTAGATTTTATAGTATTACCATTTGAACTCCAAGAAAATAAAATTATGCAAGGGCTCTTTGGATCTATTACTGAGAGTAAACTGCATGTAAGAAGGATGCATTTCAGAAAGAGGAAGAATGTTCTAGTTTAAACATTCCCAGTTTGAGGGGTGCAGTACTCCGATTCCACAACTAGGTGGCAGTGTAGATCCCTCAAGAGAAAAAGTTTAAATTTTGAGTTTGCCTCAAGGGTAGAAGCGGCCAAGATACGTTTCCAAGGGCTGCAAACCACTTTCAGGATATCCTTAATGAATAGCATACGATAGATATTCTTAATGAATAGTATAAGATAGATTTGCAATCTGACCTGTTTACGGCCCATGAGGATTCAACTTGGAGCGCGTGTTCTCAAGAGAGAGACAGAGAGAGAAAGTGAGTGTATGAAAGAGCAATATGGTGCAGGGGCTGAGACAGTTTTCAGTAGGTCTGGGAGAGAGGTGAAATGCTCAACGCCTAGTGAAGCTGTAACTCCAAGGAGGACTGTGAAGCCCAACATTAGAACCCCCCCCCCCCCATCCCTTGGGGCAATGGTAAATGCTGATGTCTAGAATTTTTAGCATCCATGTGTATTCCCCATAGGTCAATATTTTAGGCCTTCCCAAACCACACCCTAACCATACCTCTTTATAATCTAGACATGGTGCTGTACTCCATTTCTATTTGCATGTCTAGGTATCTACATGTGCAAAGCCCACTATTTACAGGTGGGGAGGCTTCTAAAATAGCCCTCACAGAACCGATGAGCTGAGCGCCTCTGCTATATAGATAGCGACTATATTCAGTCCGTTATTTGCATACCTATCGGGATAAATTCAGGACAGGCTTTCTTCTGCCTACATTTATCAGGAAATGATTACAGAAGTCAGAAAGAAAAATTAGTCATACATTTGTCTTTCTTCAATGTAAACTAAAAATAGTCTAAGAACAGCAGATACCCAATGCCCTACTTGACAAAGTTTCGGCAAAAGCCTCTGTCAGAGACAATACTTCAAATCCACAAACAGTAATTGAACAAAACACATAAAAATATGACTCTATTAAATATATGCACGGCTTAATAGAAAAATTGAATAGAAGACATTAAAAAGAATGATATGGTATTGTAAACCGCTCTAATGCCTCTGGCCTGAGCGGTATATCAAATTCAAAATAAACATAAACATAATCCGAGAATCCAAGGGCTGCAGAGCAGAGATGGCATCCATCTGTCCAAGAAGGGTCAACATGTCTTCAGTAGTAGACTGGCTAACCTATTGAAGAGGGCTTTAAACTAGATTCATTGGAGATGGGTGAAGAAAACCCCCAGGTAAGTGAAACATTAAATACCTTTATGGAAATGGGTAAAAGGGGTAACATCTGGAAAGCAGTGTCGATAAATGCCGTAGCATGGGAAATAAAATCCCAGATGTTGAGGCTTTAATGGGAGAGGCTGACTTGGATTTAGTGGTAGTAACAGAAACATGGTTCACAGAAAACCATGACTGGGATGTAACTATACCAGGCTATACATTATTCAGAAAGGACAGGGGAGGAAGAAGGGGAGGAGGAGTGGCACTATATGTAAACAATAATATTAAAGCTATGCAAATACAGGGCTTAAAAGGAAGAGAGGAGGCAGTGTGGGTTAAACTAGAAAAAGGGAAAGAGAAATCTATTTGCATTGGCGTGATATACAGAACTCCCTCACAGGGAGAGAACGTGGACGGAGATTTCATAGAAGACATACGCAGCATTGCCAGGAAAGGGGAAGTGCTACTGATAGGGGATTTCAATATGCCGGATGTTGATTGGTGCATCCCTGTTGCGGTGCCATCTAGAAGTAAGGAGATCCTGGATTCTTTACAGGAAGAAGTATTCAGGCAACTGGTAACAGAACCCACACGTGAAGGGACCATACTGGACTTGGTGCTTACCAACGGCGAAAGTGTTTCTGATGTTATAGTGGGAGATCATCTCGCATCTCGCATCCAGTGATCACCAGATGGTGTGGTTCAGTATTAATACTAGATCTGTTAGAATCCATTCAAAAGTGAGGGTCTTAGACTTTAGGAAGACTAACTTTGCCAAGATGGGCCAGTACCTCAGGGAGTCGTTAGCAGGATGGGAAGAGTTGAGGGATGTAGAAAAACAGTGGGCAAAACTGAAAGGAGATATATTAAGGGCAACCAACCTTTTTGTTAGAATGGTAAATAAAGGTAAAAGGAAAAGGAGGCCACTATGGTTTTCAAAAGAAGTGAAAAAAAATAGGGCAGTCTTTATGAAATACAAGAGATCACAGAGAGAGGAAGACAGGCATCTATATTTGGAAAACTTAGAAGCTGGCAAAGTAGTCAGGAAAGCAAAGATTCAAAAGGAGGAGGAAATAGCCAATGCAATAAAATGGGGGGATAAAACATTTTTCAGATATTTATTTATTTATTATTTATTTACATTCTCTTATATACCGCACTATTCAGCATCAGCGCGGTTTACATGGAACAGAAACGCTCAGTACAGTTAACATGTATGAGTTTACAGATAACAGGGCAAGTAACTTAGATAACAGGGGTAAACTATTTACAAAAACTTGCTACATAAGCTTGTAAACTATTTACAAATATTGCTACATAAGGTTGTATGATCATGAATTCTATAGAAACAAATGCACCACTAAGGGTTAGAGAATCTTTCTTGGCATGTTGTAGGGAAACCATATATTTGCTTAGTGGGTTGCATCTCTGTCTCGGTGGGTGAGGTTGGGTTCTATGAGGTACTTATTGAAAAGATGGTACTTGAGGGCTTTCCTAAACTGCGTAAGGCCCTTAATAGCCCGGATATCTGGAGGTAATGCGTTCCAGCATCTTGGTGCGCTGATACTAAACGCCCTGTTGGCTGTAGATGAAGTGCAAACTGTTAATGCTTTCGGGACTTTTAGGGTGTTTGTAGCTGTGGATCTCCTTGCTCTATTAGGAGATATGGTATGGATGAGGGCCATTATTGATTCAGGGGAGAGCTTGTTAATAGCTTTAAAAGTGAGTAACAGAGTCTTAAAAACGATTCTAGCCTGGATAGGTAGCCAATGTAATTGTATCAACAGAGGTGTCACGTGGTCGCTTCTGGGGGCTCCATGGATGACCCTTGCTGCAGCGTTCATGGCGAGCTGCAGCGGGTGTAGGGTGGATAGGGGCAGGCCTTGAAGGATGGCATTGGCGTAATCAAAATGAGGTATGATCAATGCCTGGTATATAGTCCTGAAGTCATTTGGTTCCAGCATAGATCGTAAATGCCGAAGTGAGCGGATCTTGTAGTATACTGCTCTGACTGTGTTCCCTATGTGGGCTTTCATGTCTAGGCGCTGATCCAAGGTGACTCCCAGGTAGCGTATTGATGGTTTAGTTTGTAGCTCTGCTTCTTTTACTTTAAGGAATTGTGGTGGTGTGAAGTTAGTGTTCCTAGTAATGAAGAGTACTTCCGTTTTCTTATGTTGTATTCGGAGGTTTTGGGAGAGAAGCCAGTCAGATATTGCGTTGAAGCAACTCGTCAGTGGAGAGAGGTCCGGATGTTCCGTAGAGAAGGGTATGTACAGCAGGACATCATCAGCGTATAACATGCAGTCGACATTGAAGGATTGGATGATCTTGCAAATTGGCTGCATGTGTTAGTGAGAGGAGGAAGGGCAAAAGTGCTATTGTCAGACTCAAGGGCAAAGGGGAGGAATATGTAGAAGCTGATGAGGATAAAGCGGAATTGCTTAACAAATATTTCTGTTCTATGTTCAGAGATGAAGGACTGGGAGCAGCACCTCAGACAACATCCACAAACAGGAACAAAAGCAAGGGGCATCTCAAACGATTTTCAGAGAACTGTATTCGTGAGGAACTAGTTAAACTAAAAGTGGACAAAGCGATGGGACCAGATGGGATGCATCCAAGAATACTGAAGGAACTTGGGGGACATTCTAGCAGCTCCACTGACTGACCTTTTCAATGCCTTTTTGGAGTCGGGGGTGGTGCCAGAGGACTAGAGAGAGGCACATGTGGTCCCTTTACACAAAAGCAAAGGTAAGAATGTGGTTGAAAACTACAAGCCGGTTTGTTTAATCTCGGTGGTGAGTAAATAATTGGAAACGCTGCTGAAAGAGAAAATGGTGAGATTTCTGGAGTCTAAAGGATTGCAGGATCCGAGGCAGCATGGATTCACCTGGGACAGGTCTTGTCAGACAAATCTGATTGATTTCTTTGACTGGGTGGCCAGGGAGTTGGATGTGATGTATTTAGATTTCAGTAAAGCATTTGACACTGTTCCACACAGGTGACTTATTAACAAATTAAGCACCCTAGGGATGGGCCCTAAAGCTACTGCTTGGGTTAGAAATTGGTTGAGTGGGAGGCGACAAAGGGTACAGGTAAATGGAGTTCAGTCTGAGGAGAAGGAGGTTACTAGTGGAGTGCCAAAGGGATCTGTCCTTGGTTTGATTCTTTTTAACATCTTTGTTAGTGCGGAAGGGCTGTCGGGTAAGGCTTGCCTCTTTGCGGATGATACCAAAATCTGCAACAGAGTAGACACCCAGGAAGGTATAACATGAGGAGGGATCTAGCTAAGCTTGAAGAATGGTCTAGAATTTGGCAGCTCAGATTTAATGCATTAGGGTCAGGCATTTGGGCTGCAACAATCCAAGGGAGCGGTACAATATAGGGTGTGACGTACTTCTGTCCACGAAAGAAGAACGGGACCTAGATGTGATTGTGTTTGAAAATGTCAAAGTAGTTAAACGGATAAAAAAAGTGATGTCAAAAGCTAGAAGTATGCTTGGGTGCATAGGAAGATGAATGGCCAGCAGAATAAAGAAGGTGGTAGCAGTTCTGTAAGTCTTTAGTGTGACATCATTCGGAGTATTGTATGCAATTCTGGAGACTGCACCTTCAAAAGGATATAAACAGGTTGGAGACGGTGCAGAGGGTGGCTACTAAAATGGTTAATGGTCTTTGTTATGACATGTGGAGGAGTAGCCTAGTGGTTAGAGCAACTGTGTAGTACCCCGAAGATAGAGGGTTTGATTTCCACTGGCACTCCTTGTGACCTTGGGCAAGTCATTTTACCCTCCATTCCCTTGGAAGAAAAGGTTGGCAATCTACTCCTGGTGATACACTGCCTAAAAACCCCAGAGGTAGCTGGGTTGCTATGAGTCAACACTGACTTGATGTCACTAAAAAGAAAAAAAATAAAGCATATGAGGACAGACTTAAGGACCTTAATATGTATATTCTAGAAGAAAGGCAGGGCAGAAGTGATATGACTGAGACATTTAAATACCTCTGTGGCAAAAATGCACAGAAGGAGAGAGCCTCTTTCAATTGAAAGCAAACTCTGCTACAATGGGACATAAGATGAGGGTGAAAGGGGATAGGAGTAATATGTGGAAATATTTCTTTACAGAAAGAGTGGTAGATGCGTGGAATAGTCTTCCAGTGAAGGATGTAGAGATGAGGACAGTATCTAAATTTCAAAAAGCATGGAACAAACACAGAGGAACTCTAAAGGAAAAAAAGGGGACTGTTGTAGAGGATGATATGGAAGGGCAGACTAGACAGGCCATGAGGTCTTTTTTCTGTCATCATGTTTCTAGGTTTCTATGTAAATGATGGCAGATGTACCATCTGAATCCAGAACACCCACTCACATGCTAAAACAACTTTCATAATCTCTTGAAAACTCAAAAGAATTTATACTGCTCACAGTCAATGTGTGTTGCTGCACAACTATTTGGAGCCTATTCTATAAACAATACACCTAGCCAGTCGGGTTTTCAGGATAACCACAATGAAAATGCATAAGAGAGATCTGCATACAACAGAGGCAATACATGCAAATCTCTCTCATACATATTCATTCTGGTTATCCTAAAAACCTGACTGGCGTGGTGTGTTTTTGGGACGAGGTTTAGAACTCCTGCTTATAGAATAGAGGTGCGCAGCCATACCTCCATGTAGTTGCAGTAGTTATACCTGCTCTAGAGCAAGCGTAATTGATGGACCTAGATTTGAAGATAACATGAGAAAGTTGGTTCTGTGTTTCTGCATATAGGTCCTGCTCTTCCTACTAAGGTTATTTCTATGTTCCATCTAAAAGAGATGGCTTGTCTTACAGCTTTTTCCAGTGAGGACCTAAGAGCAGTCAGATGTCTTCATGCCTTGGATGCTAGAAGAGTGTTGTGGCAGTGTCTGAAAGTCATAGTTGACTTCTGAATGTTGAATCCTTTCCTCTAATTTTCAAGGAGCCAAGGAAAAGAGAAGCAGCTTCCAAATCCTCTACAGTCAATCCTTGGTTTTCGTATGCCCTAGTTTTCGTACGATTCGGTTTTCGTTGACTTTTTTCCTCAAGATTTTGTCCCAGTTTTTGTACATTGTCTCAGTTTTCATACAGTTGAAAATGGAGCACCATCTTGTGGCCATAAGTGGGATTTTCTTTTTTTTTTATTCTCTTGCTGATTGACTGTCTTCCATATGCCAACAAGAGTCTTCAATAAAGGTAAAAGTGATATTAAATGTTCATTTATCCATTTCATTAGTCATTTATATTTATTTCTCATTGTTTTCTTTATGTAAAAATGTAGTTATTATCTATAAAATATATTTTTTGTTAATATTTTTGGGTGTCTGGAACAGATTAATTGGATTTACATCATTTCTTATGGAAAATATTGCTTCAGTTTTCATACATTCGGTTTTAGTCAGACTTTTTCGAATGGATTAATCATGAAAACCGAGGTTCCACTGTATATCTCATTTAATTAAGGAGACTATTTATTTGGCGTAAATGCTAACAGGTAAGCAAGTGCTAGTGGATCTTATGACCCATTTTATTCTACTAGGGCTCAGGCTGCATCCTGAGCATAATTAAAAGTTATGAGCCAGAGAATATTTGTAAGGCGTTGACTGGCATCCTTGGCAGGTTCATACCAGGAAGGTTGTGTCCCTGAGAAGGCAGTTCCTCAAGAAACACTGCCCTCTGGCTATCCAGGATCCTAAAGTTCGGGTGCATCCCACTCATCTGGGCTGGTCTAGCAGGATAAGGAAGGTGAAATTTGTTCCTATCTGCTAACTTCCTTGAGTCCTGCTAGATCAGTCCAGGACCTACCAGGAAGACAAAGACTCCTTTCATATGCCTCTCAGAACCTTCTTGCAAGTGCCTTAGTTCAGTGTTGCCTGTATGGAGGTACTCGAAGAATTCTTCCCATGCCTCTAGATGATGAGTATTTCTGAGGGGTTGTTTTATAACATTGTTCAAGTTGTATTTTCAAGATCTGCTTTGTCAGCAATATACTGGCAAGTTCCAGGATTGAACCACACCTTATATTGGTGAAGTCTTCACTGAAACTTATGATTCTCTGTCTCCATTTGCTAGTTGGGCTACATAAACCACTTCTCTCAAATAGTCTATCAGGATTCATGGAAAGGAAATTAGCAGGTAAGAACAAATTTCACTATATTTCCTCCAGGATAAGGTTAGTGAGTGAGAATGAGGGTGGGCCTGATAAATTGCTTTCATCAGAAATATTTTCCTGAGAGTGCTATTGATTTGATTTCCTCTAGGGCTATATTCTTGGTCACATTCGCCGATGATAAAGGTAAGATTTTAATAATGATGAATTACTTTAAAAAAAGGATTTATTATTTTGTGGACAAAGAGGTTTAATTGTTCCAGGTGTGTCTCAGGCTACTCAAGTAAGGTGTGAGAATTTTCTTGAGATGAAACCTGAAATATTGGCAATTGGGGGACTTTCTTAGGGCCCCTTTTACTAAAGCCCACTAAGGATTTGCAATTAACACGCCAAACGAAGGTATGGTAATTGCAAAGCCTCTGTAGCTGTTGGGGGTGTGAGCAATATGGTCTCGGCAGCTAAAGTGTGATGGGCCACTCAAACGTATGCTCCGTTAAGGCTGGTTCACTTCATGACTTCCATAGAAGAGTCATTAGGTGAACTCACTTTAAGAGTTGTGTTGCCACAGAGTGCACAGCAATAGCCCTGACGCTAGTGGTTATGTGCTCTCCACGCCCATATTCCACCCATTCCCTGCCCCGAGTCATGATCAGCAATTAACATGTGTATTAGCATGCTGTGGTGGACATGCTTGCATGTTAGTAATCCCAACATTAAATTGTCCTGCTCCTCTGCTTGGTTGCTAGGGTTAGATTAGCTTTATTTACTTAGTGGACTTTTCACATAGGCATCCTGTTATAAAATTAGTCGCCACATGACAAGCAGGGGCTGCCGCAGCCGCAGCAATCTCATTTCCTACCTGCCTGCCTGGGACTGAGCTCTTTGCCTCCACAAGACACCTGACCCCAGTTGGCGCTATTGAATAGCAGAGTGGTTCTCATCCTTTTGCTGTCATGACCTATCTAACGAACAATATTCATGTGTGTGACACATTGCATCACGGACCTTTATTTCAGAGGGGGCTCCAGTGATGTGTCATAGTTTGATTGTATGGTTTTGTCCTTCTTGCCTACTTTTATTAACTATTGGGTATGTATACTGAATTCAATGGGGCCGCGGCTCCAATACTGCATGGCATCCGCTATAGCTGCTTAGTAAACATACCCCTATATTTATTAGTGATTATTATCTATTTTTATTATTTTAACTTTTTTTTAAAATTTTGTTTATTTTCTGTTTTAACCCCTGAGGAAGGCTCCGTCGAAACACGGCCGTATCGAGTTAAGTGTTTTGGTATTCCTGTGTGCTTTCAGATCATTGTTGTGCTTCTCGATAAACTTCCAGGTTTGGATTACTCACTCTGTACTGGTGTTCCTTGGACCTTGCAAGTTCTCTCATTCTTTTGGTGTTGGCCCATAAGGGTGGTTATACAGTGACAAGAATTAGCAGCAAATTTCAAAGATCCGGTTCCTTGCTCTGTAGTCTTTTCAGTCATCAGGCATACATGGCTATTATGAATGACATGGAAATAATGTCTATGTCAAATTTTGATGGCACACGTCCTAGCTCTTGGTGACACACCAGTGTATCACAACACTCTGGCCTTGCAGATTCAAACCTTGATTCGGGGAGCCTGTCCTTAAAGTCAGTTTTTCTGTGTTGAAAAATAATTTAGAAAATGTACTTCAAATTCATCGTAACATAGTAACAATACTCGTATGACGGCAGATAAAGACCAGCATGGTCCATTTAGTCTGCCCAGCAAGGCAGCAAGAGTAGGTGCACTTGCTGCTTCATGCAGGTCACCCCTCCTCATGCCTTTGTTTAGGGGTGCACCCACTACTCAATAGGGGTGACCTACAAAAAAATTCATGAACATTCTTAACTTAGACATCATATTTACTAAAGCGTATTATTAGCTGCTAATGTGGCGATAAAGCGCGAAAAGGGCACCGGGTTAGCAGCTAACATAGGTCAGACAACACGGGTGAAACTAATGCATTAGCCACATGGGTGCTGCTGTTGCCCTCTTCAATTTCACGGCTTTATCTGCTGGGGAAATGCTGTGCACACTCTCAGCAGCTAACGCACGGTTTTTGCACTATTGCCTGGTGTTAGCTACAAAAGCATAATGCACTTTAGTAAACATACTCCAAAGTGGAGCCCATTTTTAAACTGCATTGTAAAAATACAGGCTAAGACATTTGCTAACCATAGGAAAATGAGGTGTGACAAACATATCGCATTACAATGCTGACGGATGCATTCATTTATCACCCTGAACTCAGATCGATGAAATAACATTTGAAATACCACTCAAGGTTAGTGAAAATACAGTCTAAATAGGATTGCGATGAGGCGGTAAGGAGCCTTGCTGTGAAACCAAACTTTAGCAAAGCTTCCTTTTCCAGCACCACCAAAAAAGACAGTTAAAAGAACAGGACGTCTCCTGGCTATACTGTGAGTTTAACATAAAAACTGAAACGCTTGCTTCAATTTTTTTATTTCTTTAGAAGCTATTCATTTTTTTGCATTAAGATATTTGTCATATGACACCTTGGACTTAAAGAAGTATCCTTATTTAGGGGACAGTTCTCCAACTGACTATATCTGTGCAAAGTCCATGGCTAATTTTTGTCAGTTTTCAAAGAGAAAGTAAGGTTACCTTTGCAATGAAGTGCACACAGACTGCAGGAGGATTGCTGCTGGAAAAGTCCACACGTAGCTCTGACAATGCGATCTGCATGCATGCGGTTCCTCCTCCGACCTAAACACACCCCTGGAAATGCCTCTTCTCAATGCGACTAAAAGTTCACATGTGCACAGACTTTTAGCCACATTGAAGAAGGGTAAGTTTCAAACAGGCAATTAATACTAGCAATATGCGTTTTATCAGTGTAATCTCTTTAGGAATGCCCACACGCAATGTGGCAAAAACGCAGCATAAATAAACTGTCCGAAATTTGCCCACTCTCAGAAGCTAGCCTGGGTCTGGTTCCAAAATGTGGGCATTTTCCCTTTCTCTGAGAGGAGGCGCTCTGGGAGCCTCCTTAGATTTGGGAAGGAAAATGACATACATAGGGGCATGTAAAAGAAAATATGGTAGTGCACCATGTGTTAAGCACCAAAACTCAGTGCGGGGGTAGTACTGGACCCATGTTAAGAAATGAGGTGTGCCCAGCATGTTCCCATGTAACTAGTGTGGGTTCCATGCAACCCCCACATGAATTGGTTTGAAGCTATTACCGCAGGTGCATTTTACACCATCCATTAAGATGGCGGTAAGAGAACCCGTGCTAAACTAAATATTGACTGTTAACACGCATTAAAGCCTCCTGCACTAACTACAGTGCACACACTCCACCTCTGAATCACCTAGTCTTTGCTCCAACCCATGTTACGCAGTTAGCTTGGGATTCTTAGTGCAGCCACATATTTGGCGCATGGTAATAGTTATTGCAGTGCAGTTGGCATGCACTAATTGTCGCCGTGGTTTAAAAAACATATCCCATAGATTCCATCTTCAAATCTATGCATGAATGTTTCCACCAAAATTGTACCTGTAGAAAAAGCAGGAGCAAGAGACCACATGCAAGTGATGGTTTTCAAAGGGAAGAATTTGGAGTGCTTTCCTTTTGAAAAGTGGTGTCAACTGCGGGTAAAGATACCCATGGAACAAGATGATATCACCTTATGTGCCACTTTGTTGGTTTCTTTTTATTGGAGGTGGATGAGATTTCCATACTGAAATCCTATTTCCATTTGTAGACAGAGGTCTCAGACTTTTCTGGATGTGGTAAGAGACACTTAATGCAGAAGGAAAGTGTTCTGCAATTTAAGGTAGTCATCTTGTCCTTCAGAGCAAGGTTTTCTTAAAACATCCATGCAAGAGGGCTCGTTACTAAGGTATGCTAATGTTAACGCATATTAATTCACCATTAATGTATGTTATTTTAGTGCAGGTCTAATGGGATCTAGTTACTAATAACTAATAACTTGTGTTAACAGAAAATCAATACATGTTAACAGTATTGTACCTTAGCAACCTTTGCAGCTAATGCCCTCTTCTCAAGTCACTTCATTGGCTCCCTAACCATTTCCACATCCAGTTCAAACTTCTCCTGCTGACCTATAAGTGCCTTCATTCGGCTGCTCCTCACTACCTTTCCTCTCTTATCTCTCCCTATACCTCTTTCAGGAATTCTGCTCTTCTGACAAATCACTTCTATTTGTGCCCTTCTCTTCTACTGCTAATTCCAGACTTCGCTCCTTTCACCTTGCTGCACCTTATGCCTGGAACAAACTACCTGAGTCTGTACGTCAGGCGCCTTCTCTGACCCTTTTCAAATCCAGGCTGAAAACTCACCTCTTCAATGCTGCTTTTGGATCTTGACTCACCTGATCTCCTTTTTCTTTCCCCTTGTTTTATCCCTGCCTACACCTTCTGTGTTTGTCTTGACTAGATTGTAAGTTCTGATGAGCAGGGACCGTCTCTTACATGTCTGTGCAGCGCTGCGTACGACTTGTAGCGCTACATAAATGCTCAGTAGTAGTAGTAGTGGTAGTAACTTGCCCCCAAGCATCTTATCTCTTTCCATGGAAACGCTGTTCTTTTTTTGGATCAATCACAGTTAGAGATATTTTTATCGTTAAAGAAAGATATAGGAGAATGATTTTGTCATTTGATTTTATCAACCTAAATATGTAGATATACTTAGCTCCACTCCTGGGAACATCTATGTCAAGGGGGAAACAGCTCAGTATTGGATTAAGCACCTCCTTTACTAAAGTGTTAGCTGGTTAACAGGCATTTTAATGCGTGGCTACAGGCAGTTGGGAGCACTGACATATGATAATATCTCCCTTTCTCTTTGTGGGCTAAAACGCACATTAATAGTCCGTCGCAAGATGGGGCGGGGAATAGGCGGGGAGTTGGCATAGTGAGCACATTACTGGTAGTGCCAGGGCAAGTATGGCGCACTCAGTGACAACGTGGCTTCACCTAACGACTCCTCTGTAAGAGTCATTAAAGGAACCTGATATAGTGACGCACACGTTAGGAAAGCCTTTGGCGTGTTAGTTACCAGGGAAATATTGAACACATCCTGACAAATGATATGCAGCCTTTGCCATACATGTGCATGAGATCAGCACATTAAAGAAAACAGAACAAAACAGACTGGGATCAGCATAATCATGGTTACCTGCACTTATCAATGTCCCACCACACTCTCCCAGACCTGCCAAGGTATCTTGCTCTGCTCAGGTCGCCAAAGGCCAGTTTGAAAGAATAATTCTCATGACCTGCCTTGAACTTTTTATGGGATGACTCATTATGAAGGGAAAAGGGCAGAGAGAGAGTTCCAGGAGTCAAGTCTGAAAAGGCTGAGTGGTGCCAGTGTGTAGCCTAATGAATCCCAACGAAGCGAGAATTTTGCTTTCTTCACACGCGGCTCCAAGCTGTTCTGCAACAATCGAAGCACTAAGCGCACGCCTCAGCGCACCTCATCTTTCACCGCCACTGACTCCATTCTGCCAAAGAGACGTGGTGCAGCAAGAGATGATGCGTGGTTGAGGCACACGCTTGGTGCTTCTCCTGTTGCAGAATAGAGTTGAAGCCTCATGCAAAGAAAGCAGATTGGAATTCAGGCTGCACAACACAATGTAGCTGGAATAGTTGAAGTGGGTCCCCCTCCCTACCGTGCCCCCCTGCTCTGCAGAGGCTGCTTGGTTGTGCGATATTTATACCACTGGGCATCACCCTTTTTAACTCCAATACTGTATATCTTCTGGGGCAGTTTCTCCTTATGGGTGAGTTTTGCATGCCATGACAGTCGTGACCCGCTCTTCTAAAGCAGGGCATGGGGCAGTATAATCTCAGTCTCTCAAATTTACTGCTAAGGCTCAGCATAGTACTTGCATCATGCTGGAGTCCTTCTGGCAATTTTCCTCTTTCTTCCAGCTTTTGGCGGACTCTCTTTGTATACCCCTCTTGATTTAAATATAAGGCTTGTAGCATAAGCATAGAAACATAGAAACATGATGACAGAAAAAGACCACAAGGCCCATCTAGTCTGTCCTTCCATAACAACAACTACAACAGTCCACTTTCTACCTTTAGAGATCCTCTGTGTTGGTCCCATGCTTTTTTGAATTCAGTTACTGTCCTCATCTCTACCACCTCCACTGGGAGACTATTCCACGGATCCACTACTCTTTCCGTAAAGAAATATTTCCGCATATCACTCCTGAATCTATCTCCCTTCACCCTCATCCCATGTCCCCTCGTAGCAGAACTTGCTTTCAATTGAAAGAGGCTCTCTCCCTGAACATTTATGCCACGGAGGTATTTAAACATCTCAATCATATCACCTCTATCCCGCCTTTCCTCTAAGGTGTACATATTAAGATCCTTAAGTCTGTCCTCATATGCTTTATAATGAAGCCCATTAATCATTTTAGTAGCAACCCTCTGCACCGACTCCATCCTGTTCACATCCTTTTGAAGGTGCGGTCTCCAGAATTGCACACCATACTCCAAATGAGGTCGCACCAAAGACTTATACAGAGGTATTATCACCTCCTTTTTTCTGCTAGCCATTCCTCTCCGTATGCACCCAAGCATCCTTCTAGCTTTTGCCGTCGCCTTTTCTACCTGTTTAGCTACTTTAAGATCATCAGACACAACCACGCCTAGGTCCCGCTCTTCTTTAGTGGACAAAAGTACTTCACCTCCTATACTGTATTGCTCCCTTGGATTGCTGCAGCCCAAATGCATGACCTTACATTTTTTAACATTAAATCCCAGCTGCCAAATTCTAGACCATTCTTCAAGCTTAGCTAGATCCCTCCTCATGTTATCTACACCTTCCTGGGTGTCTACTCTATTACAGATTTTGGTATCATCCGTAAAGAGGCAAACCTTACCCGACAGCCCTTCCGCTATATCACTAACAAAGATGTTAAAAAGAATCGGACCAAGGACAGATCCCTGGGGCACACCACTGGTAACATCCTTCTCCTCAGAGTGAGCTCCATTTACTTGTACTCTTTGTCGCCTCCCACCCAACCAATTTCTAACCCAAGCAGTAACTTTAGGGTCCATCCCTAGGGTGCTCAGTTTGTTTATAAGTCGCCTGTGAGGAACAGTGTCAAAGGCTTTACTGAAATCTAAATACACCACATCTAGAGCTCTCCCTCGGTCCAACTCCCTGGTCACCCAGTCAAAGAAATCGATCAGATTTGTCTGACAAGACCTGCCTCTGGTGAATCCATGCTGCCTCGGATCCTGTAATCCGCCGGACTCCAGAAACCTCACTATTTTCTCTTTCAGCAGCGTTTCCAATAATTTACTCACCACTGAAGTTAAACTAACCGGCCTGTAGTTTTCAACCACATCCTTACTTCCGCTTTTGTGTAAAGGCACCACATGAGCCTCTCTCCAGTCCTTTGGCACCACTCCCGACTCCAACGAGGCATTGAAAAGGTCAGTCAGTGGAGTTGCTAGAACGTCCCCAAGTTCCCTCAGTATTCTAGGGTGTATCCCATCCGGTCCCATCGCTTTGTCTACTTTAAGTTGAGCTAGTTTCTCACGAACACAGTCTTCTGAAAATTGTTCAAGATGTCCCTCGCTTCTGTTCTTATTTGTGGGTGTTTTCTGAGGTCCTGCTCCTGGTTCTTCATCTGTGAACACAGAACAAAAATATTTGTTAAGCAATTCCGCTTTATCCTTATCAGCTTCTACATATTCCCCCCCTGCACCCTTGAGTCTGACAATACCACTTTTGCCCTTCCTCCTCTCACTAATATATCTGAAAAATGTCTTATCCCCCCATTTTATTGCATTGGCTATTTCCTCCTCCTTTTGAATCTTTGCCTTCTTGACTACTTTGCTAGCTTCTCTAAGTTTTTCCAAATACAGATGCCTGTCTTCCTCTCTCTGTGATCTCTTGTATTTCATGAAGGCCTCCCTCTTTTTCTTCACTTTTTCAGCTACTTCCTTCGAAAACCATAGCGGTCTCCTGTTCCTTTTGCCTTTATTTACCATTTTAACAAAAAGGTTGGTTGCCTTTAAAATACCCCCTTTCAGTTTTGCCCACTGTTTTTCTACATCCCCCAGCTGTTCCCATCCTGCTAACGACTCCCTGAGGTACTGGCCCATCTTCGCAAAGTTAGTCTTCTTAAAGTCTAAGATCTTCACCTTGGAATGGATTCTAACAGCCCTAGTCCTAATACTGAACCACACCATCTGGTGATCACTGGATGCAAAATGATCTCCCACTACAACATCAGAAACACTCTCACCATTGGTAAGCACCAAGTCCAGTATGGCCCCTTCACGTGTGGGGTCTGTTACCAATTGCCTGAATAGTTCTCCCTGTAGAGAATCCAGGATCTCCTTACTTCTAGATGATACTGCAGCAGGAATGTGCCAATCAACATCTGGCATATTGAAATCTCCTAGCAGTAGCACTTCCCCTTTCCTAGCAATGCTGCGTATGTCTTCAATTAACTCTCTGTCCACCTCTTCCTCTTGTGAGGGAGGTCTGTATATCACACCAATGCAAATAGATTTCTCTTTCCCTCTTTCTAGTTTAACCCACAATGCCTCCTCTCTCCCTTTTAAGCTCTGTAATTCCAAAGCTTTAATAGTAGTTTTTACATATAGTGCCACTCCTCCTCCCCTTCTTCCTACCCTGTCCTTTCTGAATAAAGTATAGCCAGGTATAGTTACATCCCAGTCATGGTTTTCTGTGGAATAAACATAGCAGAACATAATCTCCTCTTTATCTGCAAAAGTCCACTTAACTGTAGTTAATCCTCTTAACTTTTTCATTCATTTTTGTGGATTTCCTCCTGCCACAGTGAGTCCATGAACATGCACACCATGGCCTTTATCCTTGGCAGGGATGTTACCCGCATCTGCAGTGTCTGCAGTATCACTACCACCATCGTCAGCCTAGTGCGAAGGCTACGGGTGGGCACCGTCTTATCCTGGGCATGTGCCGCCAGTATGCATTTTTCTTTTTCTTTCCTATCATACTTCAATTGTAGTGTCGCCCTCCTGAACTTTAGTATAGATGCTATACAACGGGGTCACCGTGTAAAAGAACTCAGCAAGACTTGAAAAGGGAACTTTATACTTTATCTTCTAGTAGGAGAAGCACCATATCTAGTAAAGAATCCATAGACCCCTTTACATATAAATTCATAGAAGAGTATATCAACTTAAAGTTTATACCTTGTATTTAATAAAGGAGAAATCTAATCCTGTTTGAGCTGTTGAATATGACCTCTTTCTTTGTCCCACTAATTCCTCCAACCCTTCTCCTCCTGTATCTGTTTGTATTTCCCGAATGATCTATGTTCTTTTTAAAATTTTCCTCCTAGTTACTGACAGCGGCACTGAATATCCGGCTAATGTAGTGAGTGTCAGCCACTAGCTGGATGGTGACAATTTCCAACACTGCTGTACCGATAGCTGTCTGGATAACTATTCAGGATAGTGTTTTGCTGTCTTAGAGATGATAACTCTTTATATATCAGTGCTGAAAACTGCTGCTATACAGATAATTTCTTGCGCCACTTTGACTCTATCTGGATGGTGCCAAAGCAGTGAGAGAGAATTTTCAGCAGCACTTATCTGTATAGCCGATGCTGTTAAATGGGTAAGTGCTGCTGAATAACAACCTTTATATGCCTCTAATTACTGCTTTCACATTGTATTAGACCCCTTAGTGCTGCTCCAACCACTAGACAAACTAGGAGGTCACCTAGGGTGGCAACGTCTGGGGGGTGGCAAAGATCAGGGCATTTAAAGTTAAACAGCAGCCATGGGGTATAAGGCTTAAGGCTTGCCGAGGGCGCCAACAGCTTGAATCAACTCTGGGGCCAGCCCTGCCTCTTAGGGTTCCTCAAGGAAACTGACAGCTATTCAGTTGTTCTTTGCTAACTTGGAAGCCAATCTAATAACATGCATTATGATTTGAAAAAAAAATGAATGTGTAAAAAGTAACAAAAAATGTGTGCACTCTTTGTCTTGTTTGAAATAAGAAAGTATACATCCAGAATGAGTCTCCAGTTTCAGGTTTACACAGGCATTCCGATGAGTAGAAGGAATGAATTGGAATCCACCAGTAGCTAGCGTGATGTTCACTGTAAACTAGATGCAAACGTAGGTCATGAGAAAATAAATTAGCTCCTTATCTCTGTTTTCTTAGCTAAATTAACAGAGGACACAACGCACAAGTTATTATCATAAGAATCCTTACTATACCTCAGGGAGATGTCATTTTTTTCCAGTAATGGCCACAAGGAGATACTATGGGCTGTTATCACTTATTAATTAACATGCAATAATGGCCCATATTATATTACAGTACATCCAACTTCATGATATTCCCAATGGCTTTTATTTTTGACCTAACAGAGAAAGCTTCTCCCTCTTTCTTACCAGCTTTTAACGAAAAGAATATTTCTCACAATATTTCCCATCCACTACTGTTTCATTGAACTATGATTCATTTACAGCAACTATATAACTGTTCTCTACCAATATTAGGTATGTGCACGAGGCAAAAATATTTGGTTTGTTTTGGCCCTTTCCCCAATTTGTTGATATTTTACGGTTCATTTTACATATTGGTTTTAAGTGGCAACACTTGAATGTGTCTTAAAAATGTGTCACTTTCTAAGTTAACATATGTTAAATTGATTTAGCATGCACTAATTTTTTAAGGAACACTAGAAAAGTGAATGCATGCTAACAAACGCACAGTCCTATCCACTATGGTGTCTTCTACGTCACGTTTGTTGGCTAGAGATCACAAGCATTTGTACAGATGACTTTCCAAAATTTGTTTTCCACCTTTTCTCTATCTGCTACTTTTTCTGCTCATTCCTAGGGATTGCAACAATTAAATTCATATCCCGAGGAGCAGAGAGAAAGCGGAGTTCTGATAGTGATAGTCACAGATACTCAAGAAAGACTTGTTTCAAATGGAAAGTAAGCTCTAGAACAGTGGATATCACGGTTGGTTCTTGAGGGCTGCAAACAGATCGGAGTTTCAAGATATCCCTAATGAATATGTATTAGATAGGCGTGAATGCAATGGAGAAAGCATGAATGAATGTAAACGTGTCTTAAGCGTATTTATTAAGGCTATCCCGAACATCTGACTTATTTGTGGCCTTTGAGGACTGTTGTTGAATTCCATTATTCTGGAAAAATATAGCATGATATAAGGCTCAGAAGAGTAGATCCAGTAAAACCAGAAAATATAATTTAACAGAGAGTTTAGCGGGTGCATGGCACAAGACCCAGATTTAGGTAACTGCTTCTGCTGCCAAATTTTGATAAGCACTCACTGTTACCAAGTTTGCCTTGCTACGAGTAAAATCCAGGACACGAGGACTTGCAGGCCCCATGTTCAATCTTTGAAGTTCATTTACTGATGCTGCTGCTCAGGGATCAAATCCAAAAGGACTAAAGATACTTTTGAGTTTCCAAAGGTATGCACATAATTTATCTTGGAAAAGTACCTGCACAAAATGGCAGTGCAGATTTGGACAGGTTCCTTCTCTTAGGCAAAGCTTTTTCTTGAAAATTGATGCAGATTGTGCTCCTATGCTGAAATATTAGCAGGATCTAACTTACAAACTGGAGGCTATGTAAAAGTATGGCTTGGTTTCGGTTGCAACACTCAATTTGGAATAATGTCTTATCGATTCCTAAGTCCAATACAGGGTCTAGGTGTACAATAATCTTCATGTCCTCTTGACAGTTATAAGTACCCACTTGCACAATGTTTCAATATATAACGTTGGTATGTTGGACGCTCAATATTACTTAATATCTAGAGCACACTCTTTAGAAACTCAGGTCTTCACAGAACTACCACAGCTTTAACTTCTGAACCATCAAGTTGCTGGGGACATTGGGGTGCTCCAGAAATTCACTCTAAAACCCAGAGGATCAATCAGGCTCCTCTGGAGACAATGTTCCCTCTAATTTTCTGTAGGCTATGGGCGCATAAAATATCAGCTGTGCAACTTTTGAAGGAAGGTTAAATTTTTGTGCACCACATAACGACCCTCAGAGTTATATACTTTAAAATTTGACTACACGTCAGAATACAGTATGTACACCACATTGATTGCACTAGAAAATATTGTAGAACTTGTGAAAACCGTAAACACACAACAACTTTTAAATTTTAAGACATCTGTGTTGTTTTCTATCAGAATCAGAACTGTAATTTTTGTGCGCTCTGTTATAAAGTATGTGTGCTCGCTCGGCGAGGTGTGTGCGCGCGCACACGCGCACAGCTTAGAGGGAACAGTGTCTGGAGAGGGCACCACTGAAGCACGTCAGAGCAAGGAAGAAACTAGGCCAGGAGCCAGGCTAGCTAGGCTTTGGGAAGTTAGTGGGGGGAGTTGGTGTGTGAGGGGAGAAGGCAGGATGCTTAGGGTGGCTGAAAATCCCTAGATTCACAATTGACAAGCACCATGAGACTAGGATGAAGCAAGACTTGGCTGCTGAGTTTAGATGCCTGGCGCTAAAAACAATGCTAGGCAGCTAACTTCCTTCCCCTGATCCCACCTCGTGCCATACTTACTTTTCAGGCATCTAAATTTACTTGCAAAAACAGTCATTTTTCAAAGTGGCGGATTGTTGGTTTATTTATTTGTTTAGTACTTAGGATTTAATAACTGCCATTATGAAGAGATTCAACCAAGCGGTGTACCACTGGTATGACTTGACATAGACAAATTACATTGTAGTAGCAATATAACAATAGCAAACTGACCCCGCCAACATAATAGACAGAACAGTGAAATAAACTCGGAGATAAGTCTTATTAGGATTTAATTTGCATGAGTGCCTCAATCCCAAAGTTAGGTACCTACAGTAAATACAGGGCCAGCCTTATGCATGAACGGCTGGGGTGTCCGCATATGGCCCTGCTCCCCCCTCCTCTTTGACTTTATACAAATACTTGCACAAATTAGACCCCATAACATGTCTCTGCACACAACCCCACAACTCCCACAGGCCAGTCCCGCCTAACCCTTTGAAAAGTGACCCTTAAATTTCCATTTGAAAAAACAGAAGCCTATATTTCTTTAAATCATCAGTCTCAGATATCAGAATTCTGAACTGTTGTCCTGCATGAGAAGTATTGATTGGAACTATCAGGACTGGCTCAAGGGTATCAGCCGTCTACTCCCCCACCGCAAATATACCTTCAGCCATTGTCATCTACTCCCCCACCTCCAACAAACCTTCAGTGATTACCATCTAATCCCCTGCCTCCAGCAAAGCTTCAGCCATTGCCAGCTACTCTCCCACCGCCAACAAACCTTCAGCCATTGTCATCTACTCCCCCACCTCCATCAAATCTTCAGCCATTGCCATCTACTCCCCTCCTTCAACAAACCTTCAGCCATTGTGATCTACTCCCCCGCCTCCAACAAACCTTCAGCCATTGTCATCTACTCCCCCGCCTCCAACAAACCTTCAGCCATTGTCATCTACTCCCCTGCCTCCAACAAACCTTCAGCCATTGCCAGCTACTCCCCCGCCTCCAGCAAACCTTCAGCCATTGTCATCTACTCCCCCGCCTCCAACAAACCTTCAGTCATTGTCATCTACTCCCCCACCTCCAACAAACCTTCAGCGATTACCATCTACTCCTCCGCCTCCAACAAACCTTCAGCCATTGTCATCTACTCCCCCGCCTCCAAAAAACCTTCAGCCATTGCCATCTACGCCCCCACATCCAGCAAACTTTCAGCCATTGTCATCTATTCCCCCACCTCCAACAAACCATCAGCCATTGTCATCTACTCCCCCACCTCCAACAAACCTTCAGCCATAGTCATCTACTCCCCGCCTCCAACAAACCTTCAGCCATTGCCATCTACTCCCTCGCCTTCAACAAACCTTCAGCCATTGTCATCTACTCCCCCACGTCCAGCAAACCTTCAGCCATGCTGTCTACTCCCCCACCTCCAGCAAACATTTAGTCATTGCCGCCTTTCTGGAAAATTTTCAGTCATTTCCGGCCCCCTTGGCGAACCTTCAGCCATTGCCACCCGCTGCCCAAGTCTTCCCGGATCAGCTCCCTTCTTTCTCCTATTTCATTTTTTTAAAAGCTTTTATTTATATCACTCAAATTTAAAACCACAAACATGACCTCAAAGAAACAATAATTGCCCACCCTTTCCCTCCTTCCCCTTCCCTGGCTCCAGCAGTAGCACATAAAGGAAAAAGGAAAATAAGGCAGTACTGCAACAAAAGCCATCCAAGGGTACAGTGTCACAAAGTATATCATAAGGAGCACTTCACATAACCATCCACAGGCTTTCTGCCTCCTATTTCTGAACATCAGCACTGAAAAGGTGAATGAAGCCACCACACATCCTCCTGCTGGAAGCCCCCATCAGTCCTGCCCCCTCTGACACACGCTTCCTTCTGCCATGGGGCTCGAACTGGCAGGGTCTATGAGTGTACTTGAAAGAGAGACTCCATGGCAGCTTCCAATAGCTTACAGTGCCAACATTCAGAAATAGCAGAAAGAAGGGAGCTGCTCCTTGAAAGTTTAGGAGGACAGTGAGGTGGCTGATTTGCTTGCCTTCTGCTGCAGCTCCCACCCCTAAAATTGTGCTGCCCTAGGTGATTGCCTAGTGGAACGGCGAGACCCAGGTACTCTCATTGAATTGTAAAAGTAGTAATAATGTCATATGACTTGTTGCAATTTATTGTGTCCATTCAGCTTATATTCAGGAACACCTGTGCTATACTGCTGCCCTATGGCATATACAGTAAGGGGTTTATTTTGTGCCACGAATAGCAAAGGGACATCCATCCCCACTATTCGTGCCTACCCCCGCTATGTCTAACCTCCCTGACGGTTGTGCGGGGAAGTTAAATGGGAGTGGGGAAGGGGCGGAGTCTGGGCAGGAGGTGGGCATCGCCGGCCCTGAACCTACAGGGCCAATTCTAATGTCAGCTCTGTACCTCCAGGGCTGGCGATATGTGCGGGGAAGTTATTCCACCTGCGAGGTGGAATAACTTCCCCGTATGTCCAGGATCAGCAGCCCGGAGCACGGATGGGGCAGAGGGGCACAAAGACATTCCCACAGCTCCACCCTGACCTTAGGAGGCCAGATTGGGGGTCAGGCTGCGGGGAATGCATTATTGGTGTCCGGCATAAGGACATAAGATATGCCATACTGGGTCAGACCAAGGTCCATCAAGCCCAGTATCCTGTTTCCAACAGTGGCCAATCTAGGTCATACGTACCTAGCAGTTTCCCAAAAGACACAGGTTCCGCAATGCTTATACTGGGTCAAGCAGTGATATCCTGGGTCCCTTCTTAATAATGGTTTATGGACCTTTCCTCCAGGAACTTGTCCAAACCTTTTTTAAACCCAGCTACACTAACAGCCTTTACTACATCCTCCGGTAACAAATTCCAGAGTTTGATTACACGTTGAGTGAAAAAATATTTTCTTTTATTAGTCTTAAATAGTTTACCCTGTAGCTTCATTGCATATCCCCTAGTCTTTCTATATTTTGATAAGGTAAACAATCGATCTACGTTTACCCGTTCCACTCCGTTCATTAATTTATAGACTTCTATCATATCTCCCCTCAGCCGTCTCTTTTCCAGGTTAAAGAGCCCTAACTTTTTAGCCTTTCTTCATAGGGGTATCCTTCCATCCCCTTTACCATTTTAGTGGCTCTTCTCTGAACCTTTTCTAATAATGCTATATCCTTTTTAAGATATGGCAACCAGAATTGCACACAATATTCAAGGTGCGGTCTCACCATGGAATGATATAGAGGCATTATAATATCTTTTGTTTTATTTTCCATTCCTTTCCTTATGATACCTAGCATTCTATTTGCTCTCTTGGCCGCCACTGCACACTGGGCCAAGGGTTTTAACATGTTATCCACAATGATGCCTAAATCTTTTTCCTGGGTGATGGTTCCTAATGTGGAACCTTGCATCGTGGAACCATAATTTGGGTTGTTCTTCCCTAGGTGCATAACTTTGCACTTGTCCACATTAAATTTCATCTGCCATTTTGATGCCCAGTCTTCCAATTTATCAAGATCCTCTTGCAATTTTCCACAATCCTCTTGGGTTTTAACAACTTTAAATAGTTTTGTGTCATCTGCAAATTTGATAACCTCACTCGTTATTCCCCTTTCCAGGTAATTTATGAATATGTCAAAAAGCAGCGGACCCAGCACAGATCCGTGGGGTACACCACTATTCACCTTTCTCCATTGGGAAAATTGGCCATTTAGCCCTACCCTCTGCTTTCTATCTTTTAACCAGTTCCTGATCCACAATAGTACACTGCCTCCTATTCCATGACTCTTTAGTTTTGCCAAAAGTCTCTGATGAGGGACCTTGTCAAAGGCTTTCTGAAAGTCCAGATACACTATATCAACCGACTCACCTTTGTCCACCTGTTTATTCACACCTTCAAAAACACATAACAGATTAGTAAGATAAGATCTTCCTTGTCTAAAGCCATGTTGGCTGTCTCCCAGTAGGCCATGACTATCTACATGCTGAGTAATTTTGTTCTTTATGATGATTTCTACCATTTTTCCCGGTACTGACGTCAGGCTGACCAGTCTGTAGTTTCCCAGATCATCCCTGGATCCCTTTTTAAAAATTGGCATTACATTGGTGATCCTCCAATCTTCAGGTATTACAGATGATTTTAATGAAATTTCACAGATTACTAATAGCAGGTATGCAATCTCATATTTCAGTTCTTTCAACACCCTTGGATGTATACCATCTGGCCCAGGTGATTTGCTACTCTTCAGTATATCTAATAGTTGTAATACATCTTTCCGATGTATCGATATTTCCTTCAATTCTTCCGCACCTTTAAATACCACTTCAGTCATGGGCAACCTCCCTACATCTTCCTCAGTAAAGACCGAAGCAAAGAGTCGCATTGCCAAGGCAACATGATGCCATGGCACCACAGCTCCATTGAAGAGCCTTGACTGAGTTAGCTGAGAAGGTCCTGTACATGCAGGCCAGGCTGAATCGCAGTCCCGGCCTGCACATACAGGACTGTTCGTAATTCTAATTCCAGAGGACTAGACATTCCCCGCAGGATCAGAATCGCAATCCCCTCTCTATGTCTGGGACAGAATGATCCTTTAATTGTATTTGTTCATTCCGATAGCCTCTATCCATAACCTTTGATTTAATAAGTCAAAAATCGAATTTATGGTTAATTCCATCTTCTCCCTTTGGATGTTCCCTGTCTCTATCGCCTGACTCACAATGCAATCTTTTCCCATCTTGGGGAAGCAATTTACTATGAGAAATAAGTCTCCATTGTAGACAAAGGACCCTGAGTTGACTCCTGCATTCGCCATCTCTTTGAGACCCCAAGAACATGCTATCTTCTCACATTAAATTCATTCAGTCAGATATCCAGGGAAGTTGTATGGTCCTGGGCTATATGCAGCTACTCTTAATTCTATTTCATTTTACAGAAGGCTCTTTGTTTATTCAATTGCTTTATAAATCAGTTTGGGAATTAAAGAAGTAAGTCACGTTGAGGTGTTTAACTTTCTGCCACTACTACATAACAACACATGGAGCAAGGACAAAATATATTCAATCAGGTCCCACATTAAAAAAAATGATTACTACAAAAAATGCAAGGATTTTGAGGTCATTTGGAAGGCAATTTTAGGCCTTCATGGGTGGAAGTCTGCATTTAATCTGTACCCATAGATTTGCACCTAATTCTAAAAGCCACATTTGAATATACCTTTCCCTAGAAGATTGCAATGAACAGTGGAATTTGCACCTACCTTTTCATAAAACAAATGCAATGTGTGCCTTCAAGTCAATGCTGACTCCTGACAACATAGCAGTTCCTGGGTTTTCTTGGCAGTCTGACCAGAAGTAGATTACCAGGTCTTTCCTCTACGGCAATGAGGGTTAAAGTGATTTGCCCAAGGCCACAAGAAGTGCTAGTGGGAATCAACCACTGGTTACTTGGTTACCATCCCACTGCTCTAACCATAAGCTACTCCTCCACTCATCAAATATGTGCTGGAAAAGAGCTCACTTGAAAACCCAATCTGCAGGCATTGCTTCCAAGTGTAACCTAAACATTGTCCAGGAATTCCTTCCCTAAATCTAGCCAAACGTACGTGCTTTGGGGAACCCCATGTGTACCTATGGTCATGTTGAGTGAGGGAGATTTTCACAGAGCCAATTTACCTGGGTAAATGGTTTGAAATTTGTCCTCTGTGGGGATCATTTTGGAAGCCCTATTTGTGCTTTGGAGATCCGAAAACAGGCAAAGAGAACACTAAAGCATAGCAACCTTGGGCCAGAAGGACTGGGGTTTCTAGTCCCACAGGTGCTTCTTGTGGTCTTGGGCAAGCCACTTAACCCTCCATTGCCCATATTCCTTGTAAAATAGCTATCTCCAAGTTATAATGCCCTATTCAATGTAGTTTCAGTTTGTTCAATCTAAACCGGCTTGATATCATGAAAGGCGGTATGTAAGAAATGTTAAATAAAAAAAATAAAAATAAATAAAATAGACCTGTCCTATCCATTTTATAAGCCTGGTCTTTAGATAACCTTGGGCTGGAAGGACTGGGGTTTCTAGTCCCACAGGTGCTCCTTGTGGTCTTGGGCAAGCCACTTAACCCTCCATAGCCCATGATTCCCTGTAAAATAGTTATCTCCAAGTTATAATGCCCTGTTCAATGTAATTTCAGTTTGTTCAATGTAAACCGCACTGATGCAGAATAGCGCGGTATATAAGAGAATGTAAATAAATAAATAAATAAATGTTGAAGGCATGGCTGGGTCATTCCCAGGAATCTGGATGTCCCCGCTTGATCATAGAAGCATCCTGGACTGCTGGTGTCCAGTCTAAGTTTAGACCTATTCCAGGCATGAAAAAGCATCTGAAAAGCGCTCATTTTGACTGAAAAATATCCAGAGGGTGAAGAGAAAGGAGCACTCTCTCATCTCCAGTACTCAGCACAATTTCAATGATAGCAGCAGTGGGATTTGAACTTTGGTTTCCATGTTCCTAGCCCATTACACCAACCATTAGGCTATTACTAGATACCTAGAGCCTATGATACTGGGATGCCCCCCCCCCCCTCCCCACCAGATATCCATATCAGGCACATCCACGTTTGTGAAATTGTGTCTACACCTGGATGTGCATGCTTTTTTTCAGATGTTTTGGCTTAGACATTCCAGATTGCACTTGGATGTCCTTTCTAAAATCTCCCTCTATACTAACGGCTTCTGTGGTGTAGATGTAAACGGAGGAACACTGCAGTGTTTTCAATGGCCGCATGGTCCCCTCAACTTCATAACTGATCATTTGAGCAGAGGATATACACACTAATACCCAGCCAATCCAAATGCAGAACTCTGGATAGGTTAAAGAAATACAATCTGTTACCAACCCATCCTGAATCTTAATGCTTTAAAATGTGATTCCTAAATCCTTGCTATAATGATTACATTGGGAACAACTGTGACATATTACACAGTAAATCTATCTTGATGGTTGTAACAGAGCTCACTTTGGATACCATAATTTAAAATTAGAAAAGCAATCCCATAAATCTAGTGCACAAGACTAATGATGTTGGAAACTAAAGTGCTCCTTGCATTTACAGAAGAAGTAGAGCAGACTAAGCTTGCTTCATCCTAGCCACACACTAAAATGATCATTTCAGTTGCCTTATCCCATACCTCGATTTCCATATCCATTTTATAGTTCATCTCTCAGTTCAGAATGACAACTGTGGTGCTAAAATTACTTTCAATTATTTCCATTTGTTGTGAAGGTACCTGCCCACTTGGCAATTGACTTTGCCCATCAACTCATAACCCAATAGCTACTGAGATATAAAGAGGATTATTTTAGCCATATGCACAATTTCCATGTTCAAAAGGCAATTTTAGAAAGGGCTAAATTTACATGTGGATGTCATTTCGATGTAGAAATGACAAGGGGGCATGTCGGGGATATGGTTGGGGAATGGCCCGGGTATGTCATAAATGAACACTTTCATTCCTCTTTTTAAATAGGCAATAGATATCAATGACTCTTTAGCTGCTTTTTGGCACGTTTAGGTTTTTGAGAAGCGCTCGTTACAATTAGCCCTTTACAGAAGGGATGAAGGAGGATATTCTCCTTAGTCCCCCCATTGTTTATGCCTTCCCCCCCTCAAATCAAAATTAAATAAAGTGGCTTCTGTAGTTAATTGGTGGCATTTGTACGTGTAAGTTTGCAAAGTAGTCCACATACACTTGTAAGTTGCCAAGTATACCCTGTTGATTTTCCCATATGCAGACTGCAAAATGGCTCCTGCAGCTCCTCTATACAAGCACTCCTGTGCTATTTCAGTAAAGGCTCCCCATTTAGCAGAGCCTTTTCTAAAATACTACTGAAATGGTCTCAATTGCATTCTCCACATGCTGTGTAAAATGTGCCTTAAACCTTGGCTGGATTCAAAACACTCACTAGTTAGAAATTACTGCATCAATCAAATATAATACCATCTATCATTTTGCAGTGACTTTCTGAGCTTGAAATTAGGGAAAATATTTATATGTCAAAAAATGTTTGTAATTTAATGAAGTCTGGATCCAATTTGACTTTTATTTCAGTAATATATGAAACATATTTCCTGCACGATGAATACGAGCTTATTGAATGTTTAGTCCTTTTTTTCAGTAGTAGAAAATCACATTAAGAAAATATACTGCAGAAGAAAACCCTTCACTGGTACTGAGCGGAGAACAGCAAGCTCCCCTTTGTGCCTCCTCAGATCTTGCGCTAAAACCCCAGTGTCTAACCAGACACACAGGGGTATGTTTAATAAATTGAGGTAATGTCACCAGCGTTAAGTACAGCGTTAAGGTACCTGAAGCCATAAAAGGCAATGGGCAGATAGGGGGCATTCCGTTGAAAAGGGAGCAATAGGCGTCATGGCTGTTTGGCATAAAAAAAAGAACAAAAGGGAATTGAACCAATGACGTGGGAGGTATCAGTACTAACCAGTAGGCTACACCTTCACAGCTCTTTGATCTGCTATCTGCTGGATACAGAAGGATGATGTGTTGGAACAGCAGCTTATACGGGCTTCCCCATGGCTGATGTACAGAACATAAGATATGCCATATTGGGTCAGACCAAGGTCCATCAAGCCCAGTATCCTGTTTCCAATAGTGGCCAATCTAGGTCATACGTACCTAGCAGTTTCCCCAAAAGACACAGGTTCTGCAATGCTTGTACTAGGTCAAGCATTGATATCCTGGGTCCCTTCTTAATAATGGTTTATGGACCTTTCCTCCAGGAACTTGTCCAAACCTGTTTTAAACACAGCTACACTAACAGCCTTTACTACATCCTCCGGTAACAAATTCCAGAGTTTGATTACACGTTGAGTGAAAAAATATTTTCTTTTATTAGTCTTAAATAGTTTACCCTGTAGCTTCATTGCATGTCCCCTAGTCTTCCTATATTCTGATAACGTAAACAGTCGATCTACGTTTACCCGTTCCACTCGTTCATTAATTTATAGACTTCTATCATATCTCCCCTCAGCCGTCTCTTTTCCAGGTTAAAGAGCCCTAACCTTTTTAGCCTTTCTTCATAGGGGTATCCTTCCATCCTCTTTACCATTTTAGTGTCTCTTCTCTGAACCTTTTCTAATAACGCTATATCCTTTTTAAGATACGGTGACCAGAATTGCACACAATATTCAAGGTGCGGTCTCACCATGGAACGGTATAGAGGCATTATAATATCTTTTGTTTTATTTTCCATTTCTTTCCTTATGATACCTAGCATTCTATTTGCTCTCTTGGCCGCCGCTGCACACTGGGCCGAGGGTTTTAACATGTTATCCACAATGACGCCTAAATCTTTTTCCTGGGTGGTGGTTCCTAATGTGGAACCTTGCATCGTGTAAGCATAGTTTGGGTTGTTCTTCCCTAGGTGCATAACTTTGCACTTTTCCACATTAAATTTCATCTGCCATTTTGATGCCCGGTCTTCCAATTTATCAAGATCCTGTTGCAATTTTCCACAATCCTCTTGGGTTTTAACAACTTTAAATAGTTTTGTGTCATCTGCAAATTTGATAACCTCACTCGTTATTCCACTTTCCAGGTCATTTATGAATATGTCAAAAAGCAGCGGACCCAGCACAGATCCCTGGGGTACACCACTATTCACCTTTCTCCAATGGGAAAATTGGCCATTTAGCCCAACCCTCTGCTTTCTATCTTTTAACCAGTTCCTGATCCACAGTAGTACACTGCCTCCTATCCCATGACTCTTTAGTTTTGCCAAAAGTCTCTGATGAGGGACTATGTCAAAGGCTTTCTGAAAGTCCAGATACACTATATCAACCGACTCACCTTTGTCCACCTGTTTATTCACACTTTCAAAAAAACATAACAGATTAGTAAGACAAGATCTTCCTTGTCTAAAGCCATGTTGGCTGTCTCCCATTAGGCCATGACTATCTACATGCTGAGTAATTTTATTCTTTATGATGGTTTCTACCATTTTTCCCGGTACTGACGTGAGGCTCACCGGTCTGTAGTTTCCCGGATCACCCCTCGAACCCTTTTTAAAAATTGGTGTTACATTGGCGATCCGCCAGTCTTCAGGTATTAGAGATGATTTTAATGATAGTTCACAGATTACTAATAGCAGGTCTGCAATCTCATATTTCAGTTCTTTCAACACCCTTGGATGTATACCATCCGGCCCAGGTGATTTGCTACTCTTCAGTTTATCTAATAGTTGTGATACATCTTCCCAATGTATCGATATTTCCTTCAATTCTTCTGCACCTTTAAATACCACTTCAGTCATGGGTAACATCCCTACATCTTCCTCAGTAAAGACCGAAGCAAAGAATTCATTCAGTCTCTCCGCTATCGCCTTGTCGCCTCTTAGTGCCCCTTTAACTTCTGTATCATCTAATGGTCCAACTGACTCTCTCACAGTTTTTTTGGTACGAATATACTTGAAAAAATCTTTATTTCGCATTTTTGCTTCCGCAGCAAGCTTCTTCTCAAATTCTCTCTTTGCCCTCTTTATCAATGCCTTGCATTTGACCTGCCAGTGCTTGTGCTGTTTCCAGGTTTCATCGTTTGGCTCTTTTTTCCATTTTCTGAAAGATGTTTTCTTGGCAACAACAGCCTCTCTGACCTCACCTTTAAACCATGATGGCAGTTTTTTCGACTTCCTTCCACTTTTCTTAAAGCGTGGAATACAGCTGGTCTGGGCTTCCAAGATAGTATTTTTCAACAACACCCAAGCTTGATGTAAGTCTTTAACCTTTGCAACTGCTCCTTTTAGTTTTTTCCTAACTATTTTCCTCATTTTATCATAGTCTCCCTTTCGAAAGTTAAAAGGTAGTACTGTGGATTTCCTTACTATCCCTCCTCCACTAATTAAATCAAAGGTGATCATGCTATGATCACTATTGCCAAGTGGCCCCAACACCCTTATCTCTTGCACTAGATCTGGTCTTCCACTAAGGACTAGGTCTAATATGGCTTCCCCTCTGGTCAGTTCATGAACCAGCTGCTCCAAGAAGCAGTCATTTATGTCATCTAGGAACTTTATCTCCCTAGCATGTACTGCCGTGACACAGTCCTATATTAATCTGATACCTATTCTTCCTCTCAGATTCTGTTTCTGTTTTGTGCTCCAGTATTTTCTACCATATGCATGTTGATGTTAGGATGGAGTGATCGTTTCTTATTTCCGGATATACAAAGACTGCAGGTCACCGCACAACATGTCTCCTGTGGTTACCAGGATAGGGTTAACCCACCAGTACCCATGATGCAATGCACATGCAGATTAGCAGTCTACAGCAGGTCACCAGATGGGGTATGCCTCTCAGCTGTAACTGTACCGGAGGGTGGAGAGAGAGGGTCAATGGTTGGGGAGTGGGCGGGGAGAGGCCTCTGCTGCACTAACGCTGTCACATTAACGCTGGAACAGTACTGCAAGTGAAAACCTGTCGGTAAATGCACATTTGTAGGAGAGAGAAACCATTTCCTGTCAGCAATGTATATCACAGGCAGAGAGCCCAAAAACAGTGATAGTAGTGCTACATGTGCAGTAACAGCATAGTGCCCAAGTATGAAAGGGCACTATGGTGATGCTACAAAGGGGGCTGCAGGTAGGGTACAGGGAAGACCAGGCAGCCACTTAGGTGCACAGAGGAACACAGAAAATGGAAAACAGCAAGACAGCGGCTGACCAAGGTCAAACTTGCCCAGTAGTCTGTGCTCCACAGTGTCCCACCCAGGGGAGACATACCCCAAACATCACACAGGAAACACAATGCCTGTAATGGGGCAAGCAGTGCACATTTGGGAACCACTCTAATAGGGGTCCACATGCTCACCCCAGGATATGTCCCAAACTGTCCGAACACCTAGCTATACGAACACCCGTCACACCAGCCCCCAGGAAGGACAGTGCAGGGAGCAGCCACACATTGCCTGACACATGTATACACCCAGCAGTCCAAAGTAACTGCCTTGATTACAGGAGAAGGCGGTATATCTTTATCTTTATCTTTATTTAAAATTTGATAAACCGCTTTTCGTCGCAACATAAAGCGGTGTACAATAAAAGGTTGGTAGTGCACAAACAAGAAAGGAACGCCAAAGTAAAATAGGAAAGCAAGTATAAAGAATACAGGCATGGACAGGAAAATAACAAAAAGACCAAAAACAATACAGGACAAATTTGAGGGCCCATAATTAAAACATAAATTAACAGAATTTTCTTTAAAAACAAACATATTAAAAAGGCCCAAAAAAGGGGAGACAAAACCAAACCATACTTAAGGAAAAGACACAACTAAACAAAACATATAGACAAAATGGACAGAGAGACACTGTACCGCATTGCATACCCTAGCTTGTCCACAGTCTGCTGGCAGAACACAATCTATCTACCAGGCCCACCCTAGCCAATAGTTGCTAGATCACCGACCTGCCACCCCCAACCATCTCCCCCCCCCCCATGTGGAAGGGCCATAATAGTGGCAGGCGGTGATGGGGAGGACGTATGGATGTCCATGTATGCCTTCCCATCCCAGACCGCACACCCTAGGCACCCGCCTACCTGCACAGTGGATGGCCTAGGACTGCGCACCATCAGCACCAACAGCATATGGGCACATCAGCATGGTGGGGGAGGGGACGTTGGTGGTGGAGGGGGCCGTGACACCTGCCCACAGCAGACCAAAGCCATGCCCTGCACTAGTGCATGGTGTGCAGTGCAGCAAAGGTCTGTCAGATGAACAGCAAAAGTAGCCCCAGGGACTGCTATGCTTCTGTGGCAACAGTGTGGTGCAGTACACACAGACAGCGTGCCTTAGAACAAAAGGTCACAGGTTCAGGTCCCAGCTGTGGCTCGTGCAGACCATGTCCTTACATTTTACCCTATGTTGCAGATACAACATCGTCATGTGCACTCCCCAAAGCATCGGCTAACAGGAGCACAAACACCCACACCCACAGGCTCCACTATCCAAAGCCCCATGGATTGTCAGGTTGTTGGGCCCGGCATGAAGCAGCAGTTTCCAACAAAGCAGCACTACTAGCATCTGCATACCTTAGCAATGCTTGCACTGTGCCCAGGACCAGTGTGACGGGCAGGGCTGCCAACCACCCCTATCTTTGCACAATGCCAACATAGGAGTGGGAATGTGTGTATGTCTATCCATTGTTTTGTGGCTGCCTACTCCTCACTGGGCCCACAATGCTTACACTGATTCCAGCATTAGCCTGTCAATGTGCATAATGAGGAGCAAGGTATTGTGGGTATGGCATGGACAGGGTGGCCTGGGCATCTGCACAAGGTGTGGGGCAATGGCTGGGAGATTGTAGTGCTCGACCACCACCTGCAAGGACAGGGTGGCCACAGCATGTCATGCTGGGAGGTCACTCTCACTGAGCAGTGACCATAGCATATCTAGGTTCCCACATAGTGCTTCTCTCAAGTGATGTCTGTGTGGTCTCTGCTCTGGGGCCCAATCACTGAGATATCTGCTTGGTGTCAGTGGTTACAGCCCACATCTGTGTGCACAGAGTTCTCCTTGGAAGATGCACTGTGGACTGGTTAGCGGACTGCCTGCATTTTGCATGTGTATGTCTGGAATACCTTGCAGGATGCAGACTGAGTATGCCCTCTGCTGATGGATGTCAGTTCAGGTGTGGGGCAGCTGAGCCCTTCCAGAGCAGAGCCCGTGTGACAAGTACAGATCTACATTAACAGCCCTGGTTGCTGGTCCCACAGCCCATCATCATGTGCCTCCTTTGCAAAGATGTGGAGTGTGAGTCTGTTGGAGACCAGATCCTGTGCACCAGACTGGCCAAGTGAGGGAAGTCTGGTAGGTAGTGCTACATGATCGGCATGTGGATCCAGACTCCCCACCCCACCCCACCCCACCCCTCCCCTCCCCTGTAACAAGCAACCATGGCAACCACACAAGATAGGCACCAGTCTGGGTGCATCAGGCCCTACAAGGACCAACTATGACTTGTGAATGCAGGTAGACCCAGGAATATCCTAGGTATGTCTGCAAAGAATACCTGACACACAGCAATGCCTATCACATCCAACCAGGGTACTGCGGACCTGGTGCTGGGCGCACCACCTCACCCTCAGAGTGAGCACAGAACCCACACACTGGCATGGTCTGTAGCTACTCTGTGCCAGTAACACACATGGTCAGTACCCCCTACCACGGTGCGGTGCTGTAGAGGTGCATACCTCATCTGGTGACCTACTGTAGACTGCGAATCTGCATGTGCATTGCATCATGGGTACTGGTGGGTTAACCCTATCCTGGTAACCACAGCAGACATGCCGTGCGGTGACCTGAAGTCTTTCTAAATCCGGAGATAATTGTCTTGTGGTTCCTTCTCCTAAATGCCTCTGCTTTGAACATTCTCATTCTACTGTGTTTGCCTTTGTGACTCCCACGTTGTGGAATACTTTACCGCTTGACCTTAGAATAGAGTCCTCCTACAAGAGGTTTAAGCAGGGCCTAAAGTCTTGGCTGTTTCATAGAGCTTTTGGGGTATGTTTACTAAACTGCGTTAGTGCGATTCGCGTTAGGAGCCGCGGTAGAGACAGAAACCCCAAATAAGGAAATGGGCAGTACATAGTTGCCGAGAACGCGCCGAGAACGCGCGCTACAAGGCACCATAAATGAACGAGCGCTACAGGGCACGTTACCGCGCGTTAATCTTAAGAAGGCGCGCAGGCATATAGTCACAGCAGCAGAGCTGTAGCACAATGGTTACAACACTGACTGATGGTACAGTGGTCATGGGTTCGATTCCTCAGTGGGCCTAATGTATAAGGCTGGCTGAGGCAGCACCCTTTACATTTAAGTAGTGATTGTTGAGGCATTTGACATGTATTTTAATTTGTGCTGCCAGCAAACACACCCTCACGGTGGCATAACCTAAGGTGCTGCATAAGGCACCCCATAACGCACTCCATAGGGCACATTATAAAGTGTACTGTCCGCCAATGCACCCTATAATGTCCCCTATAGGACACCTTATAAGGCTGTGAACAAAGCCCTGGCTGGCTGCAGGACTGCACGTCACCACACAAACTGTCTGCTGTGGTTACCAGGATAGGGTTAACCCACCCGTACCCATGATGCACTGCACATGCAAATCAGCAGTCGACAGATGGGCACAAGATGGGGTATGCACCCCCACAGCACTTCGGCCAGGTAGGGGGAACAGACCGTGTGTGGTACTGCCACAGAGTAGCCACAGACAGTCACATTGTGCGGGTACTGTGCCCACCCTGAGGTTGAGGTGGGGTGCCCAGCACCAGGTCCACAACACCTTTCATGGCTGAAATACACCATGTAGCAGGTCCCCATCAGTGTGTGGTAGGTAGTTCCGTTAGACACACCTAGGATACATCTGAGTCTTGCTGTATGTCTCAGTCATGTTTAGTCCTTATGGGCGATGATGCATCCTGAATCGTGCATATGCTGTGTTGGTACCCTTTCGATGTCTAGGACATCTGTACCTTGCCCACTCACGATCTTAAATGACAGAGGTGTAAGGCAGGGGTCTCCAAATCCAGCCCTGGAGGGCGACAAACCAGCCAGGTTGGCAGGATATCTCTAATGCATATATATCTCATGCATGTTCATTAGGGATTTCCCAAAAACCTGACTGGTCTGCGGCCCTCCAGGACCGGAGGTACCCACCCCTGGGATAGACAGACACATACTCCCCACACCTATGCCAGCACTGTGCAACTATAGAGGTGTTGGGCAGCCCAGGGCACCACACCAGTCCTGGGCACAGTGCAGGCATGGCTATGGTACCCAATACTGTAGCAGTCACTCCCCAGGTTACATAGAAACATAGAAACATAGAAACATGATGACAGAAAAAGACCACAAGGCCCATCTAGTCTGTCCTTCCATAACAACAACTACAACAGTCCACTTTTTACCTTTAGAGATCCTCTGTGTTGGTCCCATGCTTTTTTGAATTCAGTTACTGTCCTCATCTCTACCACCTCCACTGGGAGACTATTCCACGGATCCACTACTCTTTCCGTAAAGAAATATTTCCGCATATCACTCCTGAATCTATCTCCCTTCACCCTCATCCCATGTCCCCTCGTCGCAGAACTTGCTTTCAATTGAAAGAGGCTCTCTCCCTGAACATTTATGCCACGGAGGTATTTAAACATCTCAATCATATCACCTCTATCCCGCCTTTCCTCTAAGGTGTACATATTAAGATCCTTAAGTCTGTCCTCATATGCTTTATAATGAAGACTACTAATCATCTTAGTAGCAACCCTCTGCACCGACTCCATCCTGTTCACATCCTTTTGAAGGTGCGGTCTCCAGAATTGCACACCATACTCCAAATGAGGTCGCACCAAAGACTTATACAGAGGCATTATCACCTCCTTTTTTCTGCTAGCCATTCCTCTCCGTATGCACCCAAGCATCCTTCTAGCTTTTGCCGTCGCCTTTTCTACCTGTTTAGCTACTTTAAGATCATCGGACACAACTACGCCTAGGTCCCGCTCTTCTTTAGTGGACAAAAGTACTTCACCTCCTATGCTGTATTGCTCCCTTGGATTGCTGCAGCCAAAATGCATGACCTTACATTTTTTAACATTAAATCCCAGCTGCCAAATTCTAGACCATTCTTCAAGCTTAGCTAGATCCCTCCTCATGTTATCTACACCTTCCTGGGTGTCTACTTTATTGCAGATTTTGGTATCATCCGCAAAGAGGCAAACCTTACCCGACAGCCCTTCCGCTATATCACTAACAAAGATGTTAAAAAGAATCGGACCAAGGACAGATCCCTGGGGCACACCACTGGTAACATCCTTCTCCTCAGAGTGAGCTCCATTTACTTGTACTCTTTGTCGCCTCCCACCCAACCAATTTCTAACCCAAGCAGTAACTTTAGGGTCCATCCCTAGGGTGCTCAGTTTGTACACATTAACTTCTCAAAAACTGATGTACTATATATTACTAAAAACCAAACATACACACCTCCAAGCACCATCACACTTGATAACCATGAGATCAACATAAAACAAGAAATAAAATACCTAGGTGTGATACTTGACAATAAGCTTAACATGGATTCACACATAAAACATCTAACAAAAAACATACACTACAAACTTAAGACCTTGAGACAACTAAGACCTTTAATTCACTTACAAGACTTCATAACCATAATTCAAGCTATCATAACCCCACATTTTGATTTTGCAAATTTAATCCTTAATGGCATCACAAAGCAAAACATTAAAAAGATACAACTAACTCAGAACATAGCAGCAAGGATAATAATGAATATAAGTTCAATCGAACATATCACACCGATCTTGGCCGAACTCCATTGGCTACCTATTCACAGCAGAATAAAATACAAGATTCTACTAACTACATTTAAACTAATAAATAACTTAGCACCATCAGTACTCAATACACTCATCAATTTAGAAATAGATAAAAGATCACAAAGGAGTAGATACACAAACACTATTACAGTACCAAAAGACTACACAAAAGCTAGAAAACAAACCAACATGAGAGCCTTCTCTCATTCAGCACCTATCCTCTGGAATAACCTTCCTGACAACATTCGCCTACTATCAGACATAAAGGAATTTAGAAAAAAACTGAAAACCCATTTATTCTCATTACACTATAACAAAGGAGCAGAAACTAGCCAGACTACACAAAGAGACACAGGTTAACTAGCAAATACAACCATTATATAACTACGTGCCTTGAAGATTAAATTAATGTTTACACCTACAAGCGATATATGATAACTGTAAATATCTACTATGTACATATGTTCTAATAGTTTAACGTTCTAATAATTTACTGTTTAAATATTATACTGTTACCTGTACCTAGTTCACCTGTTCTATGTAAAATGACTTGGTATGATACTACCCATACCATATAACATAATGTTCATTGTAAACCGCACTTGATACTTGTGAAAGAGCGGTATAGAAATAATTGTTAAATAAATAAATAAATAAATAAGTCGCCTGTGAGGAACAGTGTCAAAGGCTTTACTGAAATCTAAATACACCACATCTAGAGCTCTCCCTCGGTCCAACTCCCTGGTCACCCAGTCAAAGAAATCAATCAGATTTGTCTGACAAGACCTGCCTCTGGTGAATCCATGCTGCCTCGGATCCTGTAATCCGCTGGACTCCAGAAACCTCACTATTTTCTCTTTCAACAGCGTTTCCATTAATTTACTCACCACTGAAGTTAAACTAACCGGCCTGTAGTTTTCAACCACATCCTTACTTCCGCTTTTGTGTAAAGGCACCACATGAGCCTCTCTCCAGTCCTTTGGCACCACTCTCGACTCCAACGAGGCATTGAAAAGGTCAGTCAGTGGAGTTGCTAGAACGTCCCCAAGTTCCCTCAGTATTCTAGGGTGTATCCCATCCGGTCCCATCGCTTTGTCTACTTTAAGTTGAGCTAGTTTCTCACGAACACAGTCTTCTGAAAATTGTTCAAGATGTCCCTCGCTTCTGTTCTTATTTGTGGGTGTTTTCTGAGGTCCTGCTCCTGGTTCTTCATCTGTGAACACAGAACAAAAATATTTGTTAAGCAATTCCGCTTTATCCTTATCAGCTTCTACATATTCCCCCCCTGTACCCTTGAGTCTGACAATACCACTTTTGCCCTTCCTCTTCTCACTAATATATCTGAAAAATGTCTTATCTCCCCATTTTATTGCATTGGCTATTTCCTCCTCCTTTTGAATCTTTGCCTTCTTGACTACTTTGCTAGCTTCTCTAAGTTTTTCCAAATACAGATGCCTGTCTTCCTTTCTCTGTGATCTCTTGTATTTCATGAAGGCCTCCCTCTTTTTCTTCACTTTTTCAGCTACTTCCTTCGAAAACCATAGCGGTCTCCTGTTCCTTTTGCCTTTATTTACCATTTTAACAAAAAGGTTGGTTGCCTTTAAAATACCCCCTTTCAGTTTTGCCCACTGTTGTTCTACATCCCCCAGCTGTTCCCATCCCACTAATGACTCCCTGAGGTATTGGCCCATCTTCGCAAAGTTAGTCTTCCTAAAGTCTAAGATCTTTACCTTGGAATGGATTCTAACAGCCCTAGTCCTAATACTGAACCACACCATCTGGTGATCACTGGATGCAAAATGATCTCCCACTACAACATCAGAAACACTTTCACCATTGGTAAGCACCAAGTCCAGTATGGCCCCTTCACGTGTGGGGTCTGTTACCAATTGCCTGAATAGTTCTCCCTGTAGAGAATCCAGGATCTCCTTACTCCTAGATGATACTGCAGCAGGAAAGTGCCAATCAACATCTGGCATTTTGAAATCTCCTAGCAGTAGCACTTCCCCTTTCCTAGCAATGCTGCGTATGTCTTCAATTAACTCTCTGTCCACCTCTTCCTCTTGTGAGGGAGGTCTGTATATCACACCAATGCAAATAGATTTCTCTTTCCCTCTTTCTAGTTTAACCCACAATGCCTCCTCTCTCCCTTTTAAGCTCTGTAATTCCAAAGCTTTAATAGTAGTTTTTACATATAGTGCTACTCCTCCTCCCCTTCTTCCTACCCTGTCCTTTCTGAATAAAGTATAGCCAGGTATAGTTACATCCCAGTCATGGTTTTCTGTGAACCATGTTTCTGTAACTGCCACTAAATCTAAGTCAGCCACTCCCACCAAAGCTTCAACTTCAGAGATCTTATTTCCCATGCTACGGGCATTAATACACACTGCTTTCCATATGTTACCCCTGTTACCCATTTCCATAAAGGTATTTAATGTATCACTTACCTGGGGGCTTTCACTTACCTGGTAAACACTGTCAGACACAAGACCAGTAGCACACTCCACAGACATCAGAAAGGTTGCTATGATGCAGCTCACTCAGAATATTGTACTTAACCTAGGAATTGCTATCTGCCAGTAATCATAGCAACCTCTTTAAAGATGTGTACCATATTCCCAGGTTTAGGGTGGCATTACTAAGGTATGCAAGTGCTTGTATTGGGAGATGCACGCAGAGCCCAATGTCCTGCCTCTCCAGGAGGCTTTGGATAATGGGGCCTGTGGGTGCGGGTGTGTCTGCCCCTGTTGGCTGCTGCTTTACGGCAGAGGTTCCCAACTCCAGTCCTGCGGTGCCAAACACTGTTTGGGTTTTCATGCTGTCCCTCATGAATATGCATGAGATACATCTGCATACCATGGGGGTGGCGCATAGAAATGCAGCACAGGCATCTTTATCAGAGGCATCTTGGAACTGGAATGGTGTTTGGCCCTCCAGGACTGCATTTGGGAGACTCTGCTCTAGGTAATGTGCATGTTTATGGTGTCCGTGCTCTGTAGGTTAAAATGTAGGTGTCTTGGGCATGTTTATGTCATCTGCAATATAGGTGCTGTCTGTATTAGCACGTTGTAGTAGTGAGTAAAATATGGGGACTAGGTTGGCAGGAACCACAGCTGGGACTTGAACCTGTGACCCTCTGCTTCTGAATATACTGGTTTTGTGCACTGCACCACCTTGTTGTCACAGAGTCAGCATATTCCTTGGTGATACCATGACTGTTCGTCAGACGGGGCCTGTCTATTGCAGTACACGGCACCCACCTACACAGGGCTAGGCCACGGTCTGCTCTGGGCAGCTGCTACTGCCCCCTCCACCACCAGTATCCCTCAGCCACCATGCTGACATGCCCTTCTGCTGGTGGTGCTGGTGCTGCGCAGTCTCAGGCCATCCAGTGTGCAGGTAGGCGGCTGCTTATGGTGCGGGTTCTGGGGTAGGGGTGCCTGCATAGACGTCCACGCTCCCCCCAGCCCCACCTGCCAATGTTCCGTGCCTTTGGGGGTAGCTGTTGGGTACTATCCCCTGTGACACTGTGGGAAACACGCTCATGCCCATGTTGGGCCTTCAGCAGTTGCTGTCTGGCTGCTCTGCTGTTTCAGCATTCGTATGGGCCACCTAGGCATCACCCTAGTTCGCACTGTGGCCCAGCTCCACCACAGCATGTGCCGCCTGCGGCCCTCTGTATCCCCTTTTCCGGCATCTGTCCAGTTGCCGTTCCGTCATGCCTGCCCTGATGTTGCGGGACATGTGCACGCCATAGGAACCCTGTCCGATTGTGGGTGGAAACCCTGAGCAGCGCTATTTCACTGTGGGCTCCTTCACCTTGTATGGGGACAGAGTATAGACCCTTCCACGATTTATATCTTTTCTATGGAGCTTACTCGGGGGTGGAGGGGTTGATGTTTCTTATTGATACCACTATTGGCCAGCTTGGTTATGGTTTTTTTCCAGTTTGTTGGGGTCATTTTCAGTGTTTCTGTGCCCTTTTGTTCTTTGCACATGTATCACACTTATCACTTTTTTTTTTGTTTCCCTGCCTGGGCCGTACATTGCTGACGCTGAAATGGTCTCTCTCCCCTGTAATGTGCATTTAACGGCAGGTTTTCATTCCCGTTGGAATTCAGCTCTTCAGATCAGCGCGTTAGTGTGAAGGGAGCCTCTCCCTGCCCACTCTCCGCTCACTGACCCCTTCTCTCCGCCCTCTCTCCACCTTCTGCGGTGTTTTACCGCTCCGCGGGGCATTACGATAGTTAGCGCATCATAACGCGCGTTATGTAATGTTAACGATCGTAAGCGCAGCATAACGCATGTTATGATGCGCTTACGATCGTTAACGTTACATAACATGCGTTATGTACGATTACCGCAGTTTAGTAAACATACCCCTTTGTTTCTTTACAGGTCAATTCTATTCAATTTAATTTATTTTGTATTCTATCTGTTATCTCTATTGGAACTATTGTTGTCTTATTCACAATATTTTGTGTGTTGTTTTCAGTTAGTATCAGTGTTATACTGGTTGTGTAAACCATAGTGATGTTCAGATGATAAGGCAGTATAACAAATAACTGCAAATAAATAAATAGAACGAAGACCATGGGTCAATTTTATCAGGCAATGAAAAAAGTGCCAGAACTCCATACCACAGCATATCCCTCAAAATAAAGTCCTGCCTCCTATACAGATATTGCTGAATTTTTCAGAGCCAAAGTACATGTATACATTACTTTTGAAAATGACCCCAGGAATCTATGTGCACACAGTTATACCCGCTATCTGGTGAACAAAATATGTGCAAATGTTTGAAAATTCAAAAACAAGTTCAAACCCTGCCCATCATGACTCTCAGGCACACCTCTGCTCACTGTGAGTGAGGTACACACATGTACACATCACACACACATTTCTACTAGCATATCAGATAGACCTCTCACTTGGTTTGCAGCTTGTCATGCTGTGAGGCTTGTGTGCATCAGTGATGCTGAGGACTAAGCTATTGGTAGATTAACTACTGGCAGGGTCTCCCAAGATGGACAGGTCTCAGCTGAGGTGCCAGACAAAGACAAACCACCCATTTGGGCAGCAGCAGAATGGGACCGTGTTGGCGGCGGAGGATCACATTTCTGTGACAACGGCAATAGCACTAAACTTAAACTGTGCAGAGAAAAGGCCCGGCAATCTACTTTTGTATCTTGCCATGAAAACCCAATGGATTGTCACAACAAAACAAATTGCACAAAAGTGCTGGAAGATGAGACCCCCAGGTCGGAAGGCACTCAACTAGCTACTGAGGAGGAGCTGAAGACTTTTCAGTGTAAGGGCAGCATTTATGATGTGGTGGGACGTCTGACTGCTGATGTAGCTGTGCATTAAATGAGAGTCAGAAGCTGCAAAGATGTCTTACATATTGGGATATGGAACGCACGAAGCATGAACCAAGGGAAGTTGGAGGCGGTCAAGAATGAAATGGAACATGTACAACTTGATCTGTTAGGTGTCAACGAAATGAAATGGACTGGCATCGGGCACTTAGCATCAGAAGATCATATGGTCTACTATGCTGGAAATGAAAGACAAAGAATAAATGGTGTTGCATTTATAATAAAGAAGAAACTTGCAAGAACTGTAATAAAATACAATGCAGTCAGTGAACGCTTAATCTCTGTTCGTCTATGAGGAATGCCTAGGAACACAACTATAATTCAAGTATATGCCCCAATAACTGCTGCATAAGAGGATGAAATTGATGAGTTTTATGAACAAGTACAAGCTGAAATTGACAGAACATGCAAACAGGATATCCTGATAGTCATGGGTGACTGAAACACAAAAGCTGGCAACAACAAAGCAGGCAAAATGCTTGGAAAATATGGACTTAGCAACAGAAATAAAGCTGGAGAAAGACTGATAGAATTCTGAAAATCCAACGATCTATCCATCTCAAACATCTTCTTCCAGCAACACAAGCGGCGACTGTACACTCGGACTTCACCCAATGGATTGTACACAAATTAAATTGATTACATCTGTGGAAGTCAGCGATGGAAAAACGCTATAACATCAAAGACAAAACCTGGAGCTGACTGTGGTACAGATCACCAACTACTAGTATGCAAACTCAAGCTAAAGTTGAAAAAGAGCAAGCCACTCATGAATGTAGCAAAATATGACCTTGAGAATATACCACTGAAATTTAAAGACTGCCTGCAAAATCGATTTGCTGCTTTAGATACAAATGACAGAGCTCCAGAAGAGTTATGGAATGACATCAAGAAGATTGTGTTGGAAGAAAGCGAGAAGTCTCTACAAAAGGAGAAAAAGAAAAAACGGCCAAAATGGATGACGGAAGAAACTCTGAAAATTGCCCAGAAACGCAGAGAAGCTAAAGCCAGAGGAGAAAGAAAGACAATCACAGAACTCAACAGAGATTTCCAAGTGCAGCAAGACAGGACAAGGAAAAGTACTACAATGACGCATGCAAGGAAATAGAAGCAGAACTATTAGAGGAAGAACAAGATCGGCTTTCCTAAAGCTACGAGAGTTAAAGAAAACGTTCCAGCCTCGAATCGGAATGTTACAAGATGCTCAAGGTTCTATGTTGAATGATGCTGAGAAGATCAAGAAAAGATGGAAGGAATATACAGAGTTTTTATATGATAAAGATCAAGTGGACCAACAGCCGTTTCAACCTGTACCTTATGATTGGGAACCATTGGTGATGAAAGAAGAAGTTGAAGCAGCTTTGAAAGCCTTATCAAAGAACAACGCACCAAGCATTGATAGCATTCCCATAGAAGTATTACAGCAATCTGATGCAGCTGTTACCGTACTTACAAGCCTCTGCCAAGAAATATGGAAGACAACATCATGGCAAACTGACTGGAAAAGATCTGTGTTTATACCAATACTAAAGAAAGGTGATCCAACTGACAGTGGAAATTATCACACAATCGCTCTGATCCCACATGCCAGCAAGATTCTACTAAAGATTATTCAAAAGAGATTACAACCATACCTGGAACAAGAACTACCTGAAGTGCAAGCAGGGTTCAGGAAAGGGCGAGGAACAAGAGACATCATGCGGATGTGAGATGGATCCTTGAAAAGAAGGTTGTATTGGAAGAAAGCAAGAAGTCTCTACAAAAGGTGAAGAAGCAAAACCGGCCAAAATAGATGCCAGAAGAAACTCTGAAAATTGCTCAGAAACGCAGAGAAGCCAAAGCCAGAGGAAAAAGAGAGGCAATTGCAAAACTCAGAGATTTCCAATGTGCAATAAGACAAGACAAGGGAAAGTACTACAATGATACATGCAAGGAAATAGAAGCAGAAACTATTAGAGGAAGAACAAGATCGGTTTTCCTAAAGCTACGAGAGTTAAAGAAAAAATTCCAACCTCGAATTAGAATGTTACAAGATACTCAAAGTTCTATGTTGAATGATGCAGAGAAGATATAAAAAAGGTGGAAAGAATGTACAAAGATTTTATATGATAAAGATCAAGTGGACCAACAACCGTTTGAACCTGTACCTTATGATCCCTAACCATTGGTGATAAAGGAAGAAGTTGGAGCAGCATTGAAAGCCGTATCAAGTATTACAGCAAGCTGATGCAGCTGTTACCATACTTACAAGGCTCTGTCAGGAAATTTGGAAGACAACATCATGGCCAACTGATTGGAAAATATCTGTGTTTATACCAATACTAAAGAAAGGTGATCCAACTGACTGTGGAAATTATTGCACAATCGCTCTGATCCCACATGCCAGTAAGATTCTACTGAAGATTATTCAACAGAGACTACAACCATACCTGGAACCAGAACAACCTGAAGTGCAAGCAGAGTTCAGGAAAGGGACAGGAACGAGAGACATCATCGCGGATGTGAGATGGATCCTTGAAAAGACTAAAGAATACCTAAAGGATATCTATTTGTGCTTTATTAACTACAGCAAGGCTTTTGACTGTGTAAACCATGAGAAACTCTGGGCCACATTAAGAAGCATGGGTATACCAGAACACCTGATCGTTCTCTTGCACAATCTGCACATTGATCAAGAAGCAGCAGTTTTAACAGAACAAGGAGAAACAGAATGGTTTAAAATCAGTAAATGTGTACGACAAGGCTGCATACTTTCCCCCTACCTGCTTAATTTATATGCAGAACAAATCATCAGAGAATAAGGATTGTATGAAGACAACAGAGGTGTGAAGATGGGTGGAAGACTCATCAACAACCTTTGCTGTGCTGATGATACCACATTACTGGCTGAAAGTGAAGATGATCTAAAACATTTGCTTCTCACTATCAAGGAACATAGGGGCATGTTTATTAAAGTGCGGTAAACGTGACTAACGCGCGTTATATGACGTTAACGACCGTAAGTGCCGTATAACGCGCGTACCGACGCGCTAACGACCGTTAACGTCATACTACGCGCGTTAACCGTAGTTAACGATCGTAAAGCTCCGCGGCGCGTTAAAACAGCGCAGAAGGTGGAGAGTGGGCGGAGAGAAGGGGTCAATGGGCGGAGAGTGGGCGGGGAGAGGCACCCCTCATACTAACGCGCTGAATTTCAGAGCTCAATTCCAACGCGAATGAAAACCTGTCGTTAAAAGGCATTTAAAGGGAAGAGAAACCATTTCCGTCAGCAATGTACAGAAAAACCGGAGAAACCCACAAAACGTGAGCAGTGTGATACATGTGCACAGAACAATATTTCACATAAAACGTTAAAAATGACCACAAGAAACATTTTAAAAAGCATAATTCAGCTGGGAAACAGTGATAGCAATGGGCAACAAGGAACAACACTCCCTGGAAAGCACAAAAATAAAAAGAAATGATGTGTGGAAGGGTCTATGCTCCGCAGACCCTTTCAAAGAGCATTACATTGTAATGGAGCTGTCCTGGGCGTGTGGTGTAATGTTTTCCAATGATATCATTGTTGCCCAGCTTGGTTATGGGTGTGTGCCCCTTTTTTGAGGTCTTTTCTGAGGTTTATGTACACCTTTGTCTGCATAAGGTAATTGAGACCACAGTAAACCTGTTGCAGAGCAGGGTTTCTGGCTCGTCAGGCCGGTTTAACTAACTCCAGGGAGTGCACCATCTCTGTGGCCACAGTGTGGTGCAACAGACACAGCCAGTGCCTGTAAGACCAGAGGGTCACAGGTTCAAATCCCAGCTGGGGCTCTTGCCAACCCAGTCACCATAGTTTTACCCACCACTAAACAGTGATAGTACAGACACTCCTTTATTGCAGAGAACATACACATGGCCTATAGTTTACCACACCAAACACAGACACCAGAAACAGGCACATTACCTAAAGCAGAGTCCCACAAATGCAGTCCTGGAGGGCCCCACACCATTCCGGCTTCATGCTGCCTCTAATAAAGATGCCTGTGCTGCATAGCTATGCACCACCCCCATGGTATGCAGATGTAGCTCATGCATATTTATGAGGGACAGCATGAAAACCCGAACAGTGTTTGGAACACCAGGACTGGAGTTGGGGAACTCTGCCGTAAAGCAGCAGCCAACAGGGCCACACACCCACCCACAGGCCCCATTGGCCAATGCCTCCTGGAGAGGCAAGACATTGGGCCCTGCCTGTATCTCCCAATACTAGCAGTTGCATACCTTAGCAATGCCACCCTACACCTGGGTATATGGTACAGAGCTATCAAACGTTCCCTATGATAACTGGCAGATATCAATTCCTACGTTAAGCACAGTTTGCTCATTGCGCTCCACCATAACAATCATTCTGATGTCTGCGGTGTTTGCTGCAGGTCTGGTCTCTGACAGTGTCCACCTCCCTGGGGAGTGACCCCCCAACAGCCTTGTGTACCATATCCATGCCTGTACTATGCCCATGACTGGTGTCGTGGGTATGGCTGCTGACCACCTCTATAGTAGCACAATGCTGGCATAGGTGTGGGGGTGGCTGTCTGTCTATCCAGCAATGTTGACAGTATTGGGCTGCCAATGTGCATAATGAGGAGCAAGGTACCATGGGTATAGGCCGGACAGGGTGGCATGGCCAGGGTGCATCTGCACAGGGCATAGGGCAGTGACAGGCACATTGTAGTGCCCGGCCACCACCTACACAGACAGGGTGACCTCAGTATATCCTGCTGAGAGATCACTATCACCCTGACTGTGCAGTGACCACAGCATGGCTAGGCACTCCTATAGTGCTATCTAATATTTCTCTCATGTGATAAATATGGGTTTCCTTTTGGGGTCCAGTCACTGATGTATCTGCTTGCTGTGTATGCTGACATCCCAGTTCTGGGTGCAGGCCTCTCCACTGGGCACTAGCAGACTGTTTGCAGCTGGTAGGTGTTGTGATGGAGTGGCTTGCAGGGTGCAGTGGCTGATGGCTTGCACCAGGGGAATATCAGATAGTGGTGGGGTGCAGCATACCATATCCAGGCCTAATGTCTGTCTGCTGTTGTGTTATGGCTATGTACAGAGCTGCATTGACTGCCCTGTGGGGTGTCTGTTCCTTAGCAGGACTAGGGTTAATGTTCCCCTCTACTGCCACCTTTGCAGGGAGGTAGACTGTGGGTCTTTTGATGGGAGACCCTGTTTGCCACCCTCAGCCCTGGGGGAGGGGGGTGGTGGTGCATGGGGGCTACACCTGACTGAAACAGACAAAGATGTCCAAGGTGGTCCTGCAGAACCTACCTATCTCACACAGTAACACAGCTTTGGACCTGTGCCATTGCCGGTGCTGTGGACCTGGTGCTGGGCACCTCACTGCACCCTCAGGGTGAGCACAGTACCCGCACAATGTGACGGTGTGTAGCTACTCTGTGCCAGTACAACACACGGTCAGTACCCCCTATCAGGCCGAGGTGCTGGGGGGTGCACATGGTCAGTTCTCCCTACCAGGCCGAGGTGCTGTGGGGGTGCATTCCCCATGGTGTGTATCTGTGGACAGCTGATTTGCATGTGCAGTGCATCATGGGTGTGACTGGTCCAATCCAACCCTGTGAAACTCCAGCAGCTGCTCACAGGCTCTGATAAACCATAGGCCATCACACGTACATCTGTTAGCATAATGCATAGGTGCAGGACACCCTACAAAGTCTGTAATATCAGATGCCCACACTGGTAAAAACACACGTATCCACGCACGTAAACAAACACGTACCCACGCACGTACCGACGCACAATTGTACGCGCGCAGCTACGCACGTACCAATGCACGCAACCTCGCACGTATCAACTTACGTGGCTAAGCACACTCCGAGGGTGTTTTTCTGACACCAATACTCAGCGTAACGAAAAACATGCCTCCTCTTTCCCTCTGTAATGTGCAGGGTGATGCCTGGGACAGCCTTCTGTGTTAGGCACACTGGGGACTCAAACCCATGCTGCCTGTAACAGCGGTCAGTACCATAACCATTGTGCTACAGCTCTGTTTCAGTGCTTTGTGTCTGTACGTCTTCTTATGATTAACGTGCAGTAATGCGGCACGGCGCCCGGTAACGCTCGTTACGTTTTCTAACGCGCGGTAGTGGTGACGATGTACCGCCCATGTCCTTATTTGGGGTTTCTTTCACTACCGCGGCTCCTAACGCGAATTGCACTAACGCACTTTAGTAAACATGCCCCATAGTCTTAAAATGGGCCTGCACCTTAATGTAAAGAAGACAAAGATCATGACAACTGGCAAAATCAATAAGTTCATCGTTGATGGAGAAGAGATTAAAATAGTGGACAACTTTAACCTACTTGGATCAACTGTCAATATAAAAGCAACAAGCAGTCAAGAAATCAGACAATGCATTGTTCTTGGCAGAATGGCTATGAAGGACCTAGACAAGATTCTCAAGAGCAAAGATGTCTCTCTCCATACAAAGATATGACTCGTTCAAGCCACAGTATTTTCAATAACATTATATGGATGCGAAAGTTGGACAGTGAAAAAGATGGACAGGAAGAAAATTGATGCCTTTGATTTATGGTTCTGGCGGCGAATACTGCGTATACCATGGACTGCCTGAAGAACAAACCAGTCAGTACTAGAAGAGATCAAATCTAAGCTTTCTTTAGAAGCTCAGATAACAAGACTTTGACTTTCATACTTTGGACACATCATGCGAAGAGAGAGATCATTAGAGAAAGACATCATGCTTGGCAAGATAGAATGTCAACGTAAAAGAGGAAGGCCAGCAATGAGATGGATCGATACAATAACAGCAGCTACGGGTACCAGTCTGTCAACAATGAGCCGCCTGACTGAAGCCCGAACATAATTTAGGACATCTATCCAGAGGGTCGCCATGAGTCGACACCGACTCTATGGCACTTAATAGCAACATCAGATATACGGTTTTGTAAAAGCACGTTTCAATGGGCAAAGCATTGTTTTACCTGTGAAGATGGCTTTAAAATGTATCCTCCCTATTCCATGGGCCCTATTCTGTGCCATGAATAGCAGGGATGGATGACCCAACAGGACGTCCATTTCTACTATTTGTGCCTTCTCTGCCCGCGTCTAACATCCCCACCGGTTGTACGGGGAAGTTAGATGGGGGCGGGGAAGGGGAGGATCGAGATGGAGGCAGGGTGGGCGGTGGGCGATTGCCGGCACTGGACATACAGGGCAGATTCCAATGTCCTTTATTCCAAATTCCCTTTATGTCCAGGGCCAGCGACATATGCGGGGAAGTTATTCCACCTCCGAGGTGGAATAACTTCCCTGGATGTGTTTTTATTTAATACCAGGGCACAGATGGGGCAGGGGGAGCTGGAGGACATTCCTCGCAGCCCGACCCTGGCCTTAGGAGGCCAGATCAGGGGTCAGGCTGCGGGGAATAAGCATTTTTTCTGGCGGCCGGCATCGCAGATTTTAAATGGAGCCACGGTGCCATGGCAACCAGACGCCATAGCACCGCAGCTCCATTTAAAAGCCCTGATTGAGTTAGTCAGGCTATTCATGTACGTGCAGGACAGACTGAATCGCAGACCCGGCCTGCACATACATGACTGATTGTGATTCTGATTCCCTCTATACGTCCGGCTCAAATCGGACATACAGAGGGGATCTATGCCTGGAATGGAATAAACCCTAATATATATAGGCAAAATATTGAGGTGGACTTGGAAGTTCTTTTAAATGAGGTTTCTTGTGCCCAGTGTAATTAGGACTATTTATCTTTCTGCCAGAATTCTTGGTCTCTGATTGCAATTTTATATATATTTAACCTGGGTGGCTCGGGAGGTGAACCTTAGGAGGTCAATTCCAAAAACGTGCACATCCAGTCAGCAGGCACATCCAAATGGAAATCTGCAGGAATAGAATTCGATTCTGCATACACGAGGATAGACACAACCGCATGCACAGAATCGACCACATAGATGTGCTAAGCATGGCACGCACACATCGCAACATTGTACAAAGATGGGTATACACCGACAATGACTTTGTACGTCCCCACGCTCACTGTATTCTGAAAAGATGTATGTCTGCGACCCTGCCTGTCTCTGTGATATACCCATGAATGGCCATGCCCCTCCCCCCCTTTAAAATGTGCAGCTATAAAGCTGCTGTGGGCACGGACAGTACTGTTAGGAGGCTGAATTATAATGAAAGTTGGTGATACGTATACTGTAGGTGGATGCAAGTTAGACAATATAAACTAGTCTGTTGCATGCCCAGACCACTACAAAACAATTGCAGTGCACAGTAATGTAGCAGGAAAGCAGGGAGCGAGTGAACCTACTGGCACAAGATGCAGTGTAGCGCTATATACATGGCAGTAGATGCCCTCCCGAAGTATGCACATTGCGAACATCTCAGGAACATGACTGTACAGTTCTAAGTAAGGACATGATCCCAGCAGAACAGGCATCCCATAGAGAGCTATACAAACATTTCCCCTGCACTATTAAATGGCCATTGGAATGACAGCAGTCAGCAGTGCAAACACCACACAGACATGCCTAGAGACACCATCGTCACTCCCCATAACTGTGCACATTTGTAGAGACCAAGGCTGGTGCAGCTGGGAATGGCGTACTGCATTTTGCACTGTTGCATGCCCTATTTCTGAGCTCCCAAGTAGTGACAGGGAAGTATCTGGACAGGGAAGTGATTGTGGAACCATCCTTCTCACCCCTGCCTGTATGCATTGGCACCTGGTGATGCTGCAGACAGCCCTATGGTCCAGGTACCTGCCAGGCATACCTGTCCCTCCCGGATATGTGCATGAGCAATCTAGACCCCTCCGTGTTGCACTCCAACCATGCACACACGCCCCTCACTTGCTGTCCCACAGAAACAGCCGTCTGCGAAAAGACTGCACTGCACCAAATGTCTTAGCTGATGCAAAGGAAATCATAGCAATCAATACTCCAACCCAGCATCATACCTGCTCACTGCATTTCTATGTGGCTATGTACATACACAATAATTACAATAGTGGACCTCTAACAGATACAGTGGCGCAGTAGACCCTAATAGCCCTTCCAATATATCAGTCTCAAGGGTTAAACCCCGTATGTGCATTGCTCATCATAGGCCTACATATGTAAACAACTGCAACAGTGACCTGTGCACAAGATATGTGCCATATAGCCACCGGCGTAAGATATCCCCAATATAGTGTTCTGATAGGAATCACATATGCACTCATCTGCATCTGGGGACTGTACACATTGCATACAGCATATTGTAGCATATTGAAGCGCAACATTCTAGTTGGCTGGGTTCTGCACATAGCACCGATGGATGGGTCTACATGTTCACATGGAGTGCTATGACTCCATCACCAGTATCATTTCCAGGACACGGGCATCGGTAGGGCGCCCTAGCTGTGTCCCTTTAGCTCACACAGCAAATACCAGCATGGCCGCATTGAGCACCTGTGCTCTACTGCATACGGTCGGGGGGGGGGGGGGTTATTTCTGTTGCTTTGACTTACATCCTCCCTCTCCTCTGTTTTCTGTTCTGTAACACTGCAGGCTGTGGTTTTCCAGGCTGCAGTCACACCAGTGCACAGCATAGGTTAGACATCCAATCACTGCTATTGGCTGCATTGGGGTGAGGATCAGTAATATTTCTAGGTCCTACCTTTATTCCATGGTTTTAAAGGTATAACCTGGACGTCTGCGGTACCAACTGCAGATGTACACGGATGTGACCGGAATACGCTTTATACATCTCTGTGGCTGACCACGCCCCAATTCTGCTCCTTCCCGCCCACATTCTGCAATCTCCATGTAAGTGCCATGTATGTTCAGGGTCGCGGAGGTTCAGAATTCAGTTCTGGACGTTTTCACAAAATAAACATCTATCTTGCACGTACAGGCAGCTTATTTATGGTTCAGAATAGCTCTTAGGTGTTCAACCTGGGGTGCGACCAAAATATCAGGCTTCTGACTCTATTGGGTGGAGGGAGGGATTGTGAAATTAGCTCATTTCAGGGATAGCTCAAGGTGAGTTACCTTCAGATTCAGTAGATAATTTCCTGTCCCCGGAGGAGTTAAAGTTTACCATCATACCTGAGTCAATAGAGGGTCAAGTAACTTGCCCAAGAGCTCATTGCTCCAACCATTAGACCACTCTCAAGACCCTACTGCTGTGGGAAGCTGGCTACAAAGTTTTCTATGCAGGGCAGTATCTCAATAAAAACATGCAGGTCAATATTTAAACCTCATGATCAGTATTTTCATAAACACCAGCCATGCATTTAATTATTTTCTGCATATTCAGTGCCTCTGAATATCTGTGTGCAGTGACAGCTGTTGCCATGTGAACGGAGGACAATATTCAGCCGCTTCAGCAGTGAGAACAGTCTTTTTGCTGTCCTAAATTAAACCAAATAGCACTGGCTAAAATGTAGTTAAAAACAAACATGGATTGAACTCTTAAATTTCAAATTTGTTCTTATGCCAGACATTTAACAATATGACCCTGACTTAACAAACAAAGGCAAGTTGACTGATATGTCTTTTTACTGTGATTATTTTGAGCATGATTTTTTTCACGAATCTTTTGATATCAATGCTAATTCCATATACCATGTTTAGAGTCATTAACTTCCCCAAGCACTAAGCTATGCACAATTCACTGTACCAGGAGTCCTCGGGACACACCTAGCCAGTCAGCTTTTCAGAATAACCAGAATGAATATGTACGAGAGAGATTTGCATTCAGTGGAGGCAGAGCATGCAAATTTCTCTCATGCATATTCACTGTAGTTATCCTGAAAACATGACTGGCTGGGTGTGTCCTGAGCACTGGGAGTTGAGAACTCCTGATCTATACCAACATAGCATCACGTTGACCCTTTGATTGCTCATAAATATATGTCAGCTTTTGAGGGGCCCTTTTACTAAAGCCCTTTAATTGATTAATGTTGTGCAGGAACTGGCAATGCTAACACGCGCATTAATCACTGATCATGGGACAAGGTGGGGAATGGGCTGAAAGGGGGTGTGGAGTACACATTACTTCTAAAGCCAGGTTGATGGCTGCATGTACAGCCACAACACAGGTCTCAACATGGGTTTACCTAACTTCTCTACAGGAGTTGTTAAGTGAACCTGCTTCAGTGGAGTGCCCATTAAGTGAATCTGTTGCATGTTAGCTGCCAGCAACATGCTATTTATTTAACATTGCTTATATACCGCCTTTCATGGTATCAAGGCAGTTTACATTGAACAAATGGAAATTACATTGAACAGGGCATTATAACTTGGAGATAACTATTTTATAGGGAACATGGGCAATGGAAGGTTAAGTGGCTTGCCCAAGACCACAAGGAGCACCTGTGGGACTAGAAACCCCAGTCCTTCCGGCCCAAGGTTGCTGCCCTGTAGTGGGATTTGAACTCCTGACCTTCCAGCCTGAGGCACCTTTCCCCAACCACTAGGCCACTCCTCCACTCTGCACTAGTCACACCCCCTGAGAGCTAATGTGAAAGCTTTGCAATTAACGAGTGTTTATTTGGACGTGTTACTTGCAAATCCTTAACCTGCTTTAGTGGAAGGGTGTTAATGGTTTTCTCATCCATGCCTTTGGAGTAGATAATTGGGCTTCACCTATTTTGCGTGGACAGCAGGAGAAGAAGATTTCAATCAATTTCTATTCTGGATTAATTCATTAAAGCAGAATCTACAGTTTAAAACGTGTAAACATCAGGTGCAGATTGAATGCCTGGAGTTGATTAGGAAATGACGGACATTTTCAGGCTACATTATATAGAACATCAATAGAAAAGAATAATCTATTGCGTTATAAAAGTTTTCATCCTAGTTCTTTGAAAGCGGGTCTTTCCATTCACCAGTTTCTCTACTTATGGTGGGTATGCTGTACACTAGAGAACTTACAGGCTCAAGGCTTGGATTTAAAAATGTGATTGCAACAAAGGCTGTACCCAAATCTGGTGTAGAAAGAAGATATAAGCGGGCCCGAATACATAGAGACCTATTGCTTGCTATCTTACCGGACTCCAACAGAGAATAAAGATTTAATATGTATATGGTTTATCTTCTCCTATTCAAACTACATAGATAGCTTCGTTAGTACATAAACATTGTAACATTTTGGCTGTTCAACCAGTTCTTGCAGAGCACCCTAGTGTAGCATATACGAGCAATAAAAATGTCAAAAATTGGGTAGTTAAAACTTCTCCTCCAGTTGACCAAACAGAATCTGAGGTGAGGACATAGGGGAAATATAAATGCCAGAATTGCCATCAATGTGCCATCAATGGAAGGCAGGGGCGGCCCAAGGGGGGTGCGGGGCCATGTGCGGAGACTCGGTGTGGGGCCTCATTTGCATAAGTGGCCTTATTTGCATAAATATTTGCATAATGTTACCATACACTAACTTTTAGTAAACATGTCTCTTAATGAGTGTATGGATAAAGACAGACTAAAAGATTTCTACATTACTATAATCCAGTGCCAACCGCCAGGCACATTAGGAACTACTACAAACACTGCCCATTTAGAACCCATAGCAAACCCACCGTATCGTAACAGCACTACCAGGACTCACAAAGCACCAGACCCTACCTATCAAAAGGAAACACTGCAAATATTAAACCAATACATTTCAGAGAATAACAATACATGACCTACTTGGGAAAGAGAACAAGTGGCAATGTCAAATAGGAATTACATAAACAGAATACCTCAGCTCAGTTACACATGCAGAACATAGACCATCACCAAACAAGAAATCACAATTTAGAAACAGGAAGACAATAATTAAACTGGGAACCCCAAAAGCCAAACTTGGAAAGTACAACAATACTGTAGAAATAAAACTATAAATTAATTTCCTCTTGTACTAAACAAAGCGCAGACGTTAATGATGCAATTTCCAAGAGCTGACATATTCCAGTTAAAAAATTCAAAATAAAGAGATATCTTTCTACCTTTTGTGCATTATTTTCAGTTGCAATTGCTCCAGCCACTTTCTTCTGGTTTCTTCATGTTTTCTGCTAACTCTCCATTGTCTGCTGTCCATTTGTCCTTTCTTCTCTCTTCTATTTTTTTTCCATTCTCTCTCTCTACATCTGCTTTAACATAATAATCTTTCTCCTTTTGCTCTTTCCTCATTCCTATTTCATCCACACAAATTTTACCCCTCCATCCTCAATCCCCACTTACTCTCCCAATAACCGGCCAATTGTAGATTTTTCATCCCTCCCACACAAAATATTTTTCCCCTCTCCATTTTACTCTCCCAGCCCCATCCCATTCTAATCCTCCCCCAACATCAGCTCCCTTCTAGTTCCAGTCTCACCCAACATCCATTCCCTTCTAGTCCCTGCATCAGCCCATTTCCAGTCCTAGCCCCCATCCGCCCATTTCCAGTCCTAGCTCCCCCATCCATTTCCAGTCCGAGTCCCTTCATCAGCTCATTTCCAATCCTAGCCCCTCATCAGCCCATTTCTAGTCATTTCCTAGCCCCACCATCAGCCCATGTCAAATCCTAGCTCCCCTCCACTCAGCCCAATTCCAGTCCAAGCCCCCCCATGAGCCTACTTCCAGTTCTAGCCCCTCCATGAGTCCATTTCAATTCAAGCCCCACCACAGCCGATTTCCAATCTTAGCTCCCCCCAACAGCCCATTTCCAGTCCTATCCTAGCTGCTCCATCAGCTCATTTTCAGTCCTAGCTCCCTTCCCTCACAGCCCATTTCATTCCAAGCCCCCTCCCCATCAGCTATTTGCAGTTCAAGCCTCCCCTTCCACTCAGCCCATTTCCAGTCCTAGCAACCCCCCAACCCATTACCAGTCCTAGCCCCCCATCAACCCATTTTCAGTTTAAGCCCCCCTATAACCCATTACCAGTCCTAACCCCCCATCAGCCCACTTCCAGTCCTAACCCCATCAGCCCATTTCCAGTCAGCCCCCCATAGCCCATTGCCAGTCCTAACCCCCCATCAGCCCACAGCCCATTACCAGTCCTAACCACATCATCCCTCCTCAAGTCCTAACCCCTCCCCATTAGCCCATTTCCTGTCCTAGCCCCCCCATAGCCGATTATCAGTCCTAACCTCCGATCTCCCCTTTTCCAGACTGCCCCATTCAGCCCAAAGCCCATTACCAGTCTTTACCCCCCCATAGCCCATTACCAGTCCTAACCCCCCCAACAGCCCACAGCCCATTACCAGTCCTAACCCCATCAGCCCACCTCAAGTCCTAACCCCTCCCCATCAGCCCATTTCCTTTCCTAGCCCCCCCATAGCCCATTACCAGTCCTAGCCCCCCATCAACCCACTTCCAGTCCTAACCCCCATCACCTCATTTTCAGTTTATGCCCCCCTATAACCCATTACCAGTCCTAACCCCCCATCAGCCCACTTCCAGTCCTAACCCCATCAGCCCATTTCCAGTCAGTCCCCCATAGCCCATTGCCAGTCCTAACCCCCGCCCCATCAGCCCACAGCCCATTACCAGTCCTAACGACATCAGCCCACCTCAAGTCCTAACCCCTCCCCATCAGCCCATTTCCTGTCCTAGCCCCCCCATAGCCCATTACCAGTCCTAACCCCATCACCCCATTTCCAGACATCCCCCATCAGCCCACAGCCCATTACCAGTCTTAACCCCCCCATAGCCCATTACCAGTCCTAACCCCCCCAAACAGCCCACAGCCCATTACCAGTCCTAAACCCATCAGCCCACCTCAAGTCCTAACCCCTCCCCATCAGCCCATTTCCTGTCCTAGCCCACCCATAGCCCATTATCAGTCCTAACCCCACCATAGCCCATTACCAGTCCTAACCCCCATCACCCCATTTCCAGACAGCCCCCATCAGCCCACAGCCCATTACCAGTCTTAACCCCCCCCATAGACCATTACCAGTCCTACCCCCCCCCCCATCGGCTCATGGAAAAAAAAAAAAGCTGGCTGCTGCCGCTGCCGCCGCGGCAGAATGGAGTGTCCCGCGGGGCCCCCTCTGCCCGGCTGAGCTCTCCTGGCCCGACTGAGCCCCTCTGTGCCGGCTTTCAGATACGCAAAAGGAGACACTCCCATCAGCCCCTGCTTCCCATCAGCCCCTGCGGGCTTAACAGAGACACGAGGGAGACACTCTCCCTTCGCGTATCTGAAAGCCGGGGCAGAGGGGGCCCCGCGGGACACTCCATTCTGCTGCTGCTGCGGCGGCAGCAGCCAGCTTTTTTTTTTTTTAAATTTAATTTTTAAAAAAGCAGAATGTTCTTTGTGCGGGGCCCCCTGAAACGCGGGGCCCTGTGCAAAAAACATTCTTGCTCAATGGACGGGCCGGCCCTGATGGAAGGTGAGAACTGGATAGATCCACTTACCAACAAATACATCATGCTATTTGCAAAACCAAACCACTCATGTGATTTAAGCAGGGTCAGGCCTGGCTAGTATTTGGATGGGAGATCACCTTGGAATACCAGGTGGTGTGAGCCTACTGTGGTGAAGAAAGGCCCAGCAATCTACTTCTAATCTGGTCACATCTTACTAAGAAAGCCCATAGCCTGGTCGCCAGGAGTCGGCATTGACTCAACAGCACATCCATGTCCTAAAGTTTGTGTTGGCTTTAGAAGTCGCACGTTTAAGACAATATTATTCGAACATTCATCTCGTTTAAATGCCCATACTATTACGGCTCTGATAGTAGCTCAGTGTGAACAATTTGCCTGTACTTTTCAGCAACTGACTCGGAGAGTGATTGATCATATTCTCATCCATGGGTGATGTGGGAACCAGGAAAGATCAATGAATTTTAAAGAGCAACATTGGATAATTTTACTAGATATTATGGCTCCTAGAGGACTCAAAAAGAAGATACAGAGTGAGCGTATTTAGACTGAGTTCATTATTACCTTCATTATTAAGATTGGATTGGGGTTTGTTGAAGTAGATGGGACTGTACATGACTGGAAGTATGTCAATATTAATAATTGTTAAAGCGGAAGTAGCAATGCATGGATGCTACCATGCCAAAATGATTGGAGAAAATAATAAGGATAATGGTGTCGGACTGAAGCTATAAATCTTCTGGAGAGATAAGCAGATACTTTTATGTGACCCTGAGGCAGGGCTGGATTGTAATTTTCACAAGTCCGAAACAAGTCGCTGTTAATATAGATGAATTGTACATAGCTTAGTGCTTAGGGAAATTAATGATTTTAATGGTGCATTGAATTAGAACTGATAGTTGAAGATTATTTTGAGTACAATTTGTTCATGTAATAATCACGGTAAATGGGCAGATCGGTTAATTCCCCTTTGTTTGTTAACTTGGGAGTGCAGTGTATTGTTAAATGTCTGACGTTAAGAATTAATTTTACTGAAATTCAAGGGCTCAATCCATGTTTGTTTTCCTGGTTTTCTTGACCCCTATTTTGTAGTCAGGCACAACCCCCATGTTCCGCCCTTGCTATGCTTCAGTACCATCTAGACAGTGCCAGGGTGATCCATAAGAATGTTCAGCAGCACTTTTCATGTAGGGCAATGAAAATTCGTGGATAGGGAGTGTATATGTCCTTCAGCTGCTGCTAAGGGCGTAATTTCATAAGGAATTGACTGAAAGGTACGCCATCCATGTTCGTAAATCACCTATTTTCAGTCATTTACATGCAAGGATGGGCTTATATATGCATACTTTAGCCGGTCATTATTCTATAACTATTTGCATCAGGCTGATGGCACTGCTTTCGCTGTGAGTGTGCATATGGGTAGAGCACAGCACAGCATGGGCGAGACCTGAATTTATATGAATAAATGATCATACTACAATTTACGTACGTTCTTGAGAAATCGAGACATGGGCATCTGCAGCAGCCCAAGGGCATATCCCACCTTGTATGCTCCTATTTTATAAAGTATCTACTTGTCTTTATAAAACAGACATTAACCTAGGTGCCCCCTATACAATTATCCTCCACACATATAACTAAGGGGTATGTTTACTAAACCGTCCTAATGTGCACCCGGTGATGTTATCGTGCGCTAAGGTACTTTATCGTGCAATAATGGTGCTTTATCGGGCACAAAGGTACCTTAGCGCGCGATAACGCGTGCAGAGGCGCAAATGAGCGCTGAGGGTGGAGAAAGGCTCCCGGAGGGCGGAGGAAGGCTCCCCAGGGGCGGAGAGAGAGGGTTAATGGGTAGAGAGTGGGAGGGGAGAGGCTCCCTGCACACTAACGCTGTGAAATCCGGGGCTGAGAAACTAACGCCAGTGAAACCCTGGCGTTAGAGCTGATTTAAAGGGAAAAGAAACCATTTCCGTCAGCAATGTACAGCAAAACCAGGGAAACCTATAAAAGTGATAAGTGTGATACATGTGCACGGAACAAAAGGGCAAATAAACATTGAAAATGACCAGAAGAAAATGTAAAAAAACATAACCAAGCTGGACAGTAGTGATATTAGTGGGAAACATCAAAAAACACTCCTGAGAAAGCTCCAAAAAAAAGATATGAATTTTGGAAGGGTCTATGCTCCGTCCCCATACAAGGTGAATGATCCCACAGTGAAATAGCGCTGATCAGGGTTTTCCCTCTCCATTGGGCAGGTTTCCTATGGCGTGCACATGTTCGGCAACAGCAGGGTGGGCATGTCGGAACGGGCAACTGGACAGATGCTGGAAAAGGGGACACAGAGGGCTGCAGGCGGCACATGCTGTGGTGCAGCTGGGCCACAGTGCGGACTAGGGTGATGCCTAGGTCGCCCATAGGAATGCTGAAACAGTAGAGCAGCCAGACAGCAACTGATGAGGGCCCAACATGGGCATGAGTGTGTTTCCCACAGTGTCACAGGAGATAGTACCCAGCAGGTACCCCCAAGGAAACAGAACATTGGCAGGTGATGCTGGGGGGAAGCGTGGACATCTATGCAGGCACCCTTACCCCAGAACCCGCACCATAGGCAGCCGCCAACCCGCACACTGGATGGCCTGAGACTGCGCACCACCAGCAGAAGGGCATGTCATCATGGTGGCAGAGGGGTACTGGTGGTGGAGGAGGCAGTGGCAGCTGCCCACAGAAGACCATGGGCAGTCATGGTATTCCCAGGGAATGCACTGTGTCTGTGGCTACACAGTGGTGCAGTACACACAGCCAGTGTGTTCAGGAGTGGAAGGTCACAGGTTCAAGTCCCAACTGTGGTCCCTGCCAACCCAGTCCCCATGTTTTTCCCACTACTAAAACGTGGTAATAAAAAATGGTTGTGTGGTGACGTGCAGTCCTTCTGTAGCCAGCCAGGGGCTTGTCAGCAGTTGGAGAGCTGTAGCCTACTGGTTACTTCACTGCCCGTGGAGCCACAGGTCATGGGTTTGATACCCCAGTGGGGTTATTTGATAGGGCTATCCAATGCATTGTCTATTTTTAATATACATTAGTGCTGCCAGCAAAAACACCCTCAGAGTACTGTAACCTTAAGGTGCCTCATAAGGCGCCCCATAAGGCACCTTATAAGGTGTCCTATAGGGGACGTTATAGGGTGCCTTGGCGGGCAGTGCACTTTATAATATGCCCTATGGATTCCCTATAGGGTGCCTTATGCCGCACCTTAGGTTACACCACTGTGAGGGTGTGTTTGCTGGCAGCACTAATTAAAATAAAAATAAAATGCATAAAAAGCAATACTTAACCATAAGAAGTAATGCCTCAGACAGTCTTATTTAACATGCACACTGGGGGATCAAACTCATGACTCCTATACCATCAGTCAGTGCATTAACCATTGTGCTACACCTCTCTTTCTCTAGTTAAATGCCTGCACGCCTACTTAAGATTACCACGCATTAACCGGAGGGGGGGAGGGGAAGGAGTGGTCTAGTGATTAGGACAAGGTACTTCAGGCCGGAGGGCCAGGGGTTCAAGTCCCACCTGGGGACAGCAATCTCAGGCCAGAGGGACTGGGATTTCTAGTCCTATAGGCACTCCTTGTGGTCTTGGGCAAGCCACTTAACCCTCCATTGCCCATATTCCCTGTAAGTATTAACGTATGTGTGTCATATCCCCTCATGTTAAATGTATCCCCCAATTGACCGCTTTGACCCGGTGAAAAGCGGAATATAAATACAGCTAAATATATAAATAAATAAAATTAACGTGCTTAGCAGCTTCTCGCATGATAATGTGCGAAGCGCACGTTATCGCACAATAATCCCATTTTGCTACGTTAAGACCGACACACCCACTCCTTTTATAAGAACATAAGAACATAAGATATGCCATACTGGGTCAGACCAAGGTCCATCAAGCCCAGTATTCTGTTTCCAACAGTGGCCAATCTAGGTCATATGTACCTAGCAGTTTCCCTAAGGGACACAGGTTCCACAATGCTTGTATTGGTTCAAGCATTGATATCCTGGGTCCCTTCTTAATAATGGCTTATGGACCTTTCCTCCAGGAACTTGTCCAAACCTTTTTTAAACCCAGCTACACTAACAGCCTTTACTACATCCTCCAGTAACAAATTCCAGAGTTTGATTACACGTTGAGTGAAAAAATATTTTCTTTTATTAGTCTTAAATAGTTTACCCTCTAGCTTCATTGCATGTCCCCTAGTCTTTCTATATTCTGATAAGGTAAACAATCGATCTACGTTTACCCGTTCCACTCCGCTCATTAATTTATAGACTTCTATCATATCTCCCCTCAGCCGTCTCTTTTCCAGGTTAAAGAGCACTAACCTTTTTAGCCTTTCTTCATAGGAGTATCCTTCCATCCCCTTTACCATTTTGGTGGCTCTTCTCTGAACCTTTTCTAATAACTCTATATCCTTTTTAAGATATGGCGACCAGAATTGCACACAATATTCAAGGTGCGGTCTCACCATGGAACGATATAGAGGCATTATAATATCCTTTGTTTTATTTTCCATTCCTTTCCTTATCATACCTAGCATTCTATTTGCTCTCTTGGCCACCGCTGCACACTGGGCCGAGGGTTTTAACATGGTATCCACAATGACGCCTAAATCTTTTTCCTGGGTGGTGGTTCCTAATGTGGAACCTTGCATCGTGTAACCATAGTTTGGGTTGTTCTTCCCTAGGTGCATAACCTTGCACTTGTCCACATTAAATTTCATCTGCCATTTTGATGCCCAGTCTTCCAATTTATCAAGATCCTCTTGCAATTTTCCACAATCCTCTTGGGTTTTAACAACTTTAAATAGTTTTGTGTCATCTGCAAATTTGATAACCTCACTCGTTATTCCACTTTCCAGGTCATTTATGAATATGTCAAAAAGCAGCGGACCCAGCACAGATCCCTGGGGTACACCACTATTCATCTTTCTCCATTGGGAAAATTGGCCATTTAGCCCTACCCTCTGCTTTCTATCTTTTAACCAGTTCCTGATCCACAATAGTACACTGCCTCCCATCCCATGACTCGCATAGGCAGGGAGGGGGGCATAGAGTGTATGAGCAGCTTGTTAAGGCATGTGGGGTGTTGACGAGTTTGGAGACAGATGAGATAGTGAGTTGATGCAGTGCACATGGAGGCAATTTTATGAGCATTGGAATAAGGCTCACAAGTTGCTACTCTAGCTGCTTAAAAGGCAGTGGATGAAAAAGTGCATACAAGCGATAAGGGGTGACAGTGCGAATGCGGTTTATGATTCCAGGAAGATGGCGCCTTGTTTCGCTGAATATTATAAGGAACACAGTGCTTCTCCTTTAGAGGTTCCAATTGAGAAGGATGGGGATTGGGTTCGATTCAAAGATTACCTTGTAGGAGGTGGACGCTGTAATAGCTCTGGAGCACCCTTTCACTTCATGCCATTCACAGCCTAAAGGCTGATACAGATGATGGTCTGGACAAATTGCCAGTTTAATTTCATAAAATAATAAGTGGAGTGGAACAGATAAAAGTTGATTGGTTGTTTACTCCTTCAAAAAGTAGAAAGACTAGGGGACGCACAGTGACACACAGAAACATAGAAACATGATGGCACATAAAGACCACATGGCCTATCCAGTTTGCCTTTCCATACCAACTGCTATAGTCCCTATTTTTTCTTTTAGAGATCTTCTGTGCTTGTCCCATGCTTTCTTGAATTCAGATGCAGTTCTTTTCTCTACTACCTCCACTGGGAGACTATTCCATGCATCTATCAATGGGAAATATTTCTGCATATTACTCTTGAAGCTTTCCCTTTCACCTTCATCCTATTCCCCTCATTGCAGTGTTTTCTTTCAATTGAAAGAGGCTCTCCTCTTATGCATTTATGCCACGGAGGTATTTAAATATCTCTATCATATCTCCTCCCTCCCGCCTTTTTCCAAAATATACATATTGAGATCTTTAAGCCTGTCCCCATATTTCTTATAAGGAGGCCCACTGACCATTTTGGTAGCCACCCGCTGAACTGTCTCCATCTTGTTTATATCCTTTTGAAGATGTGGTCTCCAGAATTGCAGGCAATACTCCAAATGAGGTCTCATCAAAGTCTTTTACGGAGGCACTATCACATCCATCTTCCTGCTGGCCATTCCTCTCCCTATGTATCCAAGTATCTTTCTGGCATTTGCTGTCACCTTTCCTACCTGTTTAGCCACCTTAAGATCTTCAGAAACAACCTTGCCCAGGTCCCACTTTTTCATGGGCAGAAGTACTTCACACCCTATACTGTACTACTCCCTTGGATTTTTTCATCCCAATTGCATGACCCTGCATTTTTTGTATTAAATCTCAGCTGCCAAATTCACAATCATTCATCAAGCTTCACTAGATCCCTCCTCATTTTATCTACTTCTTCCTGGGTGTGTACTCTATTGCACATTTTGGTATCATCTGCAAAGAGGCAAACCTTACCCAATAGTCCTCCTACAATATCACTAACAAAAATATTAAAAAGAATCTGACCAAAGACAATTCCTTGTGACACACCACTGGGAACATCTTTCTCCTTAGAGTGAATTCCATATACCTAAACCCTTTGTCACCTCCCACTCAACCCATTTCTAATCTAGTCAGTCACTTTAGTTTAGTTTAGTTTAGTTTACTTGTATTTGATATACTGCCCTTATATATCAGCAGGGCGGTTTACAATCATGTTAACAAACAGAAAGTGGCACTAGGCCAGAAGAAGAAGAGGAACTACAATTTCAACAGAAAAGAGGAAAGAAGATGGCATAATGACAAGACAGAAAGAGGAGAGTATAGACAGTCATAGACAACAACACAAACAGACAGGTCAATTTTGTGAAACTGGGAGGTTGTAAGCAGTGGTAAATAAGTGTGTTTTAAGCTGAGATTTGAAAATGTTATAATTTGTTTCTAGTCGGAGTGGTGTGGGTAATGAATTCCAGAGGGCTGGGCCGAGAAAGAAGAAAGCAGAGTGGCGGGTGGATTGAAGTTGTGTACGTGAGGGAGAGGGAAGATGAAGACGACTGACGTGTACAGAGCAGAGACTGCGTGTGGAAACGTGGAACTGAAGGAGGTCCGTGAGATACTGTGGTGTGTGAGCATAGATAGCACGGTGCATCAGAATAAGAATCTTAAAGTGAGCACGGAAATCAAGAGGAAGCCAATGTAAATGAACTAAAAGTGGTGTAACATGATCCATGCGAGAAGAGTAAGTGAGGATCCTGGCTGCCGGTATTTTGTAAGAGTTGCAAGCAACATGACTGAGTGTGAAAGCATAGTTACAGCAATCAACCCGAGATAACCGTGGCTAGAGTAAGAGTAGTTAGAGCAGAGATAGGGAGAAAAGGGCAGATAGAACGTATTTGACGTAGGAAGAAATATAACGTCTTAGTTAAGTGAGAGATATGATCTGTGAAAGTGAGATTAGAATCAAGCAAGACCCCAAGATAGCGAAAAGAGAAAACCAGGGGAATTGTGGAATTACCAATGGAGGGTGTAAGTGAGGGACAGGGGCCTCTAAAAGTGAACCAAGTAGAGGAAGTTTTAGACAGGTTAAGGTGAAGACAGTTTAAGGATAACCAGTTTGCTACAAGGTTGAGGCAGGAATTTAGGGGAGAGAGATCGGGAGAGAGGAGATTAGAGTGATGCAAAATAATGATGTCGTCGACACAGAAATAGGCTGAAAGACCTGATTGTTGAATACAGAATAAGGTGTGAGAAAAAGATTAAATAAAAGAGGTGATAGAACTGATCCCTGGGGAACCCCGCAGGGGAAGTGTGTAGGAGCAGAAGGCTGATGTGGGTCAGAAGGTGAGATCACAGAGAAGGAGCGGAAGGATAAGAACGAATGGAACCAGTGATAGACAGTTCCCCTGAGACCAGCATACTGAAGGCGTGAAAGAAGAAGAGAGTGATCAACTAGATCAAAGGCAGCAGAAAGATCCAGAGAAACCACCACCAAAATATCCCCTCTGTCATGTGAGGAGTGAAGATCATTGAGAATTGCTACCAAGACCGTCTCAGTGCTGTGACCCTGGCGGAATCACGATTGCAATGGATGCAAGAAGTTTATAGAATGAAGGTGTTGAGAGAGTTGAGAGAAAACAGTTTTTTTGATGATCTTAGCAAGAAAAGAGAGATTGGAAATAGGGCGATAGTTTGCTGGAGTGAGAGGATCAAGGGTAGGTTTCTTCAGAATGGGACAGACCAGTGCATGTTTCCAGAGGGAGGGGAAGGAGCCAGAAGAGAGACAGGAATTGATCATAATGAGGACAGGTGGTATGAGGGAAAGGGAGGGTTCAGTGAGCCAGATGGAAGGGATGGGGTCAAGAAGGTTGGGTGCTCAATTTATTTATAAGTCACAAACCCTGGCTTAGTAACCAAGAGACCAGGGTTCAATTCCCTCTAACACTCCTTGTAGCCTTGGGCAAGTCACTCCGTTGCCTTGGAAGAAAGGCCCCTGCAATCTACTTCCGGTCACACTGCCAAGAAAACCCAGGAGCTGCTGGCCTGCCAAGAGTCAGCATTGAATCAAAGGCACACACTGCCTTTTTGCATTTGTGGGATGGTTTTAGATATCATTAAAGCAAATCCCCCTTTTAATATGGAGGCCCTTTTGTTAGTTTTTTTGGGTCCAAGGATAGACTCCATTTGTACAGCTCATGTGGTTCAAAATCTACTCCTGGCTGTCCATTGTGTGGTAGCTGGACTTTGAAAGTGAGATTCTCCACCTTTTAGGATGGAATGGTTGGCCAAGGTTTGGGTTATGGTACAAATAGATGACTTGAGTTGAGGAAATGTTGAAAAGTATGGGCTCCCTTTCTGACATCTCAAGGAAGAGATTTATAGTAACTTCCTTCCTTCTCATTATGCTCAATTGCAGTTCTCTTTAGTTTTCCTTTTTCTTTTTGTGGATTTCTTCCTTCTATGACATATTTTCTTCCATGCCCTTCCTATATCACGGTTATGCTTGTTCCATTTTGGTGAGATGGGGGTTGGGGGAATGGAGTGGGGTCGTGGGGTAGGATCTTATTGTTTGGATTGAAGTCTCAGATTGGGTCCATGCTGGTCAGAGTATTTAATGAAATTTTGTGTCAAAGAGAGTTGCCATCTTCCTTCTATCAGGCTGCAATAATGGTCATTCCAAAAGAGGGCAGGGACCCTGTCTTGTGTAGTAATTATAGGCTAATTTCTTGACTAAATGGTGACTACAAAATTTTTGCAAAGGTCTTGTGTTACCATTTAGAGTCCTGACTTCAGGCCCTTATCCACTTGGACCAGATGGGGTTTATGAAGGGGAAGCTTGGCTTTGAAAATGTCCATTGTCTAGTGAATCTCCTGCATGTGGTTAGATCTGAGTCAGAGAAGTATGCCTTTCTATCGTTTGATACGGAGAAAATGGTTGATAAGATGAAATGGCAATATCTCTTCTCCGTTTTACAGAATTTTCAGTTTGGTAGGAATTCCTGCAGCTGGAAAGAAGTAGCGGTGGTGGTAATGGTGAATGGATACAGTTTGCAGCAATTTCAGCTGAGAAGGGGCTGCTCCCTGTTGCATGGTTGGGCAGAATTAATGTAATCAAAATATTAGTGTTACCTAAAATCATATTCCTTTTTATGCAGCTTCCTGTCCAAGTACCCAGACGCATAAGGAATTTGCCAGTTTTATTTGGCAAGGGAAAAAGACGAGTTTGTTGCCCTAAACCAAGAGCAGTGTTAAGCCTCTCAAATTTGCTTTTTTATTATTGATGCGTGTGTCTGCATGCAGTTTAGTTTTGGTAGTTGCAGAGTTGCTTGTTGAATTGGACACAGCTGGAGAAGGGTTTCTTGGACCCTATTCCTCTGTCTGCATCTGTGTTTGTGAAGAAATTCTCTCCGCCTTCCCAGGTGATGGAGCGCCTGGTTTTGGTTCCTTTGTGCAAAGCATGGAAGACATTTTGCTGCACTCAGAAAGTTTCTCCTTGTATATCTGGATTTTCAGAAAGTCTTTGACAAGGACTGTCATGAGAGAAACTTGAGGAAATTAAAAAGTCATGAGATAGGAGGCAGGGTACTATTGTGCTATCAGGAACTGGTTAAAAGATAGAAAACAAAGAGTAGGGCTAAATGGCCAACTTTTTTTCAATGCAGAAAGATGAATAGTGGAGTTCCACAGAGATCTGTATTTGGGACCGGTGCTCTTTAACATATTCAGAAATTACCAGGAAACGAGTGAGGTTATCAAATTTTCAGATGACACAAAATTATTAAAAGTTGTTAAAACACAAAAGGATTTTGAAAAATTACAAAATGACCTGAGAAATTGAAAGACTGGGCATCCAAATGGCAGATGAAATTTAATGTGGAGACATGCAAGTTATGCATTTAGGTAAGGACCACACACCGCCCCTCCTCTGCTCCTGCCCAATCGGGCAGTGGGAGCCGCTTCCAGCTCCTGCCCAATCGGGCAGTGGGAGCCGCCGGCGAGCGGGATAAAAGCGGCGCCCCTGCACCAGGAGCGCCGCTGCCGGGACCACACACCGCCCCTCCTCTGCTCCTGCCCAATCGGGCAGTGGGAGCCGCTTCCAGCTCCTGCCCAATCGGGCAGTGGGAGCCGCCGGCGAGCGGGATAAAAGCGGCGCCCCTGCAGGGCGCGCCCGCGCCTGGCGGGCCCGCGCCTGAGGGCCTCGCCAGAGGGCCCTTTGGCGTGGCCCTTAGGCGCGGCACGAAGGCGATCAGAAGGGAGCAACAACAGACACAGCAGCGCCGACAACATCACCGCAGAATCAAACGAGGAGCAGACCGAGACGAAGGACGTCAGAACCGCAAGTAAAATTCGCAAAAAACCTCACACACTCCACACCTGCAAAACTCCCACTTCCACCACACACGCCTTAGCAGTCACAGCTCTACCTCCACGGGACAGGCTCCCGCACCAAAGCACCCCACGCAGATCCGGCTCTCCATCCACGGGACAGGCTCCCTCCACGGGACAGGCTCCCTCCACGCAGATCCGGCTCGCCATCCACGGGACAGGCTCCCTCCATGGGACAGGCTCCCCCCACGCAGATCCGGCTCTACATCCACGGGACAGGCTCCCTCCACGGGACAGGCTCCCGCACCAAGGCACCCTACGCAGATCCGGCTATCCATTCACGGGACAGGCTCCCTCCACGGGACAGGCTCCCGCACCAAGGCACTCTACGCAGATCCGGTTATCCATTCACGGGACAGGCTCCCTCCACGGGACAGGCTCCCGCCCCAAAGCACCCCACGCAGATCCGGCTCTCCCGCCACGGAACAAGCTCATGCACCAAGTTCAACTCTCCCCAAGCAGACAACAGACGAAGTCTCAAGAAAATAGGCTTCACCCTAACAGAACATAACAAGGGAAAACATGCACGCCACATACTTCCTACCACTCTACCTACTAGTCACACAACTCCTCCCACCAACCACACACCTACACTACCCACAAGCAAACACAATATGGCATCCACCAACTGCATCACCATATTCAGAACCACAGCACACACACAAAGAGACACTCAGGGCTTACCAGGCAAAGCGACCAAACAGACACAAATCAAACTCCCACGCAAGCACAAAGGAAACTCATGGAACAGCAACCTCAGCAACGAAAACAACAACGATTGAGCTCATAAATGCCAGATCCGTCTGCAACAAGATACACACTATTGCAGACCACATAGAAGAGCGACAGCCTGACATAATATGCATCACAGAGACATGGCTCAACCCTACCGACAACGTACTACTCAACCAACTAGTACCGGACAACTACTCAGCGTACAACTGCCCACGCACACACAAGCGTGGAGGAGGAGTCCTGATAATAGCGAAAACAAAGCTAAAGTTCAAGACACAGAACTTCACCGATACACAGCAATGTAACACAATTAGCATCAAAAACAAGAACATTGCAATCTGCCTAACATACAGAGCACCCAGAGCTCCACCCGATGAACTAGCCCTCACTCTCGAAGAAGCCTGTGCCATAACAACAAACAACAAACCAGTGCTAATGATTGGAGACTTCAACCTCAAGTCCACCAATGCCAAAGACGCAGAGGCCTTCCTTCAAGCAATGACCTCACTCCAATTCACACAGATAATCAATGCACCAACACACAGACATGGATCATCCCCAGACCTCATCTTTGCATCCAACTACCTAACATCAAGAGACCTACTTTCTCCACCCACCATTACCCCAGTGCCATGGTCTGACCATTACTTAATCGAGACCAAGCTACGATATCAAGAGGACCAGACAAACGAAAGAGCTAACATCTCACACACACCAAGACGATTCAAGCATTTCGACAGGGACGAATTCATACAGGACACAATACAACACTTGAACGTTACCACAGACGACCTAGAGGAACAAGTCTCCAGCTGGAACAGCATTCTAGCTAACGCCACCAAACCATCTGGTGGCGGGTTCAAGAAACAACACCACAACAAGAGACAAAACAAGCCATGGTACTCAGCAAAAATACGGAAGGAAAAGAGAGAGCTCAGGAAGATTGAACGGAGATGGAGAAAAAACAAAGCAACCGACGACCAGCATCTCTACCTAACAAAGCAAAAACAATACAATGAACACATCAACCAATCAAAGAGGGAATTCCACACAAACATGATAAATACTTCTATCAACAAACCCAGAGAGCTCTTCGAAATAGTAAAGATCCTCACAAAAGAACAAACAACAGAAGGCGAAGTACAAGTTGACCCACAGGATTTCGCCGATCACATCAAAGACAAATTTCACTCCACAGAGCGAACAACAACCAGTGGGACTAACAGGTCGGATGTACACCCCAAAACATGGGGCACATTCTACTCACCCTCAACTGAACAGATATCTCACATCATCTCTACAATCAATACAAGCACTGCCCCTACAGACCCGTGCCCAGTGTCATGGCTCAAAGCCATCAAATCCTGCTTCATCCCCACCATACATAAAATAATACACAACTCACTCACTCAAGGACTCATGCCAAAGCAACTGAAGCTTGCTTCAGTAAGACCAATCATGAAGAAAACAAATCTCGACAAAAAAGATCCAGCAGCATATCGACCAATCTCCAGCATACCCTTCCTTGCAAAAATAATCGAAAAAACGGTCCAACTACAACTTCAGGAACACATCGACAAACAGGAAACACTCGATGACAACCAACACGGATTTCGTCCCAACCATGGAGTCGAAACGCTACTGATCTACCTCTTCGACAGCATCCTAAGAATAATCGACAACACCAAGAATGGAATCATAATGATCTTCATCGACATCTCCTCAGCCTTCGACACAGTGGACCACAACACCCTCCTGGAAAGACTAAAGAACACTGGTATACACGGTATCACATTGAAGTGGTTCCACTCGTACCTAACCGAAAGACAGCTACAGGTCAAGTCGGGACACAACACCTCTCGACCCATAAACGTCCGACAGGGAGTACCTCAAGGATCCGCACTCTCAGCACTCCTATTTAACATCTACATACAACCAATTTGCAACATCATGAAAAAGAACAACATTCAATACACAATATATGCAGACGACATAATGATATACACCCCGATATCAATCAACAACCCGGACTTCTCTAAGATAACAGACTTCCTCACCCAAATGGAGAATTGGTGTCAAAACAACAACCTAGCAATAAACTACAACAAGACCGAAGCCCTAATCATCACCCGGAACCAAAGCTTCATACACCCACCAAATTTAAAGATACAAAGCACCACTATACCAATAAGATCAGAAGTGAGATACCTCGGAGTTACTCTGGACAATAAACTCAATCTCAATCCACACATAGACAAAACAATCCAAAAAGCCTACTACAAGATGCGAATCATCAGGAGACTAAAGCCGCTCCTTGCCCCGGAACACTTCCGTACCGTCTGTCAAGCACTGATAACCCCACTACTGGACTTCTGCAATCCGATATACCTTGGCCTACCGAAACAAGCCCTCAAACCTCTACAACTAGCACAAAACACTGCTGCACGAATCATATCAGGAACTGCAAGACAGGAGCACATCACACCCACCTTAAAGGACTTACACTGGCTTCCAATCGGTGCACGCATCAAATACAAAACTATCATAAACATATTCAAGATAAAACACCATACATCAGCCAACAGCCTACACACCCTCATACAATCAGACACCAGTACGCGTCCCAGAAGAAAACAAACCCACAACAGAGTCAGCACCCCAAGTGAATACAAACACACACGCAAGGACACAACAGACAGAGCACTCTCAATGGCCGCTCCAACAATATGGAACAAACTCCCGGACGACTTGAGGGCCACTACAGACCTAAAAGACTTCAGAAAACAGCTGAAAACCATACTGTTCATAGAACACTATGGACACATCACATAACTCCAGAGAATGAACAACAGCACATGATCCCGCCTAACCAATGTATGCATGGAACTTGTTTTTGCACCACTGTATATAGCCCACTCTGTAAATAGCTCACACCAATCTAGCACACAACACAACACACACTCAATTTCCCCCCACTGCATGTATAACACACTCACTTGACCTGATTGTTTGCTGTGATACCACCTTGATTATTAAGATAAGGCGGTTTAGAAATACTGTTAAATAAATAAATAAATAAGAACAACCCAAACTACAGTTACACGATGCAAGGTTCCACATAAGGAATCATCAACCAAGGGAAATTGTGGATAAAATGTTGAAACCCTCTGTCCAGTGTGCAGCAGCTGCCAAGAAAGCAAATAGAATGCTAGGAATCATAAGGAAAGGAATGGAGAATAAAACAAAGGATATTATAATGCTTCTGTATCACTCCATTGACTGACCACACCTTGAATATTGTGTGCAATTCTGGTCGCCATATCTTATAAAGATATAGTAGAAATAGAAATTGTGCCAAGAAGGGCAGCTAAAATGATAAAGTGGATGGAAGGATACCCCTACAAGGAAAGGCTTAAAGGTTAAGGCTCTTTAACTAGGAAAAGAGATGGCTGAGGGGAGATAGCTCTGTCCTCTTCAGATACCGCCTCAGGATCCTATGGATGTCCAGAAGGCACAACCATGAGTCCGTAACCTCCTCCCCCGCTCTCCCGGTAGGCAGACTGTATAGTTCACGTGAAACTCTGACACTACCTTAGATAGGAAGGAAGGGACCGGCCGCAGAACCACTTTGTCCTTGGAGAAGTGAAGGAATGGAGACTGTCAGGAAAGGGCCCGCAGCTCCGATATTCTTCTTGCCGAGAAAATCACCACCAGAAATACTGTCTTTAGTGTCAAATCCTTCAGAAAAGCCTGAGTCAGTGGCTCAAACGGCTCCCCTGTAAATGCCTCCAGGACCAGATTAAGGTCCCAGGGCAGAACCACTACTCTACATGGAGGGCGAATACGACGCACTGCTTTCAGGAACTGAACTACATCCGGATGCGCTCCTAGCAAAACTCCTTGTACCCTTCTGCGATCACAGGGAATCACTGCCATATGGACCCTCAAAGAACTGGCAGCTAAGTCTTTGTCAAAACCGGCCTGCAAACATGCTAAAATGTCCGGAAGGGTTGTGGAAGCTGGGCGGCACTGCCTCGCTGTGCACCACTCCTCAAATATATGCCACACCCTGACATAGGAGAGACAAGTGGACCTCTTCCGGGCCTTCAACATGGTTGCAGTCACAGGATCCGAGTAACCCCTCTTTAACAACCTTGCCCTTTCAAGAACCATGCCATAAGCGAGAACCAACCCACTTGAGGCATTCAGATCAGTCCCTGTGTCAGCAGATCTTCCCGCTCTGGAAGCCACCAAGGCCGGTCCACAAGAAGCTGCATCAGGTCAGCGTACCACAGGTGCCTGGGCCAATCCAGGGCGATAAGGATAACCAACCCTTAGTGGGCCTCTATTCTTGGATGACTCTGCCTATCAATGCCCACAGACGAAACACGTATAGGAACCCCCCCCAAGGGCAAACTCTGTACTAGGGTGTCCAGGCCCTCCAACATCCTTTCCAGTATTGGAAGACTTTATAAGGGTATTAAACCAGATTGAGAAGAGGCAAGGAGAACTAGAAGAACAGTTCCAAAGAAGGAATCATCTGGAAATAATGCATTCTGACCTGGAGAACTGATCTGCTCCACTGGTTTGAAGACCAACCCTGATAACAGAGACTGGAGAACTGATATGCTGCCGCTATAGCTGAACTGGGGCATACTGTCAGAAATTGCAAGAGTGAAAAAGCTTCTGATGTGGGAGCCAACGAAAGAAGTGAAATGTTGGAGGGAAGAAAAGATGTTTATGTTTATGTTTATGTTTATTTTGCTTGATAGACCGCCCTTCTGTGGTAATCAGAGCGGTTTACAATACAATAAATTAAAAAAAAAAAGGAGAGGCACAAGGCCAGGAAAATGGAAAAAGAATTTACAATCCTTGACAGAATAGGGGAGAAAAGAGGAAAATAGGACAGTAAACGTAGGAGAGACTCATACGAGAGGGGAGGGAAGATTAAAGGCCAAGGAAAGGAGGTGGGTCTTTAGGTCACGTTTAAAGTTGGTATGATGGGGTTCTAAATGAAGGGAATTTGTGAGGGAGTCCCAGAGGGCAGGGCCTGCGAAAAAGAAAGCTGAGGAGCGGGTGGACTGGAGATGGACACGGGAGGAGGGGGGAAGTGTAAGGCGGTTAAGGCGTGTGAAAGTGGATAAGATCTGCCAAATATTGTGGGGTGTTAGTATGAAGTGCCCTGTGGACAAGGGTGAGCAGTTTAAACTGGGTGCGGAAGGAAACGGGCAGCCAATGGAGGTGGAGAAAAAGAGGTGTTACGTGATCTCGAGGGGAGGAGTGAGTGATGAGACGGGCAGCAGTGTTTTGGATCCTCTGAAGTCTGTTCAGTTGAGCTTTGGAGAGACCGGTGAGAATGGAGTTAGAGAAGTCGACGCGTGACATAACAAGTGATAGTAGTAAAGTAGCGAGAGCAGGTGGAGAGAGAAAGGGTCGAATCGCACAGATTTGGCGAAGGAAAAAGAAGGAGGTCTTGGTGACGTGAGAGACATGTGGTTGAAAGGTAAGATCGGAGTCAAAGAGTACGCCTAGGTAGCGGAAGGTAGAAACCAAAGGTATGGGAGTACCGGAGAAAGATGGGGCCAATGAGGGGGGTGGACTACCATGAGGAAACCAGATCGCAGTGGTCTTGGTCAGATTGAGGTGGAGGCAGTTCCGGGTCAGCCAGTCAGCAACAGTAGAAAGGCAAGAATTAAGTGTAGAAAGGTCAGGGTGGGTAGGGGAAGTGTGAAAAAGAAGAACTATATCATCTGCGTAGTAGAAAGCGGAGATCCCAGATTGTTGTATCAGTAAAGCGAGGGGAGCTAGGAAATGATTAAAGAGGAGGGGGGCCAAGACGGAACCTTGGGGAACCCCACAGGGAAGAAGAAATGGGTCAAAGGAAGGGATGGAGGGAGAGGAAGAAAGAACTGCACAGGACCGAGAGGAGAGAAAGGAGTGGAACCAGCGATAGACTGTGCTACATAGGCCTGCATCCCGAAGATGAAGAAGAAGGAGAGAGTGATCAACTAAATTGAAGGCAGCAGAGAGATCAAGGGCTACCGCCACCGAGATGGCACCACTGTCGTGAGCTACATGCAGTGCGTTGGTGAAGGCAAGGAGGACAGTTTCGATGCTGTGGCCCTGACGGAAACCGGATTGACGAGGTTGAAGGAAGTTGGTGGAATCAAGGTGGTGAGAGAGTTGTGCAAAAACAATTTTTTCAAGGAGTTTGGAAAGAAAGGGGAGATTGGAACTGGGCGATAATGGGCAGGATCCAGAGTGTCAAGAGAAGGTTTTTTAAGGATGGGGCGAATCAGGGCGTGCTTCCAGGAATGGGGGAAGGTCCCTGTGGAGAGGCTGGAGTTGAGCATGGAGAGTATATAGGGAAGGAGTGACAGAGAAGGGGTGAGTAGCCAGGAGGAGGGAATAGGGTCAAGAGGACAGAATGTCTTGTTAGAGGAGGAGATAAGTTGGTGGAGTTCGATCGTGTTGGTGAGAGAGAAGGAGGGTGGTGGTGAGAGAGAAGGAGGACCATGTGTGTGAGAGTTGGGACATGGGGGGGGTGCAACGTGGGGGGGGGGAGAACGGATGGGAGGGGGACAAAGAGGCAGAGATGCTCTTAGGGAAGAAATCTTGTTGCTGAAAAACGATGCCAGAAGTGAGGGAGGAGGGAACGGCTGGGTAAAGGTGAAGGTGTCCGGGTGAAGAGAGGTGAGCGATTTGAGCGTGGAATAAAGGTGGCGGGTTTGATTAGGAGCGTTGGAGATGGCGTCAGAAATGTATGCACGCAAGATGAACTTGGGAGCGGTAGTGCGAGTAGTGAGCTTTGAAGGATGATAGAGTGGCTGGAGAGGGGGCCTACCACCATAGTCGTTTGGATCTGCGGAGCTGGGATCTAAGCAGATGAAGACCGCCATGATATCAGGGCTGAGTAGAATGGTAATTTGTTGGGTGAGGGCGTAAGGGGGCAAGACGATCAAGTGCGGCAGAAAGGGTAGAGGACCAAAGGGAACTCTTGAGAGTCGGGAGAGAGGGAAGAGAAGTCAGAGGGCAAGAGTTAAGTTGCAGAGGGAAACTGATGAATAGTAAGCGGGGTGATAGTACGCGAGAGATGTGGGGGGGGGGGGAGGCGTTGAAAGGGGAGAAGGTGAAGGGGATGGCTTCGAGTAGAAGCAGGAGACAGTGAGGCAGAAGTGATCAGTCCAGGGAAGATGGAGGGAGGACAACTTGTGAAGTGTGAGTGTGGAAGAGGATGAGGTCAAGAGTATGGCCAGCGGAATGAGTGGGAAAGGGAATATGTTGTGAGAGGGACAAGTCTTGTACGAGGGAAGCAAAGGTTTGATCCCTAGAAGAAGAAGGGGGATTAAGGTGAAGGTTGAAATCGCCAGCAATAAGGAGATGGGGGAATCTCAGGGAGAGGTCAGAGATGGTCAGAAGAAGAGAGTCCCAAAGATCGGAGCGAAGAGCAGGGGGCGAATAGATAAGAAGAATGTGTGTCGGGGGAGAAGTGTGAAGATGGAGCAGAAGGGCTTCAGGATAGTGGAGTGAGGGTGAGAAAATCTGAGAGAAGGGGAGGGAGGGACGAAGAATAGCAGCCACCACACCACCAGACCGGCCAATGCGAGGGACAGAAACAGCGGAAAAGCCAGGGGGAAGGCAGAGGGCGAGAAGGGCATCTTCCCCATCCTTCAACCAAGCTGTTCTTCCAGGAACTAGCAACTCCTCAAGAACTCACTCTATTAAAACAAATGACTAATTCCTTATTGAAAACAACAAAAATGATTGTTTCTAAAAGAACTATGAGCAAAAAAAGGTCTCAGCTTACACGGGCATATGGCAAATATGATCATGACGCAGTCCAAATCCCGCCATGCAAAATAAGCCCAATAACATCAAGAACCTTCTTTGCCCATTTATATTGTAATTACAGCAACCAGCAACAACAACCAAAAAGAATCATTTAGCTTGAAAACATGTTTGGAGTTGATAGCGAGCTGCTTCCCCGACGTACTATAGAGCTCTTATACGTTTCACGAGTCAACTTGCTTCATCAGGGGTAATCAATAAATAACAAGAAACAAACATTTTGCACTCCAATTAGTAAATAACAGAAACAAGAACAACAACAATCCTCCAACCCCTGCTCACCCAAATGCCCAAGAGACAAAAACTCACATCAAGCGGCCACCAAACCAGCTCCTCAACATTGCTGTTCAAAAAACGCCGCACATGCTCACTCACACCTCACCTCACTCACAGAAATACCCTGCTGAAAACACAGGAAGTCCCCCAGGTAAAACTCCACACCCTTTTTTTAAACACACACTCCCCAATCAAGACGGAGATTTAGACCTTCCGGGACCACAGTACGTAATCTAAAAATCCACTTTTGCTCACATATCCCCTGATAAAGCGAGTTGACTCACGAAACGTATGAGAGCTCTATAGTATGTCGGGGAAGCAGCCCGCTATCAACTCCAAACATGTTTTCAAGCTAAGTGATTCTTTTTGGTTGTTGTTGCTGGTTGCTGTAATTACAATACAATCATTTTTGTTGTTTCCAATAAGGAATTGGTCATTTGTTTTAATAGAGTGAGTTCGTGAGGAGTTGATAGTTAAACTCTTTATTGTGACCAAAGAATTTTTTGGATTACCAAGTATGGAAGGTCATTCATCCTGGAAGGAGATTTTCAGTTTTTCTAGTGATCATATCTCCAACCTGTGTACTGAACAGACCCCTTTTGGCTTGGGGGCGCCAGGGGGAATTGGAGAAGTTGCCAATTGGGATAGACTGCTGACTTTGCAGAAGCGCATTGTTCGTTCTGAACTCCATCGCCTTTCTCTGATAGAGTATGTTCGGCGACAGCACATACACCAGGGGCCTTTGGGTCTACAAGGAACCCCATTTTTTTGCTTCAAATTCCACTTTTTTGAGCAAATGGAACTGTATTCTCAATAAATGCTCTCTGAATTTAATGGTTTTGGTTATTGGTACAGCCAAATCAAGTTTGGAAGAATTGAGCAGGGGTTGGAGGATTGTTGTTGTTCTTGTTTCTGTTATTTACTAATTGGAGTGCAAAATGTTTGTTTCTTGTTATTTAGTGATTTCCCCTGATGAAGCGACTCACGAAACATATGAGAGCTCTATAGTACGTCGGGGAAGCAGCCCGCTATCAACTCCAACATGTTTTCAAGCTAAATGATTCTTTTTGGTTGTTGTTGCTGGTTGCTGTAATTACAATATAAATTCGGCAAAGAAGGTTCTTGATGTTATTGGGCTTATGCTGTATGGCGGGATCTGGACTGTGTCTTGATCATATTTGCCATATGCCCGTGTAAGCTGAGACCTTTTTTTGCTCATAGTTCTTTTAGAAACAATCATTTTTGTTGTTTCCAATAAGGAATTGGTCATTTGTTTTAATAGAATGAGTTCTTGAGGAGTCGATAGTTACACTCTTTATTGTGACCAAAGAATTTTTTGGACTTCCAGGAACTAGGACAGATGTCCTAAGGTCTCAACTGGATCAAAGACAGTGAAAACTCTGGAGGTGATGAAGTCACAATTTAGAATACAGTCATTGAATGGTGAAGCTAATGAGGACTGGGAAATGCTAAAAGAGAAGGCTATCAGAGTCCTATATTAATGCTTATGATAGGAGGACTGAAACTTGATGTATCATGGAAGAGGCTGAGATGTCCCAACTGTGTTTGCCAGCCATTTCTACTGAAACTTTGACCGACCGGAGCTGTTGAGAGATGCTAACTGGGTGAAGCTAATGGCAACGAATGGAACTGACCTACCAGTGCTGGGATATATTGAGGCAGAAGTTCAATGCCTCTGACAGAAGATTCTTCAGCATTGCATTTTTATGGTGAAGGACAACTTCAACTCTTGTGGAACTATGGAAGGCCGTATGATAGGGATAGCGGGGATGAATGTTCTCCAGTATTTGGAAGGTTTTTTTTAGAGACATTTTGAAGCTTTCCAAAAGCAAGAATAGTAGTGTAACCTGTATTTTATGCAATATTACACAGCAGCGTAAATATGCACAAGATGATGGCCAAAAATGATTGGAAATAGTAAAAACCATTGGTAGTGAGACGCATAGAATATCCTCCTTCTCAGAGAAGATCATCCAGGCTAGATGCCATAGTGTAAGAGGGATGGAAGCCTGTGATTTGTGGATAATGGCTACAAAGGAAATCAATCTATCCGAGAAGTTTTTGGTGGCCAATGTTTTGACGACATCAGATCGAGGTTTTGTACCAGTTCAAATTCTCAATTTTGGTGAGAAGGATGTGTTACTACCTCACTGAATACCTGTGGCTGAGATATTTAAGACAGAAGGAATTATGGTGCATCCCGATTTACAAATAGAGAAGAAGAACAGGCAGTACCTCATTGGGAGAGCCTGTAATATCAATGTGTCTCCTAAAAATGTGGAAATGTCAGACCTGCCACCAGTGAAAGTCAGCTGGAAGGAGTTAAATAAAGAACAATCGTATGCTCTTAGGCAACTGTTCTATTGGCACCGAGATATATTTTCCACAGATAACGCAGATATAGGGTATTCCTCTTTGGTTACCCGCTCTATAAATATGGGTAATGTGCATTCCATAAAGCAGCCATATAGATGGGTTTCTCCTCACATTTTCAAAGAATTTAAAAAGCTTGCTTATGAATCAGGAAATTCTTCGCGGAAGCAATAGTCCATGGGCATCTCCAGCGGTGGTACACAGGAAAGCTGACAGAACACTAAATTTTTGCTGCAACTACCGAAGTCTTAACTCAGTGACCGTGAAAGATGCTTTTCCGCTACTCAGACTAGATAAATTACTAGATGCATTAGGTCACGCGGCATGGTTCTCTTCCCTGGATCTCGCCTTGGGATACTTTCAGATGGGGATGATGGAGGAAGACATTTGTAAACCATTATGATGACCCCATTCAGGCTGTTTGAATGGACGAGAATGCCATTCGGGTTATGTAACGCCCCAGCCAGTTTCTCCCATCTCATGGAGTCTGTTCTTGGAGAATATGCACTGGATTTATTACTACTATACTCAGATGAAATATTAGTTTATGCTCCAACGTTTGAAAAACGCCTAGAGAGACTTGAGCTGGTCTTTTCTAGACTGAAAGAAGTGGGACTAAAACGTAAGCCTCAAAATGTAAGCTGTTGTGCCACCAAATGAGATTCCTGGGCTATATAGTGTCCAAGGAGGGTATAAGTGAGGAAATAGAGAAAATTAAAGTCCTACAAAACTGGAGGCCACCTGCAAATGTAACACGAAGTTTTCTTGGGTTTGCTAGTTTCTACCATCAATTAGTTCCGAACTTTGTACAAATGGTTGCACCTTTGCATAAGCTCACAGGAAAGCCAAAGAAGATTGGAAAGGAACTTCTGTTTATTTCGTCAAAGGAATGTCAAAAAGCATTTGAAACTCTGAAGTAAAAATTGATAACTCCACCAGTGTTGGAATGCCCAGATTTTAATGTATCTTTTATTTTAACCATGGATGCAAGTTTTCAAGGTTTAGGTGCTATCCTGAATCAAATGCAAGAGGGGCAAGATAGAACACGTGATTGCATATGCAAGCAGGAATCTGAAGAGGTCAGAGGGAAATGACAGAAATTATAGCGCCTTTAAGTTATAACTTCTGGCCTTAAAATGGGCTGTGATGGAAATATTCCAGGAGTACCTGATCTATAAGAGGTTTATTGTAAGGATGGATATTAACCCATTAAACTATCTGAGTCTGAGGTGTATGTGTTGAGGAGTATATGAGGACTATCCAGTTAGTGCACGGAAGATGGGCAGGGTGAGGGCAGTGTTGGCACTAACTGGGTAAATGGCAACTTTATCTGGCCAACGTGGGAGATTTGAAAAGCTTTTCTAAGTTAGAAGCCGGATAGGTGAGGGCTCGAAATCACCACTAACCAGATAATATTGCCTCTGAATATATCGCACCAATATTTAAGCACCACAGCTGACCACCATGGTGTTTGAATATTGGCCATTTTGAAAATTGGCCCCCAAATGTTGTCACAAAATAAACTTCCAATAAGCGCCTAATTTGACTCCCAACCTAGATGACCTGTTATAAAATTACTTTTTGCAAGGAGAAGGAGATGATTGTAACTATAGCATTCGTGTTAACACATTTCAATCAGCTTCTTGATTTCTAGAAGACTTTATGGTTGTAAAAATTAACAGGATGAAATTTATGCATAGAGCATTATGACTTAATGACTGGGCAGATGAGCCGTTTGCAGCCAAGTATGAAACCAACATGCCTACAAATCCCTGACCATTTGTAGTGTCACTTACAAGACGTCCAAAGAGATGAAGTAGACTGACTGACTGCCGCAATGGGCTGACACAAAATTATAGTTCAGACCTGCAGTTACTCAAAGTTGCTACCATCTGGAAGCCATCCAGTAATAAACATTCTTCATTAAAGGCTTTTTCCAGTTTTGTGCATATGGGATGGAAATAAAGCCTGGTACGTAAGGCCTTTACAACGAAAATGTCAGCCTTGTGCTATTTCTGAGCAATGGCTGTGTGCATTACTTTAAACACCATTCACAATTGGTACCTGCTTATTGTTAATTTCAGCAGAGACATTAAGAAAAACATTTAAAAAAAGACAGCATTTCCAGACTTGGGCCAAAATGATGTTTCTTTAACTTTCTGCATTCCTACAATAAAGAATGCACGGGTGAATATTCAAAGGCATTTAAAAGGTTTGCAGACCTGCTGACCATGTAAATACCAGTTAGTGGCACTAACACGGCAGCAGTGGTTAGCATCCGGGCATTCTGGGGCAGACTGGAAGTGGCAACTGTTGCTAATTGGGTAGTGGCGATATTGAGTCGTGACCTGTGGGTAAAAAGGTGTGGTAAAGACTGACCTAACTTTACCCATGAGAGCTATCTCAGCAGTGGCTCAATATCATTGCTGCTGGATTAGCTTCTGGGCTCTGCAGTGCCCCAGATATCCAATGCCTGTGGCCAGTTATGGCCCCCGGCACTGAATATCCATGGTTAGTTTTCAGCAGTGATGGCTAGCTGCATCGCTGAATATCAGGCCCACAGTTTTTATTTTTAAAATACTTTCACAACATATAAACAAGATAAATCTTTATAACCAAAGGATTTTCATAGATAAGTAACTGGTGAGTTGGAAAGTTTGGCAGAAGGCAGCTATCTGAGGGGGGTGGGGGGGGGGGTAGATTTGCAGCAGCAGCAGCTGGCACAGTTAAACCGGCTGACTGTCATCGCTTTATCTTTGCGCCGGATATTCAATGCCAGGACCATATCTGATCTTGCAATCCGGTCAGCAGCGATATGCAGCCTCTGGCTGGATTGCAAAACCAGCTATAATTAGGACAGCCATTCAGGAAAGCAGCGTTGCTTGGCAGGGCCTTCAAATGTCGACAATTTGCACACTATTCAGGATTAGTTAGATTTAAGTGGATAACCTTGATCTCAAATATGGTAGCCTAAATCTACTTCCTGAAATTTTGAATTTGAAGATTTAACCAAATATTGATCTATGCATCTAGCCGGGTAAGTGTGATGAAATATATGCATAAAGATAACCATGAAAATGTTGTCTGTTATCTTAACAAGTCAGCAGGTTTTGAACAGATAAATATAGATCAATTCTTTACTCCTTCAAAAAAGAGAAAGACTAGGGGAAACGCAATGAAGCCACAATGAGCACATTTAAGACTAATCGGAGAAAATAGCATAGTTACTCACCTGTAACAGGTGATCTCCGGGAACACCAGGAATTTAGTCTTCACATATGGGTATCGTCGGTACCGACGGAGCCTGCGTGGGAACGCTCCTCAGCTTCCAATAGGAAAGCTTTTGGGAGCATCCACAGTGCCTGTGTGCTGCCTTCCCACCTTTCCCAACTGTCCCTCTCCAGTTGAGTTTATAGCTGAGACAAGAGAGAGAGGGAAAGAGAGAAAGAGAGAGAGATACAATTCCTAGGGAAGGTGGGCGGGTTGTGAAGACTAAATTCCTGCTGTTCCCGGAGATCACCTTTTACAGGTGAGTAACTATGCTATCTCCAGGAACATACACGCACAGACACTGAAAGAGATGGAAGGGTTTAGGGGCAGAGATAAGATGTTGAGTCTTGGCCATGTTCAATTTCAGGCAGCGGGGAGACATCCAGCCAGCATTGTCAGACAGGCAAACAGAGATCGGGGTCTGGATTGCCAGAGAGTGTTCAGGGGTGGTGAGATATATTTGGCACTCATCAGCATACAGCTGGTCCTGAAAGCCAGTACAGTGTTAAGCTCCTAACTTTTTTCCCCACCCTAAATCTGCACAATTGCCATTCACTTTTTAGGATGCTAATTTTAGGAGTTTAGTGAAATTTAGGGGTCTGTTTACTAAACCGTGCTAATGTTACTGGCGAAAAGTGCAGCGCTAACGTGAGCAATGCCATATACGGAAGTGGGCGTACCGGCATCAACGTAGCAATCGCTGTTTATCGCACTGATTTTCAGAACTAGGCACCTAAATTAGGCTCATAAATGTAGGCAAATGAATGGCAGACCTAACTTTAGAAACATAGACCCGATATTTAGTGTAACCCCTGGGGTCCAATCTAGATGCTTCCCTACCAGTGGGACAGGATCCCAGTACACATTCAGGTCCCTGGATCACGCTTATATAAAGTGCACACCAGAATTCTGAGACTTGATCCAGATGGATCTGGGATGGTATTTACTGAGGGGTAACCGTTCCCCTTATACCTATGCTGTGCCCTTTGGTAAGGCTACCAGATGTCCCCGATTTGAGGCAGTGTCCTTGACAACCATGGACTATAACTATCTCCTGTCTCCGATTTCAGTAGGGACAGAGGCAAAGGACATTGCTTCTCCAGCATGTCCCTGGGAAACAATCCTGGTAGGATGAAACACCTGCTCCTGGTCCCTTTCAGTTCTGCTTTTCTTAGCATCTGTGTTGTTGTTAAGTGCCATCAAGTCGGTGTCGACTCTCTTCAGTCAGGCGGCATTGTTGACATACTGGCATCCGTAGCTTCTGTTATTGTATCGATCCATCTCATTGCTGGCTTTCCTCTTTTGCGTTGACTTTCTACCTTGCCAAGCATGATGTTTTTCTCTGAGAATGATCTCTCTCTTGGCATGATGTGTGGACAGTATGAAAGTTGTCATTTGAGCTTCTAAAGAAAGCTTAGGTTTGATCTCCTCTAGTACTGACTGATTTGTTCTTCAGGCAGTCCATAGTATAAATAGTACTTGTCGCCAGCACCATAATTCAAAGGCATCAATTTTCTTCCTGTCTATCTTTTTCACTGTCCAATTTTCACATCCATATGACATTATTGAAAATGCTATGACTTGAACAAGTCAAATCTTTGTATGGAGAGAGACATCTCTACTCTTGGGAATCTTGTCTAGGTTCTTCATAGCCATTCTGCCAAAAGCAATGCATCGTCGGATTTCTTGACTGCTTGTTGCTTCTTTATTGATAGTTGATCCAAGTAGGTTAAAGTTGTTCACTATTTCAATTTCTTTTCAATCAATGATTAACTTATTCATCTTGCCAGTTGTCATAATCTTTGTCTTCTTAACGTTAAGGTGCAGACCCATTCTAAGACTATATTCCTTGATCTTGAGAAGCAAATGTTTCAAATCATCTTCACTTTCAGCCAGTAATGTGGTATCAGCATAGCGAAGGCTGTTGATGAGTCTTCCACCAATCTTTACACTTCTGTCGTCTTCATACAATCCTGCTTCTCTGATGATTTGTTCTGCATATAAATTAAAGAGGTAGGGGGAAAGTATGCAGCCTTGTTGTACACCTTTGCTGATTTTAAACCGTTCTGTTTCTCTTTGTTCTGTTCGAACAGTTGCTTCTTGATCAATGTAAAGGTTGTGCGAGAGAACGATCAGGTGTTCTGGTATACCCATGCTTCTTAATGTGGCCCAGAGTTTCTCATGGTTTGCACAGTCAAAAGCCTTGCTGTATTCATAAAACACATATGGATATTCTTTTGGTATTCTTTTGTCTTTTCAAGGGTCCATCTCACATCTGCGATAATGTCTCTCATTTCTCACCCTTTCCTGAACCCTGCTTGCGCTTCAGGCAGTTCTCATGCCGGGTATGGTTATAGTCTCTGCTGAATGATCTTGAGTAGAATCTTGCTGGCATGTGGGATCAGAGCAATTGTGTGATAATTTCCACTGTCAGTTGGGTCACCTTCCTTTCATATTGGTATAAACACAGGTATTTTCCAGTCAGTTGGCCATGAATTTATTTATTTACATTCTTTTATATACCACGCTATTCTGCATCAGTGCGGTTTACATTGAACAAACTGAAATTACATTGAACAGGGCATTATAACTTGGGGATAACTATTTACAGACAACATGGGCAATTGTCTTCCAAATTTCCTGGCAGAGCCTTGTAAGTATGGTAACAGCTTCATCCGATTGCTGTAATACTTCAATGGGAATGCCATCAATGCCTGGTGCTTTGTTCTTTGATAAGGCTTTCAATGCTGCTTCAACTTCTTCTTTCATCACCAATGGTTCCTGATCATAAGCTATAGGTTGAAACGGCTCTTGGTCCACCTTATCTTTATAGTATAATGACTCTGTATATTCTTTCCACCTTTTCTTGATCTTCTCAGCATCGTTCAACATGGATCCTTGAGCATCTTGTAGCATCTGTACTTCTGCTTTTTTACTTATAAAAGATGTGCTTGATCAATACTAGTTAGAGACTTGTATTTCATGCTAGAATCCCTGCACATCTGTGCAATTTATATAATAAAGGCTCATTCCAACTATCCACAGAGCGTCTTTATTTCAAAATTTACACAACACCCCACTCACAAAAAATAACTGCAGAGAGGGCAATGGTGAAGGATTTTGCATCTGCAGACTATATCAACGATGGGGGGGGGGGGGTGGGGGGGGCGTAGAAGAGGTTGAACTCTTCAGCACCTATTCAGCCAGAGTCCCCTTCTCAGTCCCCTCCAACACACACATTAAATCCAAAAATATATATTCTGCATACATGGAACTCCATTCCCTGGCCCCTTCCCCAACAATCTGTGCAGAAAAGAGCAGAACTAGAACCTTCCCCATCCCCAAAGGAGCATGTCCGGGATGTCTAGGCGCCCTTGAGCAGGACAGGCCCATTAGGACCCAATTCTGCACCGTGGGAACCAGAGGTTCACATGGGTGCAGGATCAGGCCCTGAGATGGCTCTGTGTGCCCCTGCATCCACGCAGGGACGTCCTCACCTTGCTTATACCTTTGTCCATTCTCCCTATGCCCCTTCCTATGTCCAGTATCTCCCCTTCTTCTCCCTAGCTGTCCTCCCTAGCATGTCCCCTCTGCCTCTCTATTCCCCCCCTACATCCAGCATCTGCCCTCTGTCTCCCTGTGTCCCTCCAGGTCCAGCATCTCTCCTCCACTTCCCAATGCCCCCATGTCCAGTGTCTCTCCTGATTTCCTGTGACCCCCTTTGTCTAGCATCTGCCATGTTTTCCTGTTATACCCCCTGCATTCAACATCCTCTCCATTTCTATATGACCTGTCTGTGTCTAGTATCTGCTCTAAACTCTCTCCCCTTCCCAGGTTCTCCCTTTCTCTCTCCCCCTTTTCAGCCCCTATCTTCCTTAAATAACCACTTTCCCTTTAAATATCCCAACTTCTCTGCCTCCCTCCCACCCATCTCTGAACTCCTACCCCTCGCATGCAGAGATCGCGGTCTTACAGAGCTCTGCTACCTGCAAGACTTGCTGCTCCCACAGGCAGGCTTTCTACTTTGGGCCACGAGTGCGACCTTGCAGATCTCTGGGCCGTGATCTTCTGCTGCCTATGGGTCTTGCTGTTCCATGGTCTGATCCTGGTCCTGCCCCCTCTGACGCCAACATACATCAGAGGAGGGAGGGACCAGACCAGCTTTGCAAGCATGGAGTCATGAAGACTCGCGTTTTAAAAAAAAAAATTAAATTGGAGGTCTGTCGCCGTTGCCGCCATCGCTGCCGCTACCGGAACAGGAAAAGCAGCAACAGGAGCAGGCAGCATGAGGGGGTGGGGAGAAGGAAGCTGAGGCCGGCGGTCGGCAGAAAATCGGCCCTTCATTGGCCAGTTTTATGATTCTGCTGGTCGCTGGCCTGTAGCTTCTAAAACCATCTGGGTCAGCCTAAAACCAGTTGGTTGGCAACCCTAGTATATGTATGTATGTGTGCTTATAACTTGATAAGGGTTGCTACAGTACTTTGTTTTTTAAACTTTTGAAATTATTGAATGTGACTTAGACTGGTCATTTTGAAATATATGGGAAAAGATGCCCGAGGAGAGAGAACCCCTGTCCCTCCCAGCCCAGCCCAAGTATCTCAGATTTGCTCTCCAAAACTCTGGTAACTCTACTGTAACCAGATGAATAAAATAATAAAATAAATGTACCTTTTTTTTGGGGGGGGGGGGGGGAGGGGAGGCAGGGTCTTGTGCTTCTGCCTGGGGTTGCAGAGGCAGTCAATATGTTTTTTTTATCCATCAGGGATCTGGGGCCAGGTTCACTTTGCAGCTAAAGAGTACTGAGGCTGCCCCAGCGGCTGTACGCGGCTGCTGGAGGTTTAAAGAAAAAGAAAGAATAGTGGGCTGTGGAGGAGTCGTGGGTGCGACTTCTTATAGGCCATTCTCCCGGGGTGCTTTGGGGCCCAGAGAAGAAGCCTACTGCCATTGGGTACATTCGAGGGTGTGCGACTGCTGCCAATAGCAGCAGGGGTGGCGGAAGTGAGGATTGGGGGAAGCTGTGAATGCCGCAGCTGTCCCTGTTGTAGTTTGGGGGGCCAGAGGTAGAATCAGGCCTGTTGGAGAGCCCGATGAGACCGGCGATGTGTCTTGCCATGGTAGAGGGCCTTGGAAGGGTGTTTGTTGGGGCCGAAGTGCCAAGATAGGAGGGGGGCTTCCCCAGAGAATGGCGTCGGGGGGGGGGGGGAGGGAGGGGAATTGGAGCTGGCCTTAAAGGAGCCATGTGACACCTTTAATAGCTGAAATGGCTGTATTATTAAAATTAAAATTTAAAGGTGGTGGGGGGGGGGGGGGGTCCAGGAGGTTCTGAACCTGTAGGCAAGTGTGGAGTGGAGGAGTGGCCTAGTGGTTGGGGCAAGGTACTTCAGGTCAGAAGGTCAGGGGTTCAAATCCCACTAGAAGACAGCAACCTTGGGCCGGAAGGACTGGGGTTTCTAGTTCCACAGGTGCTCCTTGTGGTCTTGGGCAAGCCACTTAACTCTCCATAGCCCATGTTCCCTGTAAAATAGTTATCTCCAAGTTATAATGCCCTGTTCAATGTAATTTCAGTTTGTTCAATATAAACCACACTGATGCAGAATAGCACAGTATATAAGAGAATGTAAATAAATAATAAGTGCAAAGAAGCCCAGAAATATGAGCCAATTTATTTTAGCCATGATTCGTGGCATTTGCAAATAAGGAGGCGGGGGGGGGGGGGGAATTGCTGGTAAGAGGGAGGAGCCGGTTTTAAAGGGCCCTTAGCTCTCCAAAACGGCCAAAATTTAAAACGAAAATTAAAAAGTTTTCAAAGCTAGGAAAAGTTTAAAAAGGATTAGTAAGTCCTGCAAAGTGGGTTTTTTTGCTGATTGGTGAATGAAGTTTTTAATCGGAAGCTATTAAAAGTTGAGGGGACAGGGTCTGCTCCCATTTTTTAAAGTTTTTATTTTTGATTTGTGTTGAAGGGTCCCAGAGGAACCCCTGAGGGTTATGGTACCCAGAAAATGATTTGTTGGGGGTGTTTAGTGAGTTTAAAAGTGGCAATTTTAGCATTTTTAAAAGTGAAATTGAAATAATTTCTAAGGTACCTGATTCCAAAGGAGAAATGTCCTGCCCTCCCAGACATCCAGGATCTGGATGGGCTGGTCCAGTCCACATTTCTGAGCCCGTGAGAGCTAGACGTTCCCGTGGGATCAGATTTGGGTCTAGATGGCTGGCCCATGCGTGGACGGCCAGGCTGTCCCCTGATTCTGTGCTGCCGGACATCCCATTGTTTCCCTGCACAGGCCTGCCCCGGCTCCTGCATGGACCCGTGGTGCCATGGTATCCTGCTGCCATGGCACTGTGGCTCCATTAATGAGCCGCGATCCCTGGCCGCCGCCACAAAGTTCATTCCCCACAGCCTGACCCCCGATGCAGCCTTCCAAAGGCAGGATCAGGCTGCGGGGAAGCTACTGCGCCGCCATCCCCCGAAGCCCTGGGGAACCTATTCCACCTCCAAGGTGGAATAAGTCCCCTGTCCATGTTGGTGACCCTAGATGTACAGGGCCAACCACAGGATTGGCCCTGTATGTCCGGGATCACAACCCCACCCACCGCCTGCCTTTGCTCCTCCCTCGGCCCGTCCCCTTCCCTCTCGCCCCCATCCAGAGCTCCCCATGCATCTCCAATGTAAGTGCCAAGAGCTTTGGGCAGGGGATATGGTTCCGGCATTTAGTGGTGATGGACATCCGACCGTGACATCCATCCCCGCTAAACACAGCGGAATGACCCCAGAAGTGTTTAAAGTGATCCAAAAGATGTGCTAATGTAATAAAGAGTGGTTTCATGAAAAAATGTGTTCATAAAATGATATTTAAGTTATACAAATATAAATGTATTTTATGGAAAAGTACCAGGATGTAAGTAAGGGGGGGTGGGGGGGATCTCAGTAGATACATTATAGCAACAGCGCTCAGCTGTAACTGAGGGCATGGTGTGACCGAGATTGTGAAGGGATTTTCTCCCTGAATACTGATTGGAAGTGACAGCTAGGAAAATTTATTTTGGGTTACTATAGGGAAAAAGGGGAAATTAGGATTTTATTTAGTTTAGAATGGTGTTATATCATGACATCTGCGAGTGTAGGGTCACATACCTGGGAATTTGATTTCTTCTGGCAGTTGGTGATTGAATGAGCAAAAGAACGGACGTGTGTTGGAGTGACTAAGAGAGGAGACCCCTAAGAATGGTTTTATTTGGATGAAATGTAAAGATTGAGTGGGATTGAGAGAAGTTATTAAGGGTGTGAGGGCAGAATAGGGATTTAAGGTATTTTTTGCAGGATTAGACAAAAGTAGAGACAGAGACAGATTTTACACTGTAGGGTTGAAATAGGTAAGACATTTGAAGAGAAACTGGATATAGGTTTAGGAGACCAAGTGAGGTGATTTTTGGGGGTTTTCCCCCTTTTTGGTAACCAGACGGAAAAACAAGCATTGGTTTAACCGGGCACCAAATATCCTGGTGGTGGTGAAGCCTGAGGGAAGCATCCACAGTAAGGTTCATTCAAGAGCCCCAAATGTAATTTCCTTTCTTTTAAAAGTCAAATTTCACATCCTAGGATAAGGGGAGATAATGTCAAGTGAGAGGTAGAGAGAGTGCAGGGAGAGTGAAGGGTTGGGAGTGGAGAGAGGGAGTGAATGAAGCTGGGTTATGTAAGTATGGAAGAGGTGTGAATGTGGGAAGCAAAAGATAGTAAGGTGTATGAGAATACAGAGGCGAATTAAAGTCTTGTAACATGGTGAATGCTAGAGTGAAGAGAGGGAGAGAGAGGGTTTTTAGCATCATTTGGTCCAGTGTTCCTGTCTGCAGCTGCTTGAAGTATCAGTCTGACGCATTCCTGTGACCAGAAGTCTGGGCCCTAACGAATGTGGAGCCACAATGGATACATAGCTATTCACGTAAACAGATTTGAGATCAAATATACACATCAGAGAACATTTAAGGGAAGGGGAATTTGATTCTGGACTATGAAATTAAGGGCAACCCTTTGGTAAAACACAGAATAACATAAGAGGGAGAAAATACTTGATGTGAGGGATCAAAAGAAGAGAATTTAGGAAAAAATGTATAGACAATGGCAGAATCTAAAATAGAAAGTTTATTGACATGTTTATTTTATTGCAATATCTGGAAATGTGAAATACATTACATTTAAAATATTTATACTTACCTTTATTTATATTTCATCACTACCTGTGTAGCAGCAAAGCGCAGACAAGCCAATGATACCAGGAGTCTGTTCAGAAGGTCCAAATCATTTATTTGTGCACAAGTCTCAAGCAAGGCAATTTCAAAATGGCTGAGCAAAGTTTTCAAGCATTACAACAACTTTTATAGACTTCTGTTCCATTCTAGGTATAGAAAAACATTTCATTGGTCCCGGTACGCTCCCGTACCTCCCGTAGCCCTTCTATTGGTCCCGGTACTGATAAGTTTCTCCAATTATGTTCCTTCTGTGGGCTTCTGTAGGCATGACACCTGCCTGCCCCCCTTCTAGTCCCAATTACAATGGTCAGTTCATCAACTTGTTACTTTCATACTTTCAAGGCTATGGGACCATTTGTGCGTGCAGAAGAGCAAGGTTCTGTAACTCATCTGTCAGCACTCCTCAATATTTCTCTGCAAATGTACTCTTTCTTATCAGTAACTTTAAAACACATCTTTTCTGTATTTTTCCATTTCTTAATTCTGCAATTCTGCTTATCTGAGCTAATTCAATATTTCTACTGAGTTCTTTCTTACAATAGCAGCATGTTGGGGGATGTGCAATCCTATATGCCTCTCCACAGGCCTCATTTACAGGTCAAGCCAGCCATGCTGGCTTGCCTATGTCAGACACCGTGGGTCACAGGCCTGCACCTGCCACATTCCCCCCTTTGATTAATCTCACCCTATTACTTAATAAGGTGTGAGAATTAAATCACTTTTCAAAAGATTCACATCCTGATCAAAGGATTCTTACTAGTTCCACTAGGGCTAGCTTTGTATAAAGCCATTATTCTGGTTGCGGTCTTCCGCTCTACTGTACTATCAATAGCACTATGAAGGGAACGCATACAACATGGGATTAAACATGGTAAGCAGAGGACAACAGCAACAAGGATTAGTACTAAGATAACGAAAGTCTTAAATCCTCCCAGCCAAGAGAAAAGGTTAGCAAACCAATTAGGAAATTTCAAGGCGTGCCAGGTCTGCACTGGCACATAAGCATGTCTCTGCATATCTTTAGCAATTTCTTCAACTACTTGACCTTTATCATCTATTTTCAAACAACAATTAGTTAAATTCAGTTTACCACATACTCCTCCTTCAGCTGCTAGCAAATAATCAAGGGCTAAGCGATTCTGGTATATGGCAGTGCGCATCTGAGTACTTTGTCTAGCTAAGAGCGTGAGAGCATGACTAGTTTCATTGGTTATTATTTCAACTACTGCTTGTAAGCGAATAATACGATTAATCATATAAATTGGGGTACGATAACCATACATACCATCATCATTCCAAGTGGCAGGTCCATAATACTCAATAATTCTTCCTGGTGGCCAATCATCACCTCGCCACTTTTCCCACTTGCCTATCTGTAAGGCCTCTCTTCTCTGTCTCGATGCTCCTTTGTGTTTGTGGGTAGTATATACAGGGTATCCTAATTGTTCTCCATGTTCAGTGTTTAACAGGAAGAAAGAAGGTCTGATGGTTCCTAAGACACATGCTCCTCCCCATTGTGGTGGGAGTTGCGCATATGCTCGGTTTCCACAGATCCAATATAGGCCAGGTGGGGCTTGCCAGGCTTGGACTTTGGCAAGGTTAGTCCATAGACCTGCAAGTTCAGGAAATCTAGCTAATGGGTTAGGAGGTTCAGAATGTCTGATTCCTGACCACCATGCTGTCTTTTTAGTTGTATATCTGTTTCTGGCTAAGACAGACCAGCTGTCCTACCTTTTGGGTGAACTGGGGTCCAGTTCTGGCAAAGCAAAGACGTCCAACGATTGAGTGCGCTAACACCCATTCACTGGTTGTCTTGTGTAATTCAGTCTGATTATAAATCATGGAATAATTCAATTCTTGGGCTTCCCAGGGCCATTGGTCTCCCATTTGGGTTCCGCCACAGAAATAACAATCTGTGATCTTAAGACTAGATACTACTGCTCCGGCTAATTCTAGAAACAAATTCTGTGAAGGGTGAGGGATCTCAAACTTATTTACATGCATAGCTTCATAAAAGGTATTATGAATATGATATTTAGATGACTTGTGGGCTTGGGTATTCAATCTAATATACACAATGGTCCCTGGATCTGTTCCTCCTCCAGCAATACGTAAACCAAACTTATATCCTTGTTTCCATGCATGGGGGTTATGTACACGCAAATGTAAGGGGTTGCAAGCATCTTTCTGACATTTATCATTTGTGGTTGGCTTGGTTAGAGTAGCCATCCGCTTATCTATTTTCTCATCAGTTATACCAGTGTTCCAGGTAGCATAAAAAACACATTCCCAATACGGGCAATAGTAATCTGCCGCTGTAGCAGTACTATACCCTGATCCTGTTTTACCTGTACACTTCCACCAATTTGTGGCACCTTCTGGACACATATACTTATGGTCATTTCGATACGCTTTCTCCCATGTACCACAGGTGGACTGACTATCTCTATTAATAGCATTACATGCATCAAAATTCAAAACAGCAGGTTTAGTAATGTCCTTAAGTGGTGGTGTAGCAGCTAATATAGGTCCATCTGCATCCTTCCATCTTATTTCCAACGTGTAATAGGATGGATTCTGATGCGGATTATAGCATGCTTTAATTTTGCCATGAGTGCAAACATTTAGTTCAGTGGTGTTATAGATACACCGAGTTATTGTTCCCTTGCAGGTATAGTAAGAATGGTAAAGCAAAGTCTGAGTTACTTTCAGTCCAGTTCTAGTAGAGGTAATACAAGCTGTGCATGGAGGTAGAGCATAAGTCTGTTCAAAACCTCCAAAGAAGGCAACCAAGGCAAAGCAGAAGCAAAGATACATGTTGATGTTGATTGGAGTTCTTCTGAATCCTCAGCTTGCTGATCTTGATCACGACGGTCTATTATTCTTCGTCCCGTTTGCTAATGAAGCAATTTAACGGGTGCTGAGTGTTGATTGAAGATCCTCAAGATGTCCAGCACACATTAACCAACTTAGCAATTCAGTTGGCTTGTGAAGTCTGGCGTAGTCAATGTAATCTCAAAGTAGTGTGTCAAATCACACACAAACTGGGTTCGTTGAAACAAAGCTGTTGCTGCATGGAAAACAGCAATCCTCTTCGAAAGACTTGGCTACTGCAAAGCACTTGTGATGAAGTGTCTATGCTGCTGGTTGCCGTCTCAAAGTAACTCGCAAGGGTACATCAGGGTGCTGCTCTGCTGTCCACCGCTCTGGTTCAGGATCGGCGGCGGGTTTGACTCTGCTGTGGTGGATCCAGGCGTCGATCTCGGCTACCTTTACTGCAGTTGGGGTAGACAGGATGACGGTGTACGGTCCCTTCCAATGGGGTTCCAACGGTATCTTCTTCCAATCTTTGATCCACACCGAAGTTCCAGGCTGGTAGGGATGCAAGGGTTCCGTCAAGTTGATAGGCAACTGGTCTTGGATCCACGTATGGAGAGTCTGCAGAACAAAACTAAGAGCTAGGAGTTCTTGTCTGGTTACTTCTGAACCAATCTGGGCTAAACTTCCTTTGACTCCCTGCACTATTGGTGGGGGTTTACCATACAAAACTTCAAAAGGGGAAAATCCTGTTGACTTTACAGGGGCTGAGTGTATTCTGAGTAAAGCTATGGGAAGCACTTGAGGCCATTTCAAGTGTGTCTCCTGACAAAGCTTAGACATTTGGGCTTTCAAGGTACGATTCATTCGCTCAACTTTCCCTGAACTCTGGGGTCTGTATGCAGTGTGGAGTTTCCACTGTATCTGCAAAGCTTTTGCTAACTGCTGAGTAACTTGGGAGACAAATGAGGGTCCATTGTCTGACCCTATTACTGCTGGAATTCCAAATCTGGGGACAATCTCTCTCATTAAGGCTTTGGTAACTTCTCGGGCTTTCTCAGTTCTGGTTGGGAATGCTTCTACCCACCCAGAGAAAGTACAAACTAATACTAGTAGGTAATGGTATCCATTGGCTTTTGGCATTTCGGTGAAATCAACTTGGAGGTTGTGCATGGGGGTCACACCTCTTGACTGAACTCGGGGTGCTGTAATAAGGCCTTGCTTGGCATTATTCTTGGCACAAGTTTGACATTGTCGTGCTACTGAGGCTGATATGGTTGTCATCAGAGGGATGTAGAAATGTGGTCTGAGTGCTTTTTCCATAGCACTCTTTCCATAGTGGGTGGCTTCATGGAAAGCTTTAACAAAGGATGGTCCTAATAGTTCTGGAATTACTATTCTTCCCGGAGGTTGACTGCCCTCTTCTGGTGGCAGCTCAATCCATCCGTCTTTCAATACTCCATTTTCTTTGTCACAATAGTAATCCAACTCTTTGGTGGTATATCGTGGGGTCCATAGATTCAAGGGTACTGGAAACAATGCTGCTTGCATTGGCATAGCTTGTGGGGCAATCTGTCCTGTCATAGCTGCTTGTCGTGCTGAGGCATCTGCAAATCTGTTTCCTCGAGCAACTTCTCCTTTTCCTGCTTGATGTCCTCTACAATGCATGACAGCTACACGTGTTGGGGCCCAGACTGCATCAAGTAACATCAATATCTCGGGACCATATTTGACTGACTTTCCTCCAGATGTGATGAGTCCTCTTTCTTTGTAGAGAGCTCCATGGGCATGCAAGGTAGTGAAGGCATATTTGGAATCTGTATATACATTTAGCACAAGTTTTTCTCCTAACAACAATGCTCTGGTGAGTGCTATCAATTCGGCTTTTTGGGCTGATGTGCCTGAGGCTAGAGCTGATGATTCAACTACTTCGTGTTGAGTGACGACTGCATATCCGGCACAGCGTCGTCCGTCAAGGATGAGACTGCTCCCATCAACATAATAGATCTGGTTAGGATTGTCTATGGGCACATCTGTCAAGTCAGGTCGACTGGAGAACACAGTTTCCATGACTTCGATGCAGTCATGTTCTGGGAGTTCTTCACTGATGGGTATCAAGGTAGCTGGGTTCAAGGCATGACTCACTTCAAGTTGTATCTGTGGGTTTTCACATAACATGCTCTGGTACTTCAACATTCGGGAATTGGTGAGCCAATAATTTGCTTTCTGTTCCATGAGGGCAAGGACTGCATGTGGCACAGTGACTCGTATGTTCTGTCCTAGTGTGAGTTTGTCTGCCTCACTCACTAGTAGCGCTGTAGCTGCAACTGCTCTCAAGCAGGGTGGCCATCCTTTGGCCACAGGGTCCAATTGTTTCGATAGGTAGGCTACAGGTCGTTCCCAATTTCCTAATTTCTGAGTCAACATGCCTAGGGCATTTCCCTGTGTTTCATGTACAAACAAGCGGAAAGGTTTGTGGACATCTGGTAGTCCAAGTGCTGGTGATGACATCAATTCTTCTTTTAGCTTCTGGAAGGCTGTATCCTGCTCAAGTCCCCACTCCAGTGGTGACTTCTCTTCTCCTTTTGTGGCTTCATACAGTGGTTTGGCAATTTGGGCAAAGTTGGGTATCCAGATTCGGCAATATCCTGCCGCTCCCAGAAAGGCTCTGACTTGCTTTCTGGTTGTTGGAGTTGGAATCCTGCATACTGCTTCTTTTCTTTCTCTGCCTAATCTTCTGCTTCCTTGGGTAATACGAAAACCCAAGTATTTCACTTCTGTTTGGCATAGTTGTGCTTTGGCTCTGGAAACTTTATATCCAGCTTCATTTAGTAACTGCAAGAGATCTTGGGTGGCTAATATACATTCTTTTTCTGATACGGCAGCTATCAACAGATCATCCACGTACTGGAGAAGTACTCTCTTCCCCGGGGCTACTGGATAGCTTGAAAGATCTTGATTTAGTGCAGCACTAAAGATGGTAGGTGAATTCTGGAATCCTTGGGGTAATCTTGTCCAGGTGAGTTGGCCCCCTCTTCCAGAGATGGGGTCCTGCCATTCAAATGCAAACAATATTTGGCTTACAGGGGCTAATCTTATGCAAAAGAATGCATCTTTCAAATCCAGTACAGTGAAATGGGTAGCTTCAGCAGGTATCAGTCCTAGAAGAGTGTAAGGATTGGGCACAACTGGATGTATAGTTTCAACTGCATCATTTACTCTTCTTAAATCTTGCACTGGGCGATAATCATCTGTCTCAGGTTTCTTCACTGGCAAAAGTGGGGTGTTCCATGGGGATTGACATACTTTCAGTAGGCCATACTCAAGCAATCTCTGTAGGTGGCGATGAATGCCTTCAATTGCGGCTCTTGGGAGAGGGTACTGTTTGACGTGCACTGGTGTAGCGCTAGGCTTGAGGGTTACAATCACTGGTGCTATATGCTTGGCTAGGCCTGGGGGACTGCCTTCTGCCCATACTTCAAGTGGTGCATGAATGTTCTTTAAAGTTTGTTCAAAATAGGTATCTTGAATCGAATCATCTATGTAGTATCTCCATTCTTCTTCTCGGGGTACTGTCAGCAGCATTACTCCTGCTGGTTTGGCTTGAGAATTCACTGTCATTTGCATTTCTCCTTGTTCGGAGAAAGATATCTGTGCTTGAAGCTTGGCTAGCATATCTCGTCCCAGTAGGGGTACTGGACATTCGGGCATGTAAAGGAATTGATGAGTTACTTGCTGTCCTCCTAGACTGCATATTCGGTTTTGTAGAAAAGACTTTGTGGCTTTGGCACCAGTTGCTCCTATAATGGTGACTGCTTTCTTGGTGAATGGGGCTATCTTTTTGTCTATTACTGAATGTTCTGCTCCAGTATCAACCATAAAGTTCATAAATTGGTCTCCTATTTGTATTTCGACCATAGGCTCCTGGAGACCTAAAGCAAACTTGGAGCCCGGTCTGTCCTAATCCACGTCATCCTCATCATGGGCCTGTGTGGCCAATGCTTGGATGGCTCCTCCTCCCCTCTCTCTGGAATTGTTCTCGATTGGCTCCTCCTCGGCCTCGGGGACGGCCTCGTCTTTCTTCTCGCCACTGATGATCGTATCGTCATCTTGCTGGGCGTCTTCGAGTTGCGGGCACGTATCTCTCCAATGTCCTTCCTCTTTGCAATAGGCGCATTGGTTCACGCCTAGTCTCTGGGTCCGGCCTCCGCCTTGACCCCGCCCTCTTCCTCTGCTCCTTCGGTTAGGGACACCTCCCCTTTTCTTTTCAACTATGGCCGCAGCCAAAAAATCAGCTTTCTTCTTCATCTTTCTATCACATTCTCTCTGTCTTTCAGTATCACGATTCACATACACTTTATGAGCGACTTCCAATAACTGTGTTGCATTCATGCCCGCAAACCCTTCTAATTTCTGTAATTTACGTCTAATGTCTGGTTGAGACTGGTTTACAAAAGCAGAATTCACCATGCATAAACTTCCTGGTGCCTCGGGATCATAGGGAGTATACATTCTGTAAGCTTCAGTTAATCTTTCATAATAATCTGCTGGGCTCTCATCTATTCCTTGGATAACTCCTGCTACTTTGGAAAGGTTCATAGCTTTTTGGCCTCCTCTTCTCAGGCCTTGTAAAAAGCCTTGGCGAAAACGGGCTAGGGCGGTGGATCCTTCATCTGTATTTGGATCCCATTGGGGGTCTTCATTTGGGAATTCTCTCTGAGCTGCTTCTCTACGATCTATTATATTCTGCCCCTGCGCTGGAGCTGCAGGGTTTTCTGCCATCCATTCGATAGCTGCTTTTCTAATTCTCGCTCGTTCCTCTGTGGTAAATAGGGTGGTCAGGAGCTGACGGCAATCTGGCCAAGTGGGTTGGTGAGTTTCCATAATACTAGTTACTAATTCTGTCAGCTCCTGGGGCTTGCTAGTATAGGAGGCATAGTGCGACCTCCAATTTAATAAATCAGTTGTAGAGAAAGGGATATACACATAAGTTAGGGGTCCCGCTACCACTTCATCATTATCATTCTTTACGGGCACCCCCGGGACTTGCCTTAAGGGAAACAGTTTGGCTGTCCCAGGCGTCATTTGGGTCTGGGATCTAAGGGCTATTGTCGTTGTCTTTGCAGGAGTCGCTTTCTTTTTCTCAACTGGTTTTGCTTTGGGTTTTTCTTTCACTGGCTTGCTAGTGCTAGCGCTAGCTTTCTCAATTATTTGTTCACTGTCCTCTTCTTCTTCTTCTGGGGAATTCCCTCCTTCTTCTTCTAGCTCCGCTTCTGGCTCACTTTTTACATCCTCCTCTTCTCTTCCCGCTAATTCTTTCTCTTCCTCTCCTCCAGGAGGAGGGAGGTCAGGGATTGGGTCTCGCCTCGGCTCCGGCAGTCTCTGGGGTTCCGGGGCAGGACGCCGCCGAGCTATTCTTACTGGACCTGGGGTTCGGGGCTGCCTGAGGACTACTTCTGGGGAATCGGGATCTGCCAAGATGGGTTTCTTCTTGGCTTTCTTATCCTGCTCTTTCATTCTAGGCTGTTCCTTTCTCTGTCTAGAATCTGTTTTAGCTAACATTATTCTGCACTGTTCCTCATAACAGCGCTGCGCCCAGGAGGGCGGATCTTCACAAATACTTAACCAGGAATCTATATAGGGGTACTGATCGGGGTGCGCTACCCGCACTCTCTGATGTATTGACTGAATAATCTCTACCGTGAACGTTCCCTCTCGGGGCCAGATGGGGTCTAGATCGGGCCACTCCCTAGTACACAAAATCTGCAAACGGGCTGCTGTCATTTTAATACCATAATCTCCTGAATATCCCTCTTTAAAATGTGCGATCATACATTCTAATGGAGTGTTCCTAGTAGACTCCGCCCCTCCCATTTCGATGTGTGCGCGCAACAACAGACAGAAGGGAAAAGGTGGGCGGACCGTGGGTAAGGGGTCCTCACGGCCCTGGAAACGTATAGGGAATACAAATAACAAGACAAGACGACAATCGCTTCCCCCTTTTCGCGACCTGAACGCGGTCGCCCGGTCAGGAAATGCGCTAATCAGGGGTCCGCCTTCACTTGGTCCGTGCTGCCAGACCTCTCATTCACACTTCGTTCACACAATCATGCTAGCAACGTATTCCCAGAATGCATTCGTTTCTATCTGTTCTGACTAGTCTTTTCCCAAATTACAAAAAGGATGAGGGTTTCACCTAGCGAATTCCCATGCCAGGCTACTCGGCTCTTCCTTGAGAGGTGATCAAGCTCTCTTACCAATTCCCAATATCTCGAGATTACAAATTCCAAATTCCAAGTTCCAATGGCAGTACTGCTCTTTCTATTTCTGTCTAGACCCAAAATCAAAACTATACTCACCGGATCCGGTCCTCAAAACTTCCCAAGCAGGCGCATGAGTTGGACCTCGGACTCCCCTCACTCGGGTTCGAGGCGTTGGCTCCGACCGGGCCCGGCACCCGCCGAGGTCCGACCAGCTCCCTCCGATACAAGGGACCGGTGGCGCCAGGGAGCGGCCCTCGTCGGAAGGGCGCGATCCCGGCAGGACCAAGCCTATAGAGGCGGAAAGTCGTGGTATATTGCCCTATATACACTTTGATTCCACAACTTCCCGGCCAACGCACCAAGGAATATGTAGCAGCAAAGCGCAGACAAGCCAATGATACCAGGAGTCTGTTCAGAAGGTCCAAATCATTTATTTGTGCACAAGTCTCAAGCAAGGCAATTTCAAAATGGCTGAGCAAAGTTTTCAAGCATTACAACAACTTTTATAGACTTCTGTTCCATTCTAGGTATAGAAAAACATTTCATTGGTCCCGGTACGCTCCCGTACCTCCCGTAGCCCTTCTATTGGTCCCGGTACTGATAAGTTTCTCCAATTATGTTCCTTCTGTGGGCTTCTGTAGGCATGACACCTGCCTGCCCCCCTTCTAGTCCCAATTACAATGGTCAGTTCATCAACTTGTTACTTTCATACTTTCAAGGCTATGGGACCATTTGTGCGTGCAGAAGAGCAAGGTTCTGTAACTCATCTGTCAGCACTCCTCAATATTTCTCTGCAAATGTACTCTTTCTTATCAGTAACTTTAAAACACATCTTTTCTGTATTTTTCCATTTCTTAATTCTGCAATTCTGCTTATCTGAGCTAATTCAATATTTCTACTGAGTTCTTTCTTACAATAGCAGCATGTTGGGGGATGTGCAATCCTATATGCCTCTCCACAGGCCTCATTTACAGGTCAAGCCAGCCATGCTGGCTTGCCTATGTCAGACACCGTGGGTCACAGGCCTGCACCTGCCACACCTGGACATGATAAATTTTATATTGTAACACCACATTGGTCCAAAGACCTTATTCAAATCTAGTTTAATTTTTGTATTTCCCCTGTTGTTCTCCTTTGAGATGGAGTATTCCAGGAGGAACGCAGGGTTTCTTTTACCACAGCCCTTTCCTAGGAAGCAAGCGATTTACCATCACCATCGGCTTTTCCATGACACACCTTAAAAGGTAACTCCCTAAGGCTTGCTCACCTGGAAAGACGGTTACACTATCTTTGGTCAAGGCACTGATAGTTCTCAGTATTAGCTGCAATCACTACTCTACAGCCGTAATTTACCAACAAAGAAATGCTTTACTTTAATGTAGTTCAACAGGCCATTAACCGAGAAAATGACATTATAAACTTAAGTCATCAATGTTCTTACAGAAAGCAAAAGGTCAGGTTATTATACATCAAAACATCCTTGCAGTTAGCACATGGAAAATATATCCTCACACCTACTTAAGTCATAAATCTTAGGCCTTTCATAAATAACACTAACCTCTCTTGGGTGGGGTGGAAATTTCCTGCTGTAGCAGAACTCTTTAGAAAGGGGGGGGGGGGCACTGTTAGTCTCTGACTAGTCTTATAATGCAGAGTTGATATTTACTGCCCCAATGAGTGAGGTTTTCCCAGCAGAGTTTCAGGAGTATAAATTTATTTATTTAAGAACTTTTCTATACCATCTTTCTACAAGTCAAATTGGCTTACATAGAACTCAGTGCAGGACAGAAACTACTACACCAATAGTGCATATTACATTGAACATATAACGTATGCTAATGGGGTTAGCTAGCTATGTACATGTTGTGTTGAACTATGGAACGTATGAGTGTCTGAAAAGTGAGGTGGTGATGGAGGAGTTATTCATTGTTTGGGATTGGTCCATTGTATTCGAGACATAGAAATGTCTTCATGCTTTGCATAAGTCTTCCATGTGTTGCATGGCTCTTATTTGCGGTGGCAACGAGTTCCACAGTGATGAGGCGTATCACGAGAAAGCCCTGTTGTTGGCCTTTTGGCTGCACTTTGTTTTATCCTTTGGCATTTCTAATGCTTTTATGTTGCTCTGTCTCCTAGGTCTATTGACACTGTGGGTTGTGATTAAGGATTCGAGGTTGACTGCTGACAGAATGTTGGATCTTGTGTGTGTCGATGATGGCTTTATATTTGATTCTTTGCGTTATAGGTAAACAGTATAGCCGCTTGAAAGGTGGGGTAATGTGTGACTGACGAGACTGACCAAGAATAAGTCTTGCTGCTGTATTTTGGGTTAACTGCAGTGGATATGGTGAGCTCTTAGATACCATGATATATCGTGTTGCAGTAATCCAACAAGGGTGTGAGTACCGGTTGTCACACTATACGAAAGTCTGAAGGTGATAGGAGTGGGCTTAGATGCTTTATGGTCCGTAGCTTATAGTATATTGCTTGGGTGGTGTGGCTTATGTGTGAAAGGAGATTGAGCTGTTGGTCCAGTGTTACATTGAGGTAATTGATCTCAGTTTTAACTTTGATTTGGAGAGTATCCATAGTGGTTGATTGTGGTGGGCTGAAGTTCTGGTCCCTTGTAATATGTAGGATTTTCATTTTGTCATGATTTATTTTGAGGTTGTGTGCCTATAGCCATTTGGAAATGTATGCACACAAACCCCTCCCCCCAAGCAGTTCCTTCTCATTGGTCTTAATAAATCAATCTCTCTCCTCCAGCAGCCCCTCTTGACCTCAATTACCCCCCACCATGGTGGCCAGCATATCCCCTTCCCCTCCCTACCCCCCAAGGTGGTCAGCATCTCTCTTTCTCTTCCATTCCCCCTCAGATATCGAGCATTTCCTCTTCCCTTGATCTTCCCTTTCCTCTGTGCACCATATCTCCCTCCTCTTCCTTTCTGTCTTCTCTGTATCCAGCATCTCTTCCTCCCCCTCCCCCATCATTGCTGTCACCCTACCTCTTGCCAATTGGCCTGAACCAGCTGTGCACATTATAGGCCCTCTGAGTGCAGATGTGCATTCAATCTCTTCTACGCCTAACCCCTTCCTTCGTAAACTTCCTGCTAGAGAGAATGGGACCCAGAAAAGTGTGAGTGTGTGCTTGCGCTCAGAGGGCCTGCAGCATGAACAGCAATATATGGTGCTTCAAGGAGCCCTGACAGCAGTTAGGATGATGGCAGTGGGAGGGAAGAGGGAGAGAACAGGTCAGCTCGAAATGTTTGAGAGGAGAAAATCTTTGCATGTGCGCATGAGATCCCTTACAGTCACATATGTCACACGCCTAATGTGTGTGACTCCTGGTTCCCCTCCTTTCTGGATGCATCTTCCCCTTCCCTTATTCTTGTGGATTTTAACATCCACATTGATGACCCTTTTGACCCTAAGCCTTAAAGCTCCTTTCCTTAACCTCCTCATTCAACCTCCAGTTGTGCTCTACCACTCCTACTCACAAGCATGACCACTGCCTTGACCTCGTCTTCTCCTCCTACAGCTCACCTCAGTTCTCCCCTTATCTGGCCATCACTTGCTAACCTTCACTCTTAAAAAACCCCCACCATAGTTTTGCCTGATCTCCACCAACACGTTTAGGAATCTTCACACTATTGACCCTTCAGCTCTCTCCACTGCGGTCTTATCACCTCTTTCCTCCACCATGCCATCTGAGTCTGTTGATGAAGCAGTATCTTCCTATAACACTATACTCTCCTCTGCTCTGGATGCACTGGCTCCTCCCTTTCCACACCCTATAAAGCATATCGTATCTCAACCCTGCTGTCCGCAACAACCTGCTACCTACATTCCTGTGCCTGCTCAGCTGAGCACCTTTGGCTTAAATCATGTACCCGTGCTGACTACCGACATTTCATATTCATGCTAACCTATTTCTAGTCAGCCATTGCACTCACCAAGCAAGAGTACTATGTTCATCTGACTAACTCTCTTTCCTCTGACCCTCATCGTCTCTTTGCTATGCCCATCTCTCTCCTCAAGGTCCCTCCTCCCCCACTTCCTCCTTCACTTTCTGCCCAGACCTTGGCTGACTATTTCTATGACAAAGTTCAGAAGATTAGCCTTGAATTCTCCACAGGTTCACCTCCCCCTCCTCCTCTTCAATCCCAAATCCTTTCCTTACCTTTGGTCATCCTTTCTTCCTTTTCTGAAATCACTGAGGAGAAAACTGTAAATCTTCTCTCCTCCTCCAAACTGACTACCTGCTCCTCTGATCCCATTCCCACCCATCTACTAAGCTCTATCTCTTCCACCGTCATTCCTTCCATCCTATCACTTTCCACTGCAACTGTTGGTCTTCAAACATGATCTGGTCACATCTTTCTTCAAAAAGCCCTTGTTAGACCCTACCTGTCCTTCCAACTATCAGCCTATCTCCTTCCTCCCCTTTGCTTCAAAACTACTTCAAATTATAGAAAAAACCTCCGCAATACAACTTGAAAGTAAAAATGTAACTTCTTAAAACTTGCAATAATTATAGTGATAACAGTGAGAAAACAGTGTGTGCCAAACAAAAATTTTGAACACCTTAACAGGCAGCATAGGGTCTCAGCATAAACAGGCAGCCAATAGATTAATATTTTATCATCTAATGGACTCACAACCCTTATAACATCAGCGACCCATATATAACAATCGCTACCAAAATTTTTTTTAAATAGTTTAGAAAACATCTTGAAAGTGACATAGTGCTTCAACGAGTAAAATCATGAAAATATTTCAAAAAAGCAAGTGCTTAGCTTAACTTTGGAGAAAAACTCTCTACTTCCCAACGCTGACAGACGCGCCAAAAAAGTGCGTTTCACCTTCTCAGGTTTCTTCAGGGGAATCTCATAAAGCACTAGAGAACGACATAAACCAAGTTCATGAGTTACTAACTTCCATGTACAATAGTAAAGCTTCAACTGATAATATGCAGTGTAAAATACCTTAAACATTGAAAATCCAGTTCTTAAACCACCTCGTTCACTTTCGATATTTGTGAGACGCCGCTCATGCGGGATAGCTTTTATAAAACTCCTATCACGTTCCACAGCTGATCAAGTTTAAATGGCTGACCTCTTAAAGACACACTTCCCACTCTATACGAGCATTAAGCCCTGTTGGAATTATAGACTGAAGTTTGTAAATCCATCGTTGCTCATTAAACAATAATGTTTGGTCTATAGTTTTTCCATGATATGCGGTGGTAATGCGCTGAATACAAAAACATCGTAAATCAGAAAAATTATGGTGACAATCAAGACAGTGTTCAACTATAGGTGCTTCTTTTCGCCGACATTTCAACTTACTTTTATGCTCCAGCATACGAGTTTTAAAAGCTCGACTGGTTTTCCCGATATAGAGCAGGGCGCAAGGGCACCGAATTGCGTAAATCACATGTGTAGAAATGCAGGAAGTTGTGTTACGTAAATAATAGGATTTCCCATGATAACTAAATTCAGAGAGTTCGTCCGTGACTTCACAAATTAAACATGCTCCACATTTTTGATGGCCCGCTGTCACATTTCCTTCTGGAGATGATATTGGTTTCAAAATTGCCGGGCTTAAAAGTTCCTTAAAATTTTTTTGTCGTGTCCAGACACAGCGGACAGCACCTCCCTGCTCCCACCACCATCTACAGCTCTCCCCAGCACGGGGATAGAGCCTCCGGCAGGGGAGCAGACACCGGCGATCTTCCGCCCTATCAGGGCGCAACAAGAACTATTTAAAGTTCGCGCCATCGGGCGCGTGCACCTCCCTGCTCCCACCACCATCTACAGCTCTCCCCAGCACGGGGATAGAGCCTCCGGCAGGGGAGCAGACACCGGCGATCTTCCGCCCTATCAGGGCGCAACAAGAACTATTTAAAGTTCGCGCCATCGGGCGCGTGCACCTCCCTGCTCCCACCACCATCTACAGCTCTCCCCAGCACGGGGATAGAGCCTCCGGCAGGGGAGCAGACACCGGCGATCTTCCGCCCTATCAGGGCGCAACAAGAACTATTTAAAGTTCGCGCCATCGGGCGCGTGCACCTCCCTGCTCCCACCACCATCTACAGCTCTCCCCAGCACGGGGATAGAGCCTCCGGCAGGGGAGCAGACACCGGCGATCTTCCGCCCTATCAGGGCGCAACAAGAACTATTTAAAGTTCGCGCCATCGGGCGCGTGCACCTCCCTGCTCCCACCACCATCTACAGCTCTCCCCAGCACGGGGATAGAGCCTCCGGCAGGGGAGCAGACACCGGCGATCTTCCGCCCTATCAGGGCGCAACAAGAACTATTTAAAGTTCGCGCCATCAGGCGCGCCCGCGCCTCTGCGGGCCCGCGCCTGAGGGCCCTTTGGCGTGGCCCTTAGGCGGTGGCCCAAGTGAAGCCTAGGAACAATTGGTATAACAGCCCTCAACCTCCTAGGAACAAAGACGAATAAAACACCGCCAGCATCCGGTCCTGCCTCACTAAGATCCTGAGTCCTTTGAAGCCCTGAATTCCAACAAGCAGGGCACCGAGGAGTCAGAACACCTTTCCTAACAACCTTCCTGGAGACCAGCCGCCCGGAAATCACCAGCCGCCAAATCTCAATCACATAACCTCAACCTCAACCACAGCAAGTATACATGCTGCATATCTGTCTCAACTGACAGTTTTCTCCCAGACACTGATTGATAATACCATACAGCTTAAGTTTGTTTTCTTTTTTTCCATCTCCTGCTCAACCTTGTAATGTTGCATAGGCTCACCAATACCAACGGCTACACTATATAGGAAGATACTAGTACTGTTGTCAGTAACATACCATAATAATTATTACAATATATTATTGCTATTGCTTTCAATTATACTGTTACCAATAGTATCCATTTATCATTGTTGCATTCAACTTTACCGTTGCCTGTACCATTCAATTATCACTGTTACCTCCAATTATTACTGTTGCCAGTAGGATCCATTTATCAGTGTTGCAATTATTGTTACTGTTGCCAGTACCATTTATCAGTGTCGCAATTATTGTTACTGTTGCCAGTACCATTCAATTATCACTGTTGCTTTCAATTACTACTGTGGTCGGTAGCCTCACAGAAAGTACCAGAATCACAGAATTCCTCAAAGAAAGTACCTCATCCACCTCAACAAAAACCCCAATGGCTCTACCATTAAATACCCTGGCTATCTGCCTCCTCCTTCTTATAAGCTGTCTCAACGAAGCCCTTGCCTTATATCACACAGCTCACCAAATTCCAATACTTCTAAGTCATGGAAAAAGATGGGCTGAATCTCCCTATCCCAACTCAAGAACAGGGACCCCCACTCGCCACTCGCACCTAATACATATAGCCCTTCAACAACCAAAGAAAAATAAACAAGAGGAACCCCCTCAATCCTCTTACTTAAACTGTGCTCTCATAAATGCATGGTCTATCCGCTAGAAATGGCCAGTCATCACTGACACAATTTCTTCTCATAATCTAGATGTCCTCATGATAACCGAAACCTGGTTATCTGACGCGGATAATGTAATTCTTAACCAACTCATACCCCCCAACTTCTCTGCCCATTCCCAACATAGAGAGAGCAAGAGAGGAGGAGGCATTCTCATACTTACCAAGAATGACCTAAATTTCCACACCGTGGACTCCACAAGCTCAAACAGCATGGACGTCTTAACTATCACAAATGAACAATGCCTCATCAATCTGATTTACAGAGCACCCTCACCCTCCACGGACGACCTGCCTTACATTCTGGACCTAGCAACTAACTCACGCAAGCCCAACATTCCCAACTGGATATTAGGAGACCTCAATCTCCCAACGCTACATCCCAGCCACTCCTCAGCCCTCCTTGAAGCAATCAACGAGCTGGGATACAAGCAAATTATCGACACCCCCACGCACGAGAGAGGAAACATCCTGGACATGATCTTTGCCCCTCTTACAGCTCTTGACTCCAACAATAGACTAGACAACTCTGTAACCCAGTACCATGGTCAGACCATAATTTAATCACCTTCCCCATCCTCATCAATGGCAAACAGTCACCACACAGAAACAAAACCTCCACTGACTCGACAAGAGTAACATCTCGGAAATTCAAAACCTTCAACAAAGAACACATAGTTACAGAAACCCTCCCTCTCCTACATGACACCTCTCTCAATCTGGAAAATCTGATCTCATCCTGGAACAACACTATCAGTACCATTGCACTGCAACCAGTCCAGGGTAACAACCCAAAGAAAAGAAAATCTTCTTCTTGGTTCTCCCCTGACCTACGAGCCTCTCTCACACACCTAAGAAGACTGGAGAAACGATGGCGTCGCTCACACTCTTCAGAAGACCAAGCAGCCTACAAAACACATCTATCTGTGCACAGAGAGTCAGTCATGGCTAAGATGAAACAATTCCATACCGATACGCTGAAAAGATCACAAAATAAACCACGCGATCTTTTCAACTTAGTCAAAACCTTATCTAAAGAACCTTCACCAAAACATCCTGAACCCATTCATCCCCAAGCTTTCGCCGATTTCCTGCAATCCAAGTTGCTTCAAACCAATAACATTGCAACTATCTCTTCTCAAGTCACCATATGCATATCAAACCTATCCATGTTCTCCACACCATCCAGAAAACATGTTGAGGACACCATTGCGGCTCTTAACACGACTACTGCACAAACTGACCCTTGCCCAGCCCACTGGATAAAGGAACTACGCCAAGATCTCAGCCCCATCATCACTAAAATGATGAATTTATCCTTTACAACCGGCTCCTTCCCACCAGCCCTCAAGAGAATATCCATAAGACCCCTTTTGAAAAACCATAAACTCGACCCACAAAAGGTTGAATCTTATAGACCCATAGCTAGCATACCCCTACTAGCGAAAATAATTGAAAAGGAAGCTCAAAGACAGTTACAGGACCACATTGACACCGTCTCCCCTCTGGACCACTGCCAACATGGCTTCAGAGAGTTCCACGGAGTTGAAACCCTCCTTACCACTCTCTGCAACAACATCATCACAGGCATTGATAACATCCGCCAAGGCTTTGCTCTTATCTTCTTAGACATTGCTGCGGCTTTTGACTCTGTACATCACGATCTGTTAATAGCGCGACTAAAAGAAAAAGGCATCAATAACACTGCCCTAGAGTGGTGCAAGTCATACCTCGATCAGAGATGGCAGTACGTTACCTCAGGGACCGCAACATCCACACCCTACCACCAAAAGCAAGGCGTACCGCAAGGATCATCCCTATCCTCACTCTTTTTCAATATATACATACAACCGGTTTGCAATATCATCAAGTCCTTCAAGGTTGAATGCTTGATATACGCAGATGACATCCTCCTATACATGCCTTTCTCCACAGTTCACATGGATCTTTCCCCACTAGCTAATTGTTTTGATGCAGTATCCGAATGGCTGCAATCCCAGAACCTCCGAATTCAACATAAAAAGACCGAGGTTCTCTTCATCACCAGGGACCCACTTTTCACCCCCCCATCCCATATAAAGGTGAAAGAAGCCGAGCTCCAATCAAAACCTTCCATTCGTTACCTTGGAGTCACTTTTGACCAACACATGGATCTGAAACTACACATATCCAACGTAGTCAGGGCAATCTACCTCAAGATCCGGACTCTTAGACATCTTCGCCCCCTGCTTGATCCTGATGACTTCAGAACTATATTTCAAGCCTTAACCTTACCACACCTTGACTATGCCAATGCCATTCTGCAAGGCCTCCCTCACTCCACATTAAACCCCCTGCAACTCGCCATGAATACCGCTGCTAGAGTCCTCTACGGAGCATCAAGAAGGGACCATGTAACACCCATCCTAGAGCAACTCCACTGGCTCCCCATACATGGCAGAATATTGTTCAAAACATTATTACTAACTTTTAAGGCCACTAAAAGCATCACCTCCTCCTCTCTAATAGACCTCATTCAGGCCGCTCCACCCAACAGATCCAGGAGAACGATATCAACAAATATTCTAATCATACCTAAAGCAGCGACAAAATGCCTATCAGTGACATCCAACAGGGCTTTCAGATTCTATGCCCCTAAATGCTGGAACGCTCTACCCCCAGAAATTCGTGCTATCACTGATCTATCCCTTTTCAGAAAGGCACTCAAATCCCACCTCTTCCCCCAATATTACTTAACCAACTAACCAATCTTGATCACTACCTAAACTAAGAATAAATCCTGTCATGTATACTTGTAAATACTCTTGTAAATAGTTGCAGTAATGACTTCCCATGTTTTATCCAAGTTCTCTGACCTTGTTCTCTGTAAAACCAAACAGTTTGTTCAATATGGTATGTTGTTATATTGTGAAACGCGCTGATGCTAAATAGAGCGGTATATAAGAGCCTGTAATAAATAAATAAATAAATAAATTGCTCAAGTTCTGGAATGCTGTGTAAAACATTACTGTGTCGCTTCAGACAACGTTGCAAAATTTTACTATACGGAGAAAAAGATGTAATGAAATTAACTTGCCGATCATTTGCTTCTGAACTACTATTAGAAACTGGATGAAGCAACCAATCTCGATTGGTGTACAGTGCTCTTGTGTACGCTGTTTTGATGATTTTATCAGGGTAACCCCGTTGTTGAAACCGGCTTTTAAGATTTCGAGAACATTTCTTAAATTCATGAAGATCTGAACAATTTCGTCGATAGCGGATAAATTGTGACAACGGTAAACTATTCCGCAACGAAATTGGATGCATACTCGAATAATGCAAGAAAGTATTCTTGTCGGTTGGTTTTCGGAAAACAGACGTACACCAGCCTGTATCTCCCTTTTGTACTAATACATCTAAAAAAGTAATACGCTTGTTGTCAAAAGTGAGCGTAAACTTAATATTGTTCTCTCTCATTAAGCCATCCAGAGAACGATTGTAACTCAGTAATGCTGCCTCTCCATAGAATAAAAATGTCATCGATATACCGTTTCCATAGCAGCAAAGAAGCTGAATAAGGAGAAATTGCAAGCCACTTAGTTTCAAACCAATGCATGTATAAATTTGCAATCGAGGGGGCACATGTGGCCCCCATCGCCACCCCGGATATCTGATGGTATAAAACATGCTCAAAAATAAAATAATTATTATATAGGGTGAGATTGGTTATATCTGACAAGAAACGTAACTGGGCGTTGGACAAATCTCTTCTATCGGTTAAGGCTTCCATCACTACTGTGCAGGCTTGCAACTGAGGGATGACAGTATAGAGAGAGGTTACATCTAAAGTTGCCAAAAGGATATCTGATAAAGGAGCCAGGTGTTGATAATCTTCTAAAATGCACAAAAAATGCGTAGTGTCCTTTATATATGTCGGAATCAAGGTCATCAATGGACGTAAAAAAGAGTCCAAGTAGATTGACAAAGGTTCCAGCACAGAATTGCGCGTGGAGACGATTGGTCTTCCTGGTGGATTAATGGCATCTTTGTGCACTTTTGGAACTAGATAAAATTTAGCTATAACTGGATCCGAAGAATTCAGAAAAGCATGTTCTTTTTTAGAAATGAGACGTGAACCGAGTGCTTCATCCGTAAGAAATTTTATCCGCTCCTGTAATGAAGCTGTAGGATCAGTTGGTAAAATATGATAAACCATGTTATCTGATAATTGGCGAAGTGCTTCTCTGCAATATTGGTCGCGGTTTAAAATAACAACTCCCCCACCCTTATCTGCACGGCGTATAACAATGTCAGACCGAGTTTGCAAGGTCAAAAGTGCTTTTCGCTCTTGGAAACTAAGAGCATTTCTAGTGTTGTACTTAGTAGTTTCCATCTGCTGCATGTCGTGTAAAATCAAATTTCGATAGAGCTCCATGGAAGGGTGTAACGGCCCCGGAGGTGTCCAATGTGACTTCAAAGGTATCGGAGCTCGATTAATAACTGATGTAACTGATGTGGAAGGACTGTGTTGGCCAAAATAAATTTTCAGACTAAGTTTACGAATGAATTGCTCAAGGTCCACCCGGAACTGAAATGCATCAAAATGTGTGGAAGGAATAAACGATAAGCCTTTATTCAGTAAGGCAAGTTGTTCTACCGGTATGTCAAATCCGGAAATATTAAGCACTGGGGAATCTAAAGTTTGCGACGGGAGCTCTCCCCTTGTTGTGTTGATACCCAATTCGTCTCCTTCTTTTTTTTCTTTTCTTCCTTCTCGGAGACAACCGGAAAATCCTTCTTACGAAAGCCTTGTCCCGAATCGGTGGAGTCTGAATCCTCCGAAGTATTTTCAAAAGTACTAAGTACAACACTAGAAATGCTCTTAGTTTCCAAGAGCGAAAAGCACTTTTGACCTTGCAAACTCGGTCTGACATTGTTATACGCCGTGCAGATAAGGGTGGGGGAGTTGTTATTTTAAACCGCGACCAATATTGCGGAGAAGCACTTCGCCAATTATCAGATAACATGGTTTATCATATTTTACCAACTGATCCTACAGCTTCATTACAGGAGCGGATAAAATTTCTTACGGATGAAGCACTCGGTTCACGTCTCATTTCTAAAAAAGAACATGCTTTTCTGAATTCTTCGGATCCAGTTATAGCTAAATTTTATCTAGTTCCAAAAGTGCACAAAGATGCCATTAATCCACCAGGAAGACCAATCGTCTCCACGCGCAATTCTGTGCTGGAACCTTTGTCAATCTACTTGGACTCTTTTTTACGTCCATTGATGACCTTGATTCCGACATATATAAAGGACACTACGCATTTTTTGTGCATTTTAGAAGATTATCGACACCTGGCTCCTTTATCAGATATCCTTTTGGCAACTTTAGATGTAACCTCTATCTATACTGTCATCCCTCAGTTGCAAGCCTGCACAGTAGTGATGGAAGCCTTAACCGATAGAAGAGATTTGTCCAACGCCCAGTTACGTTTCTTGTCAGATATAACCAATCTCACCCTATATAATAATTATTTTATTTTTGAGCATGTTTTATACCATCAGATATCCGGGGTGGTGATGGGGGCCACATGTGCCCCCTCGATTGCAAATTTATACATGCATTGGTTTGAAACTAAGTGGCTTGCAATTTCTCCTTATTCAGCTTCTTTGCTGCTATGGAAACGGTATATCGATGACATTTTTATTCTATGGAGAGGCAGCATTACTGAGTTACAATCGTTCTCTGGATGGCTTAATGAGAGAGAGAACAATATTAAGTTTACGCTCACTTTTGACAACAAGCGTATTACTTTTTTAGATGTATTAGTACAAAAGGGAGATACAGGCTGGTGTACGTCTGTTTTCCGAAAACCAACTGACAAGAATACTTTCTTGCATTATTCGAGTATGCATCCAATTTCGTTGCGGAATAGTTTACCGTTGTCACAATTTATCCGCTATCGACGAAATTGTTCAGATCTTCATGAATTTAAGAAATGTTCTCGAAATCTTAAAAGCCAGTTTCAACAACGGGGTTACCCTGATAAAATCATCAAAACAGCGTACACAAGAGCACTGTACACCAATCGAGATTGGTTGCTTCATCCAGTTTCTAATAGTAGTTCAGAAGCAAATGATCGGCAAGTTAATTTCATTACATCTTTTCCTCCGTATAGTAAAATTTTGCAACGTTGTCTGAAGCGACACAGTAATGTTTTACACAGCATTCCAGAACTTGAGCAATACTCTGTCCGCTGTGTCTGGACACGACAAAAAAATTTTAAGGAACTTTTAAGCCCGGCAATTTTGAAACCAATATCATCTCCAGAAGGAAATGTGACAGCGGGCCATCAAAAATGTGGAGCATGTTTAATTTGTGAAGTCACGGATGAACTCTCTGAATTTAGTTATCATGGGAAATCCTATTATTTACGTAACACAACTTCCTGCATTTCTACACATGTGATTTACGCAATTCGGTGCCCTTGCGCCCTGCTCTATATCGGGAAAACCAGTCGAGCTTTTAAAACTCGTATGCTGGAGCATAAAAGTAAGTTGAAATGTCGGCGAAAAGAAGCACCTATAGTTGAACACTGTCTTGATTGTCACCATAATTTTTCTGATTTACGATGTTTTTGTATTCAGTGCATTACCACCGCATATCATGGAAAAACTATAGACCAAACATTATTGTTTAATGAGCAACGATGGATTTACAAACTTCAGTCTATAATTCCAACAGGGCTTAATGCTCGTATAGAGTGGGAAGTGTGTCTTTAAGAGGTCAGCCATTTAAACTTGATCAGCTGTGGAACGTGATAGGAGTTTTATAAAAGCTATCCCGCATGCGCGGCGTCTCACAAATATCGAAAGTGAACGAGGTGGTTTAAGAACTGGATTTTCAATGTTTAAGGTATTTTACACTGCATATTATCGGTTGAAGCTTTACTATTGTACATGGAAGTTAGTAACTCATGAACTTGGTTTATGTCGTTCTCTAGTGCTTTATGAGATTCCCTTGAAGAAACCTGAGAAGGTGAAACGCACTTTTTTGGCGCGTCTGTCAGCGTTGGGAAGTAGAGAGTTTTTCTCCAAGGTTAAGCTAAGCACTTGCTTTTTTGAAATATTTTCATGATTTTACTCGTTGAAGCACTATGTCACTTTCAAGATGTTTTCTAAACTATTTTAAAAAATTTTTGGTAGCGATTGTTATATATGGGTCGCTGATGTTATAAGGGTTGTGAGTCCATTAGATGATAAAATATTAATCTATTGGCTGCCCGTTTATGCTGAGACCCTATGCTGCCTGTTAAGGTGTTCAAAATTTTTGTTTGGCACACACTGTTTTCTCACTGTTATCACTATAATTATTGCAAGTTTTAAGAAGTTACATTTTTACTTTCAAGTTGTATTGCGGAGTTTTTTTCTATAATTTGATGTCATTCCTCCTGCATGAGTGACCATTATTGGGTTGTATACTCAAAACTACTTCAACAAGCAGTTCACCACCACTGTCTTGACTTTCTTTCCTCTCAAGCCCTTCTGGATCCACTGCAGTCTGGTCTTTGTCCTCTACATTCTACAGAAATGGCTTTTGCCATAGTCTCCAGCTACTTGTTCCTTGCCAAAAATTAAGGGCCTTTACTCAATCCTCATCCTTCTTGACCTTTCTGCTACCTTTGACACCGCTGATCACCACTTTCTCCTTGATACCCTGTCCTCACTTAGATTTAGGGGCTCTGTTCTTATCTCTCCCATCGCATTTTTAGTGTATGTTCTGGTGGATCCTCCTCTAATGCCATCCCACTTTTAGTTGGTGTACCTCAGGGCTCTGTCTTGGGACTTCTACTTTTCTCTGTCTACACTCAGTCCCTTGGTGCACTTATTTCCTCCCATGATTTTCAGTACCATCTTTATGCTGAAGACTCTCAGATCTACCTCCCTGTGCCTGAAATCCTGCACATATCCAACAGAAAGCTAAAATCTGCAGCTTCTTTCTCTATAACATCAGCAAAATATGTTCCTTCCTTTCTACTCACACTACTAAGACCCTCATCCACTCACTAGTCACCTCCCATCTTGGCTATTGTAACCTGCTCCTCACTTTGAATATCAGGCCCATAGTTCTTTGGCAGAAAGGAATTCCAGCCATGGCTCAACACAGAAACCTTGGGTTCATATGCACTTGACTACACAGAAAACTATGATCTATAGACCCTAGTCAAAGACCGGAACTATAATGACTAGGCCAGTTGGGCAGAGGGAGAGAGAGATTACCAGTGGGGCAGCTATGAATGAAGGCTTGTGGCACTGTAGCTTAGAAAAGGCCATTTTTTAAATTAAAATGGAGGTCCACAGGAGCAGGAGGCATGTACTGAGCAAAATAAAAGATATGTCACAAGGGGAAACATAGTGGAAGCAACGTTTATACAATACAGAAGGAGCTAAGAACATAAGAACATAAGACATGCCATACTGGGTCAGACCGAGGTCCATCAAGCCCAGTATCCTGTTTCCAACAGTGGCCAATCTAGGTCATATGTACCTAGCAATATCCCCAAAAGACACAGGTTCCACAATGCTTGTACTGGGTCAAGCATTGATATCCTGTGTCCCTTTTTAATAATGGTTTATGGACCTTTCCTCCAGGAACTTGTCCAAACCTTTTTTAAACCCAGCTATACTAACAGCCCTTACTACATCCTCCGGTAACAGATTCCAGAGTTTGATTACACGTTGAGTGAAAAAATATTTTCTCTTATTTGTCTTAAATAGTTTACCCTGTAGCTTCATTACATGTCCCCTAGTCTTTCTATATTCTGATAGCGTAAACAATTGATCCACATTTATCCGTTCCACTCCATTCATTAATTTATTAATATTTGTTATGTCTGCTGAGAAATGTTCCTTTTTGGCCTCTTCTTTTCATGGAGCTGTAAGTATTGCATGAAGTCTGGTACCAGTTGACTCCAACACTGGACAAATGTGACACTTTCCATCTCCGTATGAATGAGCTGCCACAGGCACAAGAACATCAAAGGGTTGGCAGGTCGGCTTTCCAAAGCAGATTTCTAGAGTTTATGGCGCAGTAAAAGCAAGCTCTGAGAATAGAAAAACAAAGCTGTGATGAAGTTAGCAGAAAGCCAAAACAACCAGGGGAGGAATGATGAAAAACGGAAAGTATCTGGAATGATGGATAGCCACTGTGTCAAAAGTTACAGATTTCAGAATAATTGCAAGAATAAAGAGAACTGGTTTAACCATTAAAAACCATCCAAATGCAAATTATCATATCACTTGTCTTGAAGGAATATATTTCTACAGTGCCCGACGCAGATATTTAGAACTATTCTCCAGTTCAGAATACCAGTTAGGGAGATGACTGTCAAGGACAATGAGAGAGAAACAGAGGTAAAGGCCACCTGGTCACCCAGCCTGACGATTTTTGCCCATCTACGTGTACTCTACTGTCATAGATTTTAGTCAGTCTGCTCTTTTCTCCTCACTGTTTAGGCCCCTTCATTTCTCTACCATGTATTTATAAGCATATTTTTCTTATAGCAGAAGTAGCTATTATTAGGGCTGCTGCAAGGGAACTGGGTGCTCTAAGCAAACCTTCAGTCTTATGCCCCTAATTAAATGCATCAATTATGATTATCAAAATACCACCCCTCGCACAACAATATTGTAAAAAAATATAATTGGACATTATACTATAAAATATTACAGTTTGTGTGTGTCTGCCCATTCTCCCTGCAGATAAAAATGTGTTGATCTATTGTTTGGCTTTGCGTTTTACTGCTGTTTGCTGCCTCTAAAAGCTGCTGTCCTAGGTGATCGCCTAGACTTGCCTAATCGTTGAGACAGCCCTGCCTATTGTCAGTAATATGGCTGTCTGTCTCTTTGTCTGTCGTGCTGAACGCATAGTTCCAGTACGCATATGTGGCTGGATAGTACTGCAGAGAACATGAGATTGCCGATGGGGTTCCCATGCTCCTCCAGCTGAAGCAAAAAACTGATGCAGGGGCCAGAGAATTGACCGTGGGCCTACTTGCAGAAGCAGGAGACTCATGGGATAAGTGATTCAAAGGGAGGACGATAGAGGAGGAAGGATGGAGGGGGAGAAACATGAGAGGTGAAGGAAAGAGGGGAGGGGGGGGGGGAAGAATGCAGTTTGTCCAGCCATACAGCCCACCCCTCTATGCACACATACACAAACATGTTCATATACACATACCCCTGACACATATCCTCTGCCCATAGAGATTTGAAACGAACCACATCCTGTGCACAATCAAATGCTGGACTGTACACAAAAATCTTAAGATCACTGCTGTGAATAAGTTACGTCTTTTGGTAGAAATGAATTAAGTTTGCCGTGATAGGGCAATTTTCACATTCACATTTTCAAAGAAAAAGTGTGTGCATACTTTTCAGTTTGAAACTTACTACAGGTTCTCCAATCTTGCCTGATGGCAGGATCAGGCCTCGGTGCTGAAGACCTACTGTGCAAAAGAAAGCCCTGACAATCTACTTCCAGTCGCACCTTGCCAAGAAAACCAAGGGAATGGAGACAACTATAAGAACATAAGAAATGCCATACTGGGTCAGACCAAGGTCCATCAAGCCCGGTATCCCGTTTCCAATAGTAGCCAATCCAGGTCACAAGTACCTAGCAGGTTCCCAAAAGACACACAGGTTCCACAATGCTTGTATTGGGGAAAGCAGTAGATTTCCTCAGTCCTCTTTAATAATAGTTTATGGACTTTTCCTCCAAGAACTTGTCCAAACCAGTTTTAAACCCAGCTACACTAACAGCTTTTACTCCATCCTCCGGTAACAAATTCCAGAGTTGGATTACCCGTTGAGTGAAAAATATTTTCTCTTATTAATCTTAAATGGGTTACATTGTAGCTTCATTGCGTGTCCCCTAGTCTTTCTACTTTTTGATGGCATAGACAATAAGGGGTATGTTTACTAAACTCCGTTGCTGTGCGGGTCCCCGTTAGTGTGCTGGTGCCATATAAGGAGTGGGCGGGCCAGGCAGAAAAAAGCAAAAAACCGGACCGTACGTGTGTGCGTCGCGCTAATGTGCGGGGCCCACATTAGCGCGTGGGAAGGCTAAGTGGGGCGCTGCTGCAAAACCAAACAACAGAGCCGTAGTATAACGGTGACGACCAATGGTGCAGGGGCCAGGGGTTCAAACCCCCATTGCGCTCAACAAAAATGACCAGCTGAGGCACCAACATTTATGGGCAAAAGTGCTTAGGAGGCATATTAATTTTGGGCGGCAGAAGGCGGCGCACTGTTATTTTTATTACGGCATGAGGCGGCGCACTGTTTAGTGTGGGCGGCAGATGGCGGCGCATTGGTAAGTTTGGGCGGCAGAAGGCGGCGAGCCGGTGGGCAGAAGGCGGCACGCTGATGTGTGAGGGGGCAGTCCAATAGTGGGAGGGAGAAGTGGCGCGCTGATGTGCAAATAATAGGAACAGAGCCATAGCACAATGGTTAAGACACTGACCACTCGTGCAGGGATCATGGGTTCAATTCCCCACAGTGCCCATTGAAGACAGCTGCCTGAGGCATTATTTTAGGGGCATTTCCATGTTGTGCGGCATAAGGCGGCACGCTGTTAATTTAGTGCGCCACAAGATGGCGCGCTGATGGCTACAAGGCTGCGTGCGGATGCACAAACACAGGAACAAAGCCACAGCACAATGGTTAGGACACTGACCAATGGTGCAGGGGCCAGGGGTTCAACCCCTCACAATGCCCAGTGAACAAGGCTGGCTGGGGCAGTATGTATCATGGTGAGGAGTGCTGTAGGAGGCCTTCCATTTATATTTTATTTCCCACCACTAGTAAACCCGCTCTCACAGTGTGTTAACATACGGATGCCCGTAAGGCACATGTTACAGTGCACTGTCCGCCAAGGCACCCTAGAATGTCCCCTATAGGGCACCATGTATGTTGCGACACAGGATAATGTATAGTGCACCCTATATGGATGGCAACCATAAGGTGGCCTATAGGGCGCCCTATAAAGCACCCTCAGAGGCACCTAATGGGTATAGTAAGCTGTGTGTGGTTTTGCCGGCATAGACATATTACAGTAAATAAAAATAAAGCTGTGGACAGCCCTATCAAAGGACCCCACTGTGGGTTTGAACCCATGACCTCTGGCTGTACAGGGACTGACGTAACCATTGGGCTACAGCTCTATAGCTGACAGCAAGCCCCTGGCTGGCTGCAGAGAGCCTGCACGTCACCCCACAGACAGTCTGCTATTGTAGACAGGATAGGGTTAGGCCACCCGTACCCATGATGCACTGCACATGCAAATCAGCTGTCCACAGATGCACACAAGATGGGGAATGCACCCCAACAGCTACCCGGCCTGGTAGGGGGAATTGTCCATGTGCACCCACACAGCACCTCGGCCTGGTAGGGGGTCCTGAGCGGGTGGACTACCAGCAAAGAGTAGCTACACACCGTCACATTGTGCGGGTACTGTGCTCACCCTGAGGGTGTGATGTGGCGGCCAGGACCAGGTCCACAACACCAGCCATGGCTGGATGAGGCCATGATAGAGCTCCAAAACAGTACTAACCTGTGAGATAGGAAGGTGCTGCTAGAAACATGTTGGATATCTCTGTCTGTCTCAGTTAGTGAAAACCCCCATGGACCCCTAGGCAGCAAACAGATCCCCATCCCACAATCAAACCCCAGCAGCAAAGTGGACCATCAAACCCCCAGTCCTGCTAGGGAACAGACACCATACAGGGCAGTCCAAGCAGCTCCACACACATCCATAACACAATATCAGACAGACTTTAGGCCTGGATATCCAAAGATGCAACCCAGCACTATCTGATATTCACCTGCAGCAAACCATCAGCCACTGCACCCTGCAAGGCACTCCATCAAGACACATATCAGCTGTGAACAGTCTGCTGGTTAGCCCTGATGGAAATGCATGCACCCAAAACTGGGGTGGCAGCACACACAAGCAGAGAGTTCCACAAGGAGGCCCCAACAGGAAACCCATATATATCACAAGAAAGAAACACAATACAGCACTATGGGGGTGCCTAGCCATGCTGTCATCACTGCACACTCAGGGTGAGAGTGCTCCCCCAGCAGCACATACAGAGGTCACCCTGTCTGTGTAGGTGGTGGCCTGGCACTACAATGTCACAGCCAGTGCCCTATGCCCTGTGCAGATGCATCCTGGCCAGTCCACCATGTCTGACCTATACCCATGGTACATTGCTGCTCATTATGCACATTGGCAGGCCAATACTGGCAGTAGTGCTGGCAGTGTGGGTTGGGGAAGGTGTTTGCAGCCAACACACAATGTATAGACCAGGGGTGGGCAAACCTGGTCCTGGAGGGCCGCAGACCAGTCAGGTTTTCGGGATATCCCTAATGAACATGCATGAGATATATATGCATTAGAGATATCCTCCTGCCAACCTGACTGGTTTGTGGCCCTCCAGGGCTGGATCTGGAGACCCCTGCCTTATACCTCTGTCATTTAAGATTGTGAGTGGACAAGGTGCAGATGTCCAAGACATCAAAAAGGTTAGATAGAATTTGTCACAGTCCTCCTCACTTCTCACCACCACCAAAAAATTGTCTATTAGACAACTTTTTGGTGGTGGTGAGAATCGAGGAGGAATGTGACACATTCTATATAACCTTTCGATGTCTAGGACATCTGTACCTTGCCCACTCACAATCTTAAATGACAGAGGTGTAAGGCAGGGGTCTCCAAATCCAGCCCTGGAGGGCCACAAACCAGTCAGGTTGGCAGGATATCTCTAATGCATATATATCTCATGCATGTTCATTAGGGATATCCCAAAAACCTGACTGGTCTGCGGCCCTCCAGGACCGGAGGTGCCCACCCCTGGTATAGACCATAGGTGTCAAACCTGTCCTGGAGGGCCACAATCCTGCCAGGTTTTGGGATAGCCCTAATGAATATGCATGAGATATATATGCATTAGAGATAGCCTGCCAACCTGACTGGTTTGTGGCCCTCCAGGACTGGATTTGGAGACCACTGCTTTACACCTCTGTCATTTAAGATTGTGAGTGGGCAAGATGCAGATGTCCAAGACATCAAAAAGGTTAGATAGAATTTGTCACATTCCTCCTCACTTCTCACCACCACCAAAATATTGTCCATTAGACATCTTTTTGGTGGTGGTGAGAATCGAGGATGAATGTGACACATTCTAGCTACCCTTTTGATGTCTAGGACATCTGTACCTTGCCCACTCACCATCTTAAATGACAGAGGTGTAAAGCAGTGGTCTCCAAATCCAGTCCTGGAGGGCCACAAACCAGTCAGGTTGGCAGGATATCTCTAATGCATATATATCTCATGCATATTCATTAGAGATATCCCAAAAACCTGACTGGTCTGCGGCCCTCCAGGACCAGGTTTGCCCACCCCTGGTATAGACAGACACACACTCCCACACCTATGCCAGCATTGTGCTACTATTGAGGGGGTGATTAGCCTTGGCCACCACACCGGTCCTGGATACGGCACAGGCATGGATATGGTACGCAGTACTGCTGGGGCTCACTCCCCAGGGTGGTGAACACCGTCAGAGGCCAGGCCTGGAGCACGCACCGCAGACACCAAACAGATTGTTCGGATGGGGTCAACTAGCAGTATGTGCGTAACGTAGGGATATCTATCAGCCTGTACTCTTAGCAAACGTTTCAGAGCTGTGTACCTCAGGTGTAGGGTGACATTACTAAGGTATGCAGGTGCTGGTATTGGGAGATGCACGCAGGGTCCAATGTTCTGCCTCTACAGGAGACATTGACCAATGGGGCCTGTGGGTGTGGGTGTGTCTGCCCCTGTTGGCTGCTGCTTTACGGCAGCGCTTCCCCACTCCAGCCCAGTTTTGCATCACACTGTTTGGGTCTTCCTGCTGTCCCTCATGAATATGCATGAGCTACATCTACATGCCGTGGGGGTGGTGCATAGATATACAGCACAGGCATTTGTATGAGTGGCAGCATGGAACCTGACTGGTGTGTGGCCCACCAGGACTGCATTTGGGGGATTCTGCTGTAGGTTCTGCCCCTGTTCATGGTGTCTGTGCTCAGTGGGGTAAAGGATAGACGTATTACCATTGCATATGTCCTCGTCACCAAAGGTGTGTCCTTACTGTCACTGTTTATTTGTGGGGAAAATATGTGGGCAGGATTGCTGGTAGCCCCAGCTGGTCTTTGAACCTGTGACCTTCTGTTCTTGCATGCACTGTCTGTGTGCACTGCACCACTGTGTAGCCACAGCTTGGCTGACCTCCCTGGATAGTCCATGACTGTGGATCCAGCAGGGCCTGTCTGTTGCTGTGGACTGTGCCAGCCTGCACATGGCTAGGCCTCTGTCTTCTGTCGCTAGCAGCCACTGCCCCCTGCACCACATGTACTCGTCCGCCAACATGCTGGCATGAGCTTCTCCCATAAAAAGCAGGTGACCTGATTGGAATGTGGCAGTACGGGACTGCATTTGGGGTACTTGGCTGTGGGTAATGCCCATTGTTGTGGTGTGTGTGCGTTGTTGGGTAAAATATGGGTGTTTTCCCCATGCTTATGTCCCCTGCAATACAGGGGTGTCTGTGCTATCTGTGTTTAGTGGTGGGTAAAATATAGGGACTGGGCTGGTAAGTGCCCCAGCTGGGCTTTGAACCTCTGGTCCTAGAGGTACTGACTCTGTCCGCTGCACCACACTATGGCCACATAGACAATGCAGCCCCTGGAGGTAGTAAGCCTGGCAGGATGGAGTCACAAACCCTGCTCTACGCAAATTTACTGTGGGCATATGCACCCTGTCTGGTGACAAACGTGCACATAAACCCCGGAAATGACCATGGGAAATTGGGGACAAAATATCACCACGCTGGGCAACAGTGATATTAATGGGCAACCATAGCAAACACTCCCAGGAAAGCTCCACAAAAGGAAATGTTTTTTGGAAGAGTCTCCACTCCGTAAACCCTTCCAAAATTCATTTCTTTTTGCTGGAGCTTTGCTGGGTGTGTTTTTTCTGTATTTGCCCATCACTATAACTGTTCCCCAGCTGAATTACTATTTGTAATAGTTCTGTTGTGGTCATTTTCTATTTTTATTTGCACTTTTGTGCTGTGCACATGTATCACACTGCTCACGTTTTGCTGGTTTCCCCGGTTTTCCTGTACATTGCTGACGGAAATGGTTTCTCTTCCCTTTAAATGCTTTCTACCGCGAGTGTTTCCCTCGCGGTAGTTTTTACATGCAAATTCGGGCCCGATACTGTGTGGGGAGCCTCTCCCCTCCCACTCTCCACCCATTGACCCTGTCCCTCCGCCCCTCCAGAGCCTTCCTCCGCCCTCCTTTAGCCGTTCCACGCCTCTATCGGACATTTGCGGGCCCGCACTTGTACGGGGCCCGTTAGTGTGCCGCGCACCTTTGCGGGGGTGACACGCACGTGTGCGGGGCGTTTAAACACGTTTGTTAGTGTTTCAGTGCCGCGTTTCCGTGCGCTCTTTTGCGGCGCGCACATTTCCGGTTTTTAGTAAACATCCCCCTAAGTCTACCTGTACCCATTCCACTCCATTCATTAATTTATAAACCTCTATCATATCTCCCCTCGGCTTTCTTTTTTCCAAGCTGAAGAGCCCTAACCTTTTAAGCATCTCCTCATGGGGTTATCCTTCCATCCCCTTTACCATTTTGGTAGCTCTTCTCTGTACCTTTTCTAATTCTGCTATATCCTTATTAAGATACGGTGATCAGAATTGCACACAATATTCAAGGTGCAGTCACATCATGGAACAAAACAGATACATTATAATATCCTTGGTTTTATTCTCCATTCCTTTCCGTATGATGCCTAGCATTTTATTTGTTTTCCTGGCTGCCAGTGCCCACTGGGCAGAGAACATAAGAACATAAGAACATAAGACATGCCATACTGGGTCAGACAAAGGTCCATCAAGCCCAGTATCCTGTTTCCAACAGTGGCCAATCTAGGTCATACGTTCCTAGCAGTTTCCCCAAAAGACACAGGTTCCACAATGCTTGTACTGGGTCAAGCATTGATATCCTGGGTCCCCTCTTAATAATGGTTTATGGACCTTTCCTCCAGGAACTTGTCCAAACCTTTTTTAAACCCAGCTACACTAACAGCCTTTACTACATCCTCCGGTAACAAATTCCAGAGTTTGATTACACGTTGAGTGAAAAAATATTTTCTTTTATTAGTCTTAAATAGTTTACCCTGTAGCTTCATTGCATGTCCCCTAGTCTTTCTATATTCTGATAACATAAACAATCGATCTACGTTTACCCATTCCACTCTATTCATTAATTTATAGACTTCTATCATATCTCCCCTCAGCCGTCTCTTTTCCAGGTTAAAGAGCCCTAACCATTTTAGCCTTTCTTCATAGGGGTATCCTTCCATCCCCTTTACCATTTTGGTGGCTCTTCTCTGAACCTTTTCTAATAACGCTATATCCTTTTTAAGATACAGCGACCAGAATTGCACACAATATTCAAGGTGCGGTCTCACCATGGAGCGATATAGAGGCATTATAATATCCTTTGTTTTATTTTCCATTCCTTTCCTTATGATACCTAGCATTCTATTTGCTCTCTTGGCCGCCGCTGCACACTGGGCCGAGGGTTTTAACATGTTATCCACAATGATGCCTACATTTTCTTCCTGGGTGGTGGTTCCTAATGTGAAACCTTTCATTGTGTAACCATAGTTTGGGTTGTTCTTCCCTTGGTGCATAACTTTGCACTTGTCCACATTAAATTTCATCTGCAATTTTGATGCCCAGTCTTCCAATTTATCAAGATCCTCTTGCAATTTTCCACAATCCTCTTCGGATAGCACATAGCACATTCTGAAAAACTACACAGTTCCACAATATTGGTCCCAGGGATTTCCTGGGCCCTATTTAATAACGGTTGATGGAGCTTTCCTCCAGGAACTTATCCAAACTTTTTCTAAACCCAGCTACACTAACAGCTTTTACTACATCCTCTGGTAACAAATTCCAGAGTTTGATTACACATTGAATGAAAAAAAAGTGCTTTGGGACCGTTCCATTTTCCAATCCCTAGACAATTCCTTCCCACTGACCCTTTGCCTATGGACACCATGGGCCCGATTTTCAGTTGAGCAGGCTATACACCGCATCGGCGCATAGCCTGACTAATGACCCACTTAACCCAGATTTTCACTTCCGCGGCAACAGGAGTGAAAATCCAGATTTGCTTGGACATGTCAGCAGCTGCCAAGGTTAAATGGGTAGCAGCGATTTTTGATGTTACTTGTTTAGCCCCTGCATCTGAAAGGGCTTACCAGATGGCATCGAAACAGGCAGGGTCTCCTATCAACAGATCCCCATTATACCCCCCCCCCCCCTGCAATGATGGCAGTAGAGTGGACCATCAACCCCAGTCCTGTTGGGGAACAGACACCCTACAGGGCAGTCCAAGCAGCCCCACACACACCCAGACCACAATATCAGACAGACAGTAGGCCTGGATATGCTAAGATGCACCCCACCACTATCTGATATTCCCCTGCATCAAGCCATCAGCCACTGCAAGGCACTCCAGCAGGGCACATACCAGCTGTGAACAGTCTGCTGGTTAGTCCCACTGGAAATGCATGCACCCACAACTGGGATGGCAGTACACAGAAGCAGATACATCAGTGACTAGGCCCCAACAGGTGACCCATATATATCACATGAGGGAAGTGCTATGAAGCACTATGGGGGTGCCTAGCCATGCTGCCATCACTGCACAGTCAGGGTGGAGTGAAAGCCCAGCAGCACATACAGAGGTCACCCTGTCTGTGGAGGTGGTGGACGGCCACTACAATGTCCCTGCCAGTGCCCTATGCCCTGTGCAGATGCATCCTGGCCAGCCCACCCTGTCTGAGCTATACCCATGGTACCTTGCTGCTCATTATGCACATCATCAGGCCAAAACTGTGGACAGTGTTTGCAGCCAACACACACTGTATAGACAGACACACACTCCCACACGTATGCCAGCATTGTGCTACTATAGAGGGGTTCAGAATCCTTGCCCACCACACCAGTCCTGGGCACAGTACAGGCATGGGTATGGTATGCAATACCGTTGGGGGTCCCTCCCTAGGGTGGTAAACACTGTCAGGGGCCAGACCTGACGCACACACCGCAAACATCAGATAGATTATTATGATGGAGCTCATAGAGCAGACTGTGCGTAACGTAGGGATATCTATCTGCCAGTACTCATAGCAAACGTTTGAGAGCTGTGTACCATATACCCTGGTGTAGGGTGACATTGCTAAGGTATGCAAGTGCTGGTATTGGGAGATGCACGCAGGGCCCAATGTCCTGCCTCACCAGGAGGCATTGGCCAATGGGGCCTGTGGGTGTGGGTGTGGGTGTGTCTGTCCCTGTTGGCTGCTGCTGTACGGCAGAGGTTCCCAAATCCAGTCCAGGTTTGCAATACACTGGTTGGGGTTTCCTGCTGTCCCTCATGAATATGCATGAGCTACATCTACATGCCATGGGGGTGGTGCATAGATATACAGCACGGTTATTTGTATGAGTGGCAGCATGGAACCTGAATGGTGTGTGGTCCTCCAGGACTGCATTTGTGAGACTCTGCTCTAGGTAATGCCCCTGGTCATGGTGTCTGTGCTTGGTGGTGTAAAAGATAGGCGTATGACCAATGCGTATATCCCCAGCAATAAAGGATTGCCCTTACTAACATGGTTTAGTTGTGGGGAAAATATGTGGACAGGAATGGCAGTAGCCCCAGCTGGGCTTTGAACCTGTGACCTTTTGCTCCTGCACACACTGTCTGTGTGCACTGCACCACTGTGTTGCCACAGATGTGCTGAATTCCCTGGGAAGTCCATGACTGTACATCCGACAGGGCCTATGTTGCAGTGGACGTGCCAGCCTGCACATGGCTCGGCCACTGTCTTCTGTGGCTAGCAGCCACTGCCCCCTCCACCACCTGTACCCTACCGCCAACATGCTGGCATGTCCGTATCTTGGAAAAGCATATGACCTGATTGAGTTGTGGCACTCCAGGACTGCATTTGGGGGACTCGGCTGTTGGTAATGCCCATTGTTATGGTGTGTGCGGTGTTGGGTACAAAATGGGTGTGTGAACCATGCTTATGTTCTCTGCAATAAAGGAGTGTCTTTACTATCTCTGTTTAGTGGTGGGTAAAATATGGGGACTGGGTTGGCAGGAGCCCCAGCTTGGATTTGAACCTGTGACCCTCTGGTCCTAGGGGTACTGCCTCTGTCTACTGCACCACACTGTGGCCACAGTGATAGTGTAGTCCCTGGGGGTGGGAAACCTGACCAAAGGAGTCAAAAACCCTGCTCTGCACATTTGTACTGTGGGCTCAGTCACCTTGTCTGGTGACAAAAGTGCAAATAAACCCCTCAACCGACCACGACGAACTGGGGATAAATATAACCAAGCTGGGCAACAGTGATATTAATGGGCAACCATAGCAGACACTCCCAGGAAGGCTCAGAAAAAAGGAAATGGTTTTTGGAAGGGTCTCCGCTCCGTAGCCCCTTCCATACTTCATTTCATTTCTTTGGAGCTTTCCTGGGTGTGTTTCTTATGTTTGCCCATTAATATCAGGGTTCCCCAGCTGACTTCCTATTTTTAATATGTTTGTTTGGGTCTTTTTCTATCTTTATTTGCACTTTTGTTCTGTGCACATGTATCACACTGCTCACGTTTTGCAGGTTTCCCCGGTTTCCCTGTACATTGCTGACGGAAATGGTTTCTCTTCCCTTTAAATGCCCTCTACCGTGAGTGTTTCACTCGCGCTATTTTTAACCTGCAAATTCGTCCCCGATACTGTGCGGGGAGCCTCTCCCCTCCCCTTCCCCGCCCATTGACCCCGTCTCTCCGCCCCTCGGGAGCCTTCCTCCGCCCTCAGAATGCCTTTCCACGCCTCTATCGGACATTTGCGGGCCGGGTACTTGTGCGGGGCACGTTAGTGCGGCGCGCAATTGTGCGGGGCCCAAGCGCACTTGTGCGGGGCGTTTAAGAGCGTTTCTGAGCGTTTGAGTGCCGCGTTTCCGTGCGCTATTGTGCGGCACGCAATTGTACGGCTTTTAGTAAACATGCCCCTAAGTACCACATTTCGCTTAAAATACCTTGGTAGTCCTCTGACTTCATGATTCCTTTAATACATTCCAGACCTCCAGTTCCCGAGGCAGCAAAACAGCCTCACAACATTATGGAACCTCCACCATATTTAACTATAAGAAGGGTGTTTTGTTTTGTTTTTTTTCCTTATAAGCTTCATTTCTTCACCTGCAAATGTATTGCTCCCTCACTTGGTTTGCAGCTTATCGTGCTGTGAGGGCTTGTGTGCATCAGTGATGTTGAGAGCTAAACTATCGGTAGTTTAACTACTGGCAGGGTCTCCCAAGATGGACAGGTCTCAGCTGAGGTGCCAAACCAAGACAAACCACCCATCTGGGCAGCAGCAGAATGGGATAGTGTTGACGGCGGAGGATCATATTTCTGTGACAACGGCAACACCACCACCACCAAACTTAAACTGCGCGGAAGAAAGGCCTGGCAATCTACTTCTGTATCTTGCCATGAAAACCCAATGGATAGTTACAACAAAACAAATTGTGCTGTAGTGCTGGAAGATGAGACCCCCAGGTCGGAAGGCACTCAACTAGCTACTGGGGAAGAGCTGAAGACTTTTCAGAGTAAAGCCAGCATTTATGATGTGGTTGGATCAAAGCCCTTGGGATGTTTGACTACTGATGTAGCTGTGCATGAAATGAGAGTCAGGAGCTGTAAAGATGTCTTACACATTGGAACATGGAACGTACGAAGCATGAACCAAGGGAAGTTGGAGGTGGTCAAGAATGAAATGAAACGTGTACAACTTGATCTGTTGGGTGTCAGCGACCTGAAATGGACTGGCATCGGGCACTTTGCATCAGATGATCACATGGTCTACTATGCTGGAAATGAAAGACAAAGAAGAAATGGTGTTGCATTTATAATAAATAAGAAACTTGCAAGAACTGTAATGAAATACAATGCAGTCAGCGAACGCTTAATCTCTATTCGTCTGCGAGGAATGCCTATCAACACAACTATAATTCAAGTATATGCCCCAACAACAGCTGCAGAAGAGAATGAAATTGAAGAGTTCTATGAACAAGTACAAGCTGAAATTGACAAAACATGCAAACAGGATATCCTGATAGTCATGGGTGATTGGAACGCAAATGTTGGCAACAAAGAAGAAGGCAAAGTAGTTGGAAAATATGGACTTGGCAACTGAAATGAAGCTGGAGAAAGACTGATAGAATTCTGCAAGACCAACGATCTATTCATCTCAAACACCTTCTTCCAGCAACACAAGCGGCGACTGTACTCATGGACTTCACCCAATGGATTGTATAAAAATCAAATTGACTACATCTGTGGAAATCAACGATGGAAAAGCTCTATAACATCAACAAAGACAAAACCTGGAGCTGACTGTGGTACAGATCATCAACTACTAGTATGCAAACTCAAGCTAAAGTTGAAAAAAAGCAAACCACTCATTAATGCAGCAAAATATGACCTTGAGAATATACCACTGGAATTTAAAGACTGCCTGCAAAATCGATTTGCCTCTTTACATACAAATGACAGAGCTCCAGAAGAGTTATGGAATGACATCAAGAAGGTTGTGTTGGAAGAAAGCGAGAAGTCTCTACAAAAGGTGAAAAAGAAAAAACAGCCAAAATGGATGACGGAAGAAACTCTGAAAATTGCCCAGAAACGCAGAGAAGCTAAAGCCAGAGGAGAAAGAAAGACAATCACAGAACTCAACAGAGATTTCCAAGTGCAGCAAGACAGGACAAGGAAAAGTACTACAATGACACATGCAAGGAAATAGAAGCAGAACTATTAGAGGAAGAACAAGATCGGCTTTCCTAAAGCTACGAGAGTTAAAGAAAACATTCCAGCCTTGAATCGGAATGTTACAAGATGCTCAAGGTTCTTTGTTGAATGATGCTGAGAAATTCAAGAAAAGATGGAAGGAATATACAGAGTTTTTATATGATAAAGATCAAGTGGACCAACAGCCGTTTCAACCTGTACCTTATGATTGGGAACCATTGGTGATGAAAGAAGAAGTTGAAGCAGCTTTGAAAGCCTTATCAAAGAACAAAGCACCAAGCATTGATAGCATTCCCATAGAAGTATTACAGCAATCTGATGCAGCTGTTACCGTACTTACAAGGCTCTGCCAAGAAATATGGAAGACAACATCATGGCCAACTGACTAGAAAAGATCTGTGTTTATACCAATACTAAAGAAAGGTGATCCAACTGACAGTGGAAATTATCACACAATCGTTCTGATCCCACATGCCAGATTATTCAAAAGAGATTACAACCATACCTGGAACAAGAACTACCTGAAGTGCAGGCAGGGTTCAGGAAAGGGCGAGGAACGAGAGACATCATGCGGATGTGAGATGGATCCTTGAAAAGACTAAAGAATACCAAAAGGATATCTATTTGTGCTTTATTGACTATAGCAAAGCTTTTGACTTTGTAAACCATGAGAAACTCTGGGCCACATTAAGAAGCATGGGTATACCAGAACACCTGATCGTACTCTTGCACAATCTGTACATTGATTAAAAACAACAGTTCGAACGGAACAAGGAGAAACAGAATGGTTTAAAATAAGCAAAGGTGTAAGACAAGGCTGCATACTTTCCCCCTACCTGGTTAATTTATATGCAGAACAAATCATCAGAGAAGCATGATTGTATGAAGACAACAGAGGTGTGAAGATTGGTAGAAGACTCATCAACAACCTTCGCTATGCTGATGATACCACATTACTGGCTGAAAGTGAAGATGATCTGAAACATTTGCTTCTCACAATCAAAGAACATAGTCTCAAAATGGGCCTGCACCTTAATGTAAAGAAGACAAAGATCATGACAACTGGTATAATCAACAGGTTCATCGTTGAAGGAGAAGAAATTGAAATCGTGAACAACTTTAACCTACTTGGATCAACTATCAATAAAGAAGCAACAAGCAGTCAAGAAATCAGACGACACATTGCTCTTGGCAGAATGGCTATGAAAGACCTAGATAAGATTCTCAAGAGCAGAGATGTCTCTCTCCATACAAAGATTTGACTTGTTCAAGCCATGGTATTTTCAATAACATCATATGGATGTGAAAGCTGGACAGTGAAAAAGATAGACAGGAAGAAAATTGATGCCTTTGAATTATGGTGCTGGCGGCGAATACTGTGTATACCATGGACTTCCTGAAGAACAAACCAGTCGGTACTAGAGGAGATCAAACCTAAGCTTTCTTTAGAAGCTCAGATGACAAGACTTTGACTTTCATAATTTGGACACATCATGCGAAGAGAGAGATCATTAGAGAAAGACATCATGCTTGGCAAAATAGAAGGTCAACGCAAAAGAGGAAGGCCAGCAATGAGATGGATCGAGACAATAACAGCAGCTACGGGTACCAGTCTGTCAACAATGAGCCACCTGACTGAAGACCGAACACAGTTTAGGATAGCTAGCCAGAGGTTCGCCATGAGTCGACTCCGACTCGATGGCACTTAACAACAACAACAAATGTATTGCTGGTCTGCATTGCCAAAGAGCTCAGGTTTGGTTTCATCTGTCCACAGAACATTTTCTCAGAAGGATTGTAGTTTCTCAAGGTGGGTTTGGGCAAAGATCAAATGTGCTTTTTAATGTCTGTCTTTGAGCAGTGGGATCCTCCTTTATCTTTACCCATGAACAGGGAGGAGTGGCTCAGTGGTTGGGACAGGTTACCTCAGGCCAGAAGGCTGGGGGCTCAATTCCCACATGGGGATAAGCAACCTCGGGCCAGAGGGACTGGGGTCTCCAGTCCTATGGCCACTCCCTGTGGCCTTGGGCAAGCCACTTAACCCTCCACTGCCTCAGGTACACTTAGATTGTGAGCCCTTCAGGGACAAGGGAATAAAAAAAAAGTACTTGTTAGTGTACATGTAAACCACACTGATTCTAAAGAGCATGGTATACATAAAAAATAAATAAATGAAACTGCAGTTGAAACCATTGCTCCAGGTCAGCCTTAAGCTCTTTGGATATTGTACATGGTGGGTTCCCAGCAGGGCCAGTGCTAGGGTTTCTAGCACCTCCCTGCAACATATAAATTGGCACTCCTCCCTCATTATTATTATTAATGTTGGTTGCACCCTACCCTCCATTTTCCCAAAACTGTTTTGTGAACTCTTTTCAAGCGATATTAGTATGTCTCCTTCAAATCCAGTGTTGTAAGAAAATTGCAGCGAAAGAGCAATTGCATAGCCAAAATAAAAATACTTAGCAGTAAATACTTAGCATCATACAAACAGGCTGCATTAGTCCAAAATAAAAAGGATTCTGGTCATCTCACTAACAACAACATAAACATTCTCCAGTGCCAGGCATATTATGAACTAATATAAAACACTGCAAAAGTCACTGAAGATCTACAAGACTAAATCTACCATACCATACCAGCATACACTTCCAAACTCATACAAAAGCTCAGAAAAAAGCAGCACTATAAACACTGTAATCGGCCCCAAAACCTCCATACAGCTATTTGAAAAGCTGTACAAGTCAAATTACTACAGTACAGATCCCTACGTACAAACTCCATGTTAACAGAAAACCTGGCCTTGCTCACACAATCAAAACACAGACCCTCACCAAGTACAGAATAAGTGACCACAACCTAAAGTAAAATAAAAATATGTAGACAAAAATTAAAAAGAAACCCCATGAAGCCAGACTCTGCATGCGGTGCCACACCAGATAAGAGATGCAGTTCCCCATTCTGTGTGAAATATAGATAGCACAAAGTCCAATCACTAAACTGAAAATAAAATTATTTTTTCTACCTTATAAGAACATAAGATATGCCATACTGGGTCAGACCAAGGTCCATCAAGCCCAGTATCCTGTTTCCAACAGTGGCCAATCTAGGTCATACGTACTGTGGCAAGGTCAGCCATCCAGAGCATGGGGGAGGTTAAAAGCATAAGGAATTCACCCTGATCAAGGGGCCTCTGTTAGGTGTGCAGGATCAGAAGGCCAGAGCCACGTTTCAAAAGCAGAAAACCCCCAGCTGGAATAGGTTTCAGGAAATGCTTGATAGAGTAAGGGGGGAGATTGCAAGCACGAGGACCAAAGCCCTTACTCTAACTAGCCCTTACTCTGATTATTCTGAGTTCAGAAGGCAGGGAGATTACAAACACTTGGGAGAGAAAGAGGTGGGGTTGGATCCCAGTGAGTATAAACCCTGGTTAGATTATGGAGGGAGGAGGAGCAGCAGAGGAAGCCAGAGGAGCAGCGGAGGAAGCAAGAGAAGCAGCAGATGCAGCAGATGGGGAGAGGAACAGAGTCCAGAGCAGCAAGGATGATGGAATGCTGGAGAAGCCAGAGCAGGTGCTAACTCCTGGAGAAGGACTGAGCTACCCAGAGCCGAGAGAGCTGTTTTTCCTGAATCAGGTTGGCAACAGGGGTGGAAGCCAGGAAGTGGAGAAGCTTTCAGACCACCAGAGAGATTGTCAGCTGAGCAGTCTGATCAAGTGAGTGAGTCAGAGCCCATGCAATTGGGAGAACCAGAGCCAGAGGTGGGGGAAGAAGATATGTGTATGGATTGTTCTTTATGTCAAGCTTTAGAATTGAAGTGTTGAAGAAGAGCCAGCCTTGAAAGAATTGTTCCTCTTGCAAACGGTAACCTTAAAGCATAAGCAGTAAGGAGATAAATTCCTGTGTGTTTTGGAAAGAGAATTTACTGCCACATAAGCTTGTAAAGGAAGCTGTGTTCATGCCTGATTATCAGCTGTGTTAGAACTCTGCAACAGCAAGAAAGCTAATTGGCTGCTTTAAGAGTTTGTGCTTTGCTCCTGTTTTATATAAAAAGCCTGCTAAGAGTTTTGAGGACATTTTGAATGCTTATTTCATATTCACCTGGAAGTGCAGCCCAGAGAATTGAGGCTGAGTGAAGATAAACTGCCATAGGAGAATTAACCTTGTTTTCTTTGTGCTATGATTAACAAAGGACTATAAGGAAAGTCACACACTGTTATCTGTGAAAAGGCTAAGATTCTACATTTAAGAGGACTTTGAAAAGCCATTGTTGAGTTCTGTTTGTTTTTGCCACCAGTTTGCTGAACCTTAAGCAAAAGCCTATAATGTATCCTGTTAATGGAACCTTGAACCTGATCTGTTCTCTTGTGTTTAAAATAATTTTTTTCTGTCATAAGCCTATCCTTCGGTTTGCCTCAACTATAATCATTTTTACTGGAAGCATAAATATAGCTGATAGAAGAAGGATACATCAACCACCACGCCCTCAACAACTAGAGACTAGAGGTTTTGGCATTGTGCTTGTGACAGTACCTATCAGTTTCCCCAAAAGACAGAGGTTCCACAATGCTTGTACTGGGTCAAGCATTGATATCCTGTGTCCCTTCTTAATAATGGTTTATGGACCTTTCCTCAAGGAACCTTTTTTAAATCCAGCTACACTAACAGCCTTTACTACATCCTCTGGTAACAAATTCCAGAGTTTGATTACACGTTGAGTGAAAAAATATTTTCTTTTATTAGTCTTAAATAGTTTACCCTGTAGCTTTGTTGTCTTACGATTTTTGATCATGCTGGTCCCGATCTGAGGTTTCTGTTTTCCTCTGTCTTCTCTTAGCTGTCTTTCTATGGTCTATAGTCCATCTGCCATTTCTTGTCTCTCCTTTTGCTTTCTTCATTTTCTTCCATCAGCCTATTCCTGTCCCAGTAACCCTCCCCAGTATCAGCCCCCTTTACAGCCTCCCCTCCCAGTGTCAACCCCCTTGCATTCCCAACACTGCCACTGGTGTCTATTCCCTTCTAGTCCTCCTCCTTCTCCATCATACAAATACCATCATCCAAATACCATCCCAGATATCAGCGAACATCCAGTCCCAGTGCCCCATCCCATATCAGTTCCCTTCCAGTCACCCTCTCCTCTGTCCATTCACCTTACAGTGCCGTTCCCAGTTGTCAGCTCCCTTCCAGTCCCATTCCCAGGTGTCAGCTCCCTTCCAGACCCGCCTTTCCCCTCTTTTCCGTTCCCTTCCAAACCCCAATGTGAGCTCCCTTCCAGCCCCCACCTTCCCCCCTGTCAGTTCTCTTCCAACCCCCTTCCAGCTACCTTCCAGCCCCAACCTCGTGTCTGCTCCCTTCCAACCCCCCCATATCTGCTCCCTTCTAGCTCCCCCATGTCTGCTCCCTTGTAGCCCCCCATGTCTGCTCCCTTCCAGCTCCCCAGTGTCTGCTCCCTTCCAGCCCCCTCAGTGTCTGCTCCCTTCCAGCTTCCTCCCCATGTCTGCTCCCTTCCTGCTCTCCCCATGTCTGCTCCCATCCAGCTCCACCCAGTGTCTGCTTCTTTCCAGCTCCCCCTCCTGTGTCTGCTCCCTTCCAGCCCCCAAGTCTGCTCCCTTCCAGTCCTCCGTGTCTGCTCCCTTGTAGCCCCCCATGTCTGGTCCCTTCCAGTCCCCCATGTCTGCTCCCTTGTAGCTCCCCATGTCTGCTCTCTTCCAGCTCCCCATTTCTGCTCCCTCCCAGCTCCCCAGTGTCTGCTCTCTTCCAGCCCCCCATGTTTGCTCCCTTCCAGCTCCCCCCATGTCTGCTCCCTTCCAGCTCTCTCGTGTCTGCTGCCTCCCAGCTCCCCCCTGTCTGCCCCTTTGTAGCCCCCCCCCATGTCTGCTCCCTTCCAGCTCCCCCTCCTGTATCTGCTCCCTTCCAGCTCCCCACCATGTCTGCTCTCTTCCAGCTCCCCCTGTGGCTGCTCCAACTCATCCTTCAAAAAAGAAAGCAGCCATGGGAACCAGCCATGGTCTGGAAAACAAGAGCAAGATGTATATGCTTATATTCATAGACATATCAGCAGCCTTTGACTCAGTGCACCACCCCACACTCTTAGAGCGACTTGAGTCCATAGGCATTACAGGGACCCCACTAAAATGGTTCTCCTCCTACATAACCAACAGATTGCAACAGGTCCAATTCAACAATGACAAAGCAACCCCTTTCCCTCAAACACAAGGCATTCCACAAGGCTCCACCCTCTCCTCCCTCCTATTCAACTTATATCTACAACCAGTATGCAAGATCTCCAGGGCCATGACATCAACTACCATATTTACGCAGATGACCTAATGCTTTATACGCAACTAGACATAAACAACCCAAACCTCAGCAAGCTTGAAAAATGCCTTTTCGATCTGCAAATCTGGCTTCAACGCAATAACATGTCCATTAACCACAAGAAAACAGAAGCAATGTGTATCTCCAGGAAACCGGGATTTGAACCCCCAACAACGGTCACCATGAACAATAACAACTACAACATCAAGACAGAAATAAAATATTTGGGAGTGATGCTTGACAGCAACCTTAATATGGACAAGCACCTTCGAATTACCAATCGGGCTATTTTCCACAAATTAAGAGTATTGCAGCCCCTACGTAACATCCTCGATCATGCCGACTTCAGATCTGTCACTCAAGCCCTCATCATCCCACACCTAGACTATTGCAATGCCATACTGTAAGGCCTGCCAAGAAAAACTATAAATATTCTGCAAATGGCACAAAATGTCGCTGCCAGAATCATTATGCAAAAAGGACTCTCTGACCACATTACACCTGTTCTAATCGAGCTACACTGGCTCCCCATCACGGCCCGCATCCAATACAAAATGTTAGTCACTACCTTCAAACTCATCCATAATGTAGCACCCTCGCATCTCAACAGCTTAATATCCAATCTCCCCAACAACAGAAGTAGAAGAACAGCAAACCTCAATACCCTCTGTCTCCCGAAGTGCATCAGAAAGGTTAATGCTTGTACCAGTAACAGGGCTTTCTCATTTATAGCCCCAGCACTCTGGAACCGGTTACCAAGTGATCTGCGTGCAAACTGTGATCTGAAAGACTTCAGAAAAAAACTTAAGACGCACCTCTTCCAATCACATTTCAATTTAACCTCATGAAATTCACTCAGTCATGTGCAAATATGTAGTTTGCTCCAGTGTGAGGTCCTAAAGTCAGCAATGTGTAAATATGTATATAAGTACCATGTGTAAATATGTATATAATGTACCCTGTGTGAAGTCTTAACATCAATCAAATGTAAATCTGTAACCATACCTTTGCTGTGTTCTACCTCCTCCTCCCTAATCGCAATGTACATATCCCTAATTACTGGCCCGTACAGCCAATCTCACCATGTATAGCAACCGCTGCTGATCACTGGAAGCAGCGGGATACAAATGTACGCTAAATAAATAAATAAATAAATAAATTTCTCTGTTCCCACGTCTCTGCTATCATTCACACTGCTCGGTCGTGGAATTTTTAAAGGCAATAATAAGCATTTTCTGTTTATTACGAGAAACAGGAAATATTTGTTACTGCTGCAAACACCGCGGCCCAGCAGCTCAAAAGATAGCAGAGCCTCAGGTACAAAGAAATGTTCCCTTAGCTGCTTTCTTTTTTGAAGAGGTGGGAGGCAGGTGGCTAGCAATGAAGCCCCCCTGCCACGTTTACCCGGCTTACCGGGTAGCGCCAGCCCTGGTTTGCAGCAACCTTTGAAGATTTCTTGGATTAACTTTCCCCTTCCCACCATGTCCTGGGAGGTTCTTGACAGTTCCATGAGCAGAAAACTTCTTAATAACATTGCAAACTGCAGACACAGGAATTCCAAGGTCTTTAGAGATGGCCTTGTACCCTTTTAAAGTTTGATTTTTGGTGATAATGGCTCTTCTGATGGTTTCAGGCAGCTCTCATGTCTTCACCATTGTGAAAATGGAAAAGAGAGTGAATGTGGCCATTTTAAACATTAGAGTCATCATTCATTGGTTGATTCAAGTCATATGAGTACTGACAATTGATCACAGGTGAGTCTAATTTTACTACAATGGGAATCTTTATCTGGGGCAAGTTATCTCAGGTCAGAGGGCCAGATGTTCAAACCCCACTAACGGACAGCAACCTTGGACCAGAAGGACTGGGTTTGTTGTCCCACAGGTGCTCTTTGTGGCCTCGGGCAAGCCATTTAACCCTTCATTGCCTCAGGCATAACACATAGATAGTGAGCCCTTCAAGGACAAGGGAAAAATATATATACAGTACCTGAATGTAAACCGCCTTGACTAGTAGAAAAGTATATAAGCCTAGTTAAATAAATAAATCTTTATTTTGCACTTGATATACCGCCTAAGGTGGTTTACATTAATAGTAAAACACTGCAATAGTGTCAGAAAGGGAGAGGAATGCCATTCGTTGATAGGACAGAGGAAAATTGTCAGGCTTGAGAATAGAGAGAAGGCAAGACAATTAGGATAGAGTGAGGGAGACAGGACAGGATAGTCAGGGTAATCTATCTTGGGAGAGTGGAAGTTTGAAGGCCAGGCGGAAGAGGCAAGTCTTTAATAAGGGAGGAGTGGTCTAGTGGTTAGGACAAGGTACTTCAGGCCGGAGGGCTGGTGGTTCAAGTCCCACTGGGGGACAGCAATCTCAGGCCAGAGGGACTGGGATTTCTAGTCCCGTAGGCACTCCTTGTGGTCTTGGGCAAGCCACTTAACCCTCCATTGCCCATGTTCCCTGTAAGTATTAGCATATGTGTCTCATATCCCCTTGTGTTAAATGTATCCCTCAATTGACCGCTTTGACCCAGTGAAAAGCGGGATATAAGTACAGCTAAATAAATAAATTTAGTGTTGCTTTAAATCTTTGGAATGTGGTTCTTCTGTTCAGACTGATTTTAATTGTTTATAAGGGTGCCAAGAATCATGTCCTGGCAATGTCCCAGTTTTTATACTATTTCTGGCTATTTCCTTTTTAAATTGGTCTTGTTGTGTTTGAGTCTTATATGTGTCAAATATGTGTGCATTTCTCTGGCCACTTTTGTTTCGGAGATATTGGACATTAAGGGGTTGAACTGCAAGGGTGCTAATACTGTTGACCACAACTGTAAATGTTTAAGGAATCTGTGTGGAGGGGGTGGTCACAAGAGCTAATAGGCCTGATATTTAAAGAGATTAATGAGGTTAGCAGACCCCCTAACCATGTTAATCCCCTAGGCTGGGATATTCAGCGGCATTAACAGTATCACCACTGCCCGGCTAGCTTCATGGCAATCTAGGCAACCTGGATAATCAATGCCAGGACCACTGTTCCCTCTAAGCTGTGCGCGTGTGCGCGCGCACACACCTCACCGAGCGAGCGCACATACTTTACAACAGAGCGCACAAAAATTATGGTTCTGATTCTGATAGAAAACAGCACAGACATCTTAAAATTTAAAAGTTGTTGTGTATTTATGGTTTTCAAAAGTTCTACAATATTTTCTAGTGCAACCAATGTGGTGTACATACTATATTCTGACGTGTAGTCAAATTTTAAAGAATATAACTCTGAGTGTCATTATGTGGCGCACAAAAATTTAACCTTCCTTCAAAAGCTGCACAGCTGATATTTTATGTGCACACAGCCTACAGAAAATTAGAGGGAACATTGGCCAGGACCTAGATATGGCCTCAGCATTGAATATTCAGGTCTAAAGTTGAGCAGCAGTTAACTGCCACCGCTGCATATAGGGTCCAATATTTGTAAAGCTTCCCCACATCTATTAAACCTTCACAACTGTAATCATTGAACTTCAGGACCTTTTTTGGAAAAAAATATTGTTCATGTGTCAAAGTGTCCTTAAACAAAATTATACCAGAAAAACAAACTGCTAAAAAGGCAAGGCTGGCTGCAAACAAAACTAGGTCACACATCATGTGAAGTTCAACCCAAGAAAAGTATATGAATCAATAATATTGTTGGCATTCATCACATTCATTTAGAAAAGATTATTGTAGCTCCCCAGGGCCGGAAGACCCACTGTGCAAACCATGCACTTGTACGGGGCAGCAGCCGTAGAAGGGCAGCACGGTCTGCACAGTGAGCCAGGCAAGTGAGCAGCGGGCAGCACAGTGGACAAGAGGTTGAAAGCAGCATGGGGGTTTGAAGACTGTACGTGTATGCATGGGCTTCAAAACCCTGCGCTGATTTTTAGGGGCATTTCCACCCTCCAATGCAATCAGTTTGAGCCATGCAGTTCAAGCGACATGCAGAGAGTAGATCCGAGTAACTCAAGCTACATGTGCAATGCAGAGCTGATCACTTTAGAGGTCCAAAATAGCCTTAAAAATCAGCGCGGGGCTTTAGATCCCAAGCACACGTGTACAGGCTTCAAAGCCCCATGCTGCTTTATACTTTTGTCCATCATGCCACCCTGAAGCGAAAGAAATCTGATAAGATGGTGAGTGCTGGCTGCAGGAGGGAGGGGGAGAGGGACATGAGAGAGAGAGAAATCAGGTGCTGGCTGCAGGGGGGGGGGGGGGGGTGTGGGAAGAATGAGAGAGAGACGGGGCAGCACAATAATGACTTCCACAGAGCAGCTAAAAGGTAGCACCAGCCCTGTAGCTCCCACATGCTCATAAACCAATCATTGGAGCAAAAAAGCATTCTTTATAAAGCAATGCAGTAGCCCATCCTTTATTTTTTTTTTAAGTGCCATCAAGTCAGTGCTGACTCCTGGCAACCCAGCAGCTCCTGGGTTTTCTTGGCAAGGTATGGCTGGTAGTAGACTGCCAGGGCTTTTCTTCTGAGATAATGGAGGGTAAAGTGACTCGCCCAAGGAGTGCCAATGGGAATCAAACCCTGATCGCTTAGGTACTAGGCTATTTCTCCATTCCTAGTCCATCCTTGGGATAAAAACATTCCTCATGAGACAATGTGGCAAAAATAAAGGAGAAAAACACTGAAGTCCAAATCATCACAGCAGTTGTCCCAGCCACAATATCGCTGTAGAGATCTTGCCACGATTGTTGTGCATGAAGTTACAAGCAACCATGATTACAATCCATCCACAATTAAAGCAATCTGTTGCAAATAAATTCTTTATTGACACCAACCATGATGCCACAGGGTGTTTCAGCGCATCAGCACCTGCGACGGGTCAAATTAATTCTAAAATTGCAAAAAAAAGTGAAACTTAGAAGCAAACCCCACCACAATGAACATAAAATTATCATAAAAACAAGCAGAGCATGTGAAAACTTAGATTTTGCAATGAAGTGCTATTGCCAGACAGCACATTCAGAAACTTTATGCTAGCCAAACCCTTAATGCTTTTCTATGATGTCATATACAAATTTTGGAAGCCCTGTTCATGCTTTGGACATGTGAAAACAGGCATAAAGATGTCTCCAGAACCATTTTAGAAGCCAGCTCTAGGGGCATCCGTGTCTTAACAGGGGCATGGTGGAGCTGTGGTCAGGGCATGCGCAAGCTCCTGGACTTCCTCACCTGATCTCAAACATTCTGACTTGCTCTAGGCACGAACAGACACTTTCAGATGTGAGTGATAGCAGCAGGAGGACTTGAACCCTCACTGTCCTGTTCTAGTTGCTCCAACCATTAGGCTATCCTAGGCACCTAGGTTTTTTGCATATGGTTCTGGGGATGTGTATGTAGATGTGTCTCACCCCCCCCCCTCACCTCCCCCCCTTTACCTATAGACAACCATATCAGGCATGTCCACGTTTGTGAAATCGTGTCTGCACCTGGACGTGCCTACTTTTTTTTTTTTATATGTTCAGGCTTAGACATCCTAGATTGCACTTGGACATCCCTTCTAAAATTCCCCTCAGAGTGTATATCATTGGCATTTAAAGAAACAGTGCCCGCATATCGCCAACCCTACTGTACCCTGTCCGAAGTTCCAAACTTTCAAAAATACTCTAACAGCTGCATCTTGTGGAATATTGATATAAGGTGCTTCATTGTCAGCTGTAACCAACAAAATATTGGTCAAGGGACCTATAAACGTTTCTAGTTGATTTATAATATTAGTGGACTCTCTCACATAGGATGGTAAACTTGAGAAAAAAGATCTTAAACATTTATCAACAAAACTGCACAGGGGCTCATATAAAGAGCTCTTTGATGAAATAATAGGGTGCTCTAGTGGATCCTGAAGGATTTTATGTACCTTTGATAATAGATGGATTGATGGGATGGTCAACATACAAACATTCAAATACTTTCAGCATCAAAAAGCCTTTACATAACCTCTTGTTCAATAGTGTGACCATTTCTTTAAAGACCGTGGTAGGTTCTTGTGGCAGACATTTATAAAAAGATCCATCAGATGACTGGTGCATAACCTCCTGCAGATATCTTTCCCTGTCTATAACCACGATACAGCCACCTTTATCTGCAGCTTTAAGAACAATGTCCGAGTGATTTTGAAGAGATTTCAAAGCAATACATTCCTGATGAGATAAACTGGAAAATTTACATTTGTATCTCTTTTCACCAAACACAAAAATAGGTGTGCGTGGAGATTAGGCACGGCCTTGAGGGCCATATGTCTGTTAGAGAATAGTATGACATTCACTGGTCCCTGTGCTGATCTAGAAGCCACTAGTTATGTAGACTCTGGGGCAGATGTAACTGACGCACCTATAGTAGAACACATCGATATGCATCTGTTTTATAATGTAACACATATGTGCACCTCAATTTATAAAACAGGCCGCACACAGGTTCATGGAGATGCATGTCAGCTACCTGGAAAGTTACAAAATTACCCTCCACATATGCATAAAAAGTCTTCTGTAAAATTACCTCACGTGTAAAAGTGCTCACGGTGCAATTAGGTAGTATTTGTATGCAACTTCAAAGAGGCCGTGTTCAGGAGAGGAGTTTGGATGGAACATGATTTATGTGCTAACACTTACACCTGCTCTTGAACAGGTGTAAATGTCCCACGGCTTCGATTGAGCCAGCATTTCTGCTCCTTATTTTGCAGTCCGATGCCTAGTGACATTACCGCAAGATTACTGCTAGTGGCTACAGGGCCTCCGGCACCATTTTGGAACCTCTGACCGTCCCAGCAGGAGTGAGTAGGGATTGTTTCTATTCCAGCAGACATCAGGGTCCCAATAAGATTGGGGATTGAAATTGTGGAGGGAGGGGTCTGCCGAGGGGGGAGGTTGGCCTCATGCTGGGGGGATTGCTTTTGGGAGAGATCAGATGCTCTGATGGGTAGGAAAGATTGAATGTATTGGGAGGGATTGCCTGCCAGCAATGTTCCCTCTAATTTTCTGTAGGCTCTGTGCGCATAAAATATCAGCTGTGTGCAGCTTTTGAAAGAAGGTTAAATTTTTGTGCGCCACATAACGACACTCGGAGTTATATACTTTAAAATTTGACTACACATCAGAATACAGTATGTACACCACATTGATTTTAATCAAATTAAATGAAAATGGATGATTACTAAATGAAGCGGGAAATTTCTAGTAATTACAATCATAACTTTTAAATTTTAAGACGTCTGTGTTGTTTTCTATCAGAATCAAAGCTGTAATTTTTGTGCGCTCTGTTGTGAAGTATGTGCGCTCGCTCGGCGAGGTGTGTGCGCGCGCACACGCGCACACCTTAGAGGGAACAGTGCCTGCCAGGGGTGATATGGAGGGGACTGGATGGCTGCACTGTTAAATGGGCGAGGGACTGAGGTTGGGGATGTGATTAGAGAGAGGAAGATCAAGGTCAGAGTGTATCTGGGGGGCAGGCTGACCTTAACACTGACAGCTGTCCCTTTCAGCAGGCACTTGTACATGCCTCGGGACAGCTGTAAATACTGAGATCCATCATTTGCCCTGAGAATATTCCCTGGGTGAAATGTTCTAAAATGGCATTTGTGCATATATGGATGTGTAAATCCTGCTATTTAGACATGGTGATACTGCTACAATATTCTCCATAGGGGCCTCTGTGTCTTTATCGAACAAGCTAAAAATAGGCCCCATGTAGCTTTTACCCTCGAACTTCTGTAGCTCAGCTCTTCCCTTATCTGACCATCATCTTTTAAGCTTCACTCTTCATCACCTGCCGCCTCAACCTCGTCCTGTCTCCTCCAACCTATTAAGAAATCTTCATGCTATTGACCCTTTGGTTTTCTCTTCCACTGTTTCTTCATCTCTTTCCTCTATCTCATCTAAGTCTGTTGACGAGGCAGTAGCTTCCTATAACACTGCACTCTCCTCTGCTCTGGATGCTTTCGCTCCGCCCATGCCACGTCCTGTGAGGCGTTCTGCACCCCAGCCCTGGTTTTCATGCACTACCCGCTATCTACGTTCCTGTGCCCATTCTGCTGAGCGTGCTTGGCTTAAATCCTGCTCCCTTGCAGACTTTTTACACTTCAAATTCATGCTTGTCTCTTTCCAGTCAGCCATGGCTCTTGCCAAACAAGACTACTATGTCCATCTGACTAACTCTCTTGCCTCTGACCCTCGCCGTCTCTTTACTACTCTCAGTTCTCTCCTCAAAGTGCCCCTGCCTCTGATCCCTCCCTCCCTTTCTGCCCAAACCCTGGCTATTTTCATGACAAAATCCACAAGATCACCCTCCAATTCCCCAGAAAGTCAGCTACTTTCCCTCCTCCCCCTCTTCACTTCCAACCTTCCCCCCCCCCTCACCTCTGCTACCCTCTCTTCCTTTCCTGTGATCTCTGAAGAGGAAACTGCACACCTTCTTTCTTCCTCCAAACTCACCACCTGCTCCTCTGATCCTATCCCCACCCGCTTCCTAAGCCCCATCTCCTCCACCGTTGTCCCTTCCATCTCTCATATTCTCAAGCTATCGCTCTCCATGGCAACTGTCCCTGCAGCCTTTAAGCATACTGTAGTTTCACCTCTCCTCAAGAAACCCTCACTTGATCTCACGTGTCCTTCTAATTATCGACCCATCTCCCTCCTTCTCTTCATTTCTAAACTACTTGAACGCGTGGTTCACCGCTGCTGCCTCAACTTCCTCTCCTCTCATGCCCTCCTGTATCCTTTACAGTTTGGCTTTCGTCCTTTACACTGTACTGAAACGGCTCTTGCCAAAGTGTCCAGTGATTTGTTCCTGGCTAAATCCAAGGGCCTTTACTCTGTCCTCATCTTTCTTGACCTCTGCTGCTTTTGACACTGTTGACCACAACCTTCTCATCGATACCCTGTCTTCGCTTGGTTTTAAGGGCTCCGTACTATCCTGGTTCTCCTCCTATCTCTCCCATCGCTCTTTCAGTGTTAATTTTGGTGGGTCCTCCTCTTCTGCTATCCTGCTCTCAGTTGGTGTACCCCAAGGATCTGTCTTGGGTCCGCTCCTTTTCTCTCTTTATACCCAGTCCCTTGGTGCGTTCATCTCTTCCCATGGCTTTCAGTACCATCTTTATGCCGATGACTCCCAGATCTACCTCTCTATGCCTGAAATCTCTACAGCAATGTAGACCCGGATCTCTGCCTGCCTTTCTGACATTGCTGCTTGGATGTCTCACCGCACCTTGAAATTGAACATGGCTAATACTGAACTTCTTATCTTTCCCCCTAAAACCTCCTCTCCTCTCCTCATCCTACTTTCTCATTCTAGGTGGACAACTCTCTACTTCCTGTTTCCTTGGCTCGCAATCTTGGGGTCGTCTCTGACTCCTCTCTCTTCTTCTCCACACACATTCATCTGATAGTTAAGATCTGCCATTTCTTTCTCTATAACATCAACAAAATCTGCCCATTCCTTTCTGAACACACTACTAAGATGCTTATCAACTCCTTAATCACCTACCGTCTTGACTACTGTAACCTATTCCTTGCTGGTCTCCCTTTGAATCATCTCTCTCCCTTTCAGTCTGTTCAACACTCTGCTGTGCGGCTAATCTTCCGCCAGCCTCATAATGCCCATATTACCCCTCTTCTCAAGTCACTTCATCCAGTTCAAACTTCTCCTGCTGACCTCTAAATGCATTCACTCTGCAGCTCCTCACTACCTTTCTTCTCTTATCTCTCCTTACACCCCCCCTCGGGAGCTCTGCTCTTCTGGCAAACTGCTTCTATCTGTGACCTTCTCTTCTATTGCTAACTCCAGACTTTGCTCCTTTCATCTTGCTGAACCTTATGCCTGGAACAAACCACCTGTGTCTGTACGCCAGGCACCTTCTCTGATCCTCTTCAAATCCAGGCCGAAAACTCACCGCTTTACTGCTGCTTTTGGATCTTGACTCACCTATCTCTTTGTTTCTTTACCTTTCCCCCCTGTTTTATCCCTGTCTATACCTTCTATGTTGTCTGTCTTGACTAGATTGTAAGCTCTGATAAGCAGGGACTGTCTCTTACATGTCTGTGCAGCGCTGCATATGACTTGTAGCGCTATACAAATGCTCAGTAGTAGTAGTAGTAGTAGTAACACATAGGCAATCTGTTATAAAATTGCCCTCATGTGCAATTATTGTCTGCACAAGAAATTATTTTGGCCCCTAGAAGGTTGTCAACAAAGAAGTTGAAGGTGATAGACTTTTATTCTGCTCATTTAAAAAGGGTGTGAGGACAGCAAACTGGCTTCAGAAAGACCCATGTTCACATCCCATTGGGACTCCCTGTGGACTTGAGCATGTCACTTAACCCTCCATTGTCTCAGGTGCAGGCTTAGATCGTAAACTCTCTAGGGACAGGGAAGTACCTGATTATGACTCACCTTGACCTCTACTTCTGGAAAGGTGGAAGTGGAGTGGGGTAGAAGCATCAATGGCTCCAGAAGAGAAGATAGCTGCAGTGCCTTTTTCATTGTATTGCCGCAGTTGCATGTCCCAGAGAAGGGTGGCGGCAGTGGCAATGGGCATGGGGACAGGAGCAGGGGGACATCTCATACCCTTGCACTGGCCTGAACAGGACTACTTTTACCAATGGGCAGCAGGGCAACTGCCCCTTTATTCCATAGGTAAAAGCGGCCTTGTGTGTATCCATTATTCATTTTAACACTCCATCCACCCCACAGTACTGATATAGCTGCTCCCATGTGGCATTCCCAAGGAAAGAAACATCAGGAGACAATCTCACATGTGTAGCATATGAATGGGAAAATAACACACCAAGAACAAAACTAAACCAATTGGTTGGTCAATGCAGTGCAACACTTATTCCAAGTACTATGCGTCAACAGGGGCAGGATCAAAGGGGACAGGCAGTTCTATTTACAAATAATTTCCTGCCCTTTATCATACATGTAAGCTTGTCCCAACCCTTAATCTCTTCCAACATAAGAACATAAGATATGCCATACTGAGTCAGACCAAGGTCCATCAAGCCCAGTATCCTGTTTCCAACAGTGGCCAATCTAACTCTTGCAATTTTCCACAATCCTCTTGGGTTTTTACAACTTTAAATAGTTTTGTGTCATCTGCAAATTTGATAACCTCACTCGTTATTCCCTTTTCCAGGTCATTTATGAATATGTAAAAAAACAGAGGACCCAGCACAGATCCCTGGGATACACCACTATTCACCTTTTTCCATTGGAAACATTGGCCATTTAGCCATGCCCTCTGCTTTCTATCTTTTAACCAGTTCTTGATCCACAGTAGTACACTGCCTCCTATCCCACGACTTTTTAGTTTTGCCAATGGTCTCTGATGAGGGACCTTGTCAAAGGTTTTCTGAAAGTCCAGAACACTATATCAACAGACTCACCTTTGTCTATCTGTTTATTCACACCTTCAAAAAAACATAACAGATTAGTAAGACAAGATCTTCCTTGTCTAAAGCCATGTTGGCTGTCTCCCATTAAGCCATGACTATCTACATGAAGAGTAATTTTGTTCTTTATAATGGTTGCTATCATTTTTCCCAGTACTGATGTCAGGCTCACCGGTCTGTAGTTTCCCGGATCACCCCGGAACCCTTTTTAAAAATTGGCGTTACATTGGCCATCCTCCAATCTTCAGGTATTACAAATGATTTTAATGATAGTTCACAGATTACTAATAGCAGGTCTGCAATCTCATATTTCAGTTCTTTCAACACCCTTGGATGTATACCATCCGGTCCAGGTGATTTGCTACTCTTTAGTTTATCAAATAGTTGTAATACATATCAATATTTCTTTCAATTCTTTCATAGTATCACCTTTAAATACCACTTCAGTCATGGGTAACATCCCTATATCCCTACATTGGCGATCCTCCAATCTTCAGGTATTACAAATGATTTTAATGATAGTTCACAGATTACTAATAGCAGGTCTGAAATCTCATATTTCAGTTTTTTCAACACCCTTGAATGTTTACCATCTGGTCCAGGTGATTTGCTACTCTTCAGTTTATGAAATAGTTGTAATACATCTTCCCGGTGTATTGATATTTCCCATCTGCCCCTGCAGGCTTAACAGAGACGCGAGGGAGACACTCTCCCTTCGTGTATCTGAAAGCTGGCACAGAGGGGCTCAGCCATCCCAGAGGGAGAGCTCAGCCAGGCAGAGGGGGCCCCGCGGGACACTCCATTCTGCCGCTGCCGTGGTGGCAGCAGCAGCGGCAGCGGTAGCAGCCAGCTTTTTTTTTTTTTACTTAATTTTGAAAAAAAGCAGAATGTTCTTTGCGCGGGGCCCCCTGAAACGCGGGGCCCTGTGCAAAAAACATTCTTGCTCAATGGACGGGCTGGCCCTGATGGCACCCACCTACACAGGGCTAGGCCACGGTCTGCTCTGGCCAGCTGCCACTGCCCCCTCCACCACCAGTATCCCTCAGCCACCATACTGACATGCCCTTCTGCTGGTGGAGCTGGTGGTGCGCAGTCTCAGGCCATCCAGTGTGCAGGTTGGTGGCTGCCTATGGTGCGGGTTCTGGGGTAGGGGTGCCTGCATAGATGTTCACGCTCCCCCCCAGCCCCGCCTGCCAATGTTCCGTGCCCTTGGGGGTAGCTGTTGGGTACTATCCCCTGTGACACATTGGGAAACACACTCATGCCCATGTTGGGCCTTCAGCAGTTGCTGTCTGGCTGCTCCACTGTTTCAGCATTTGTATGGGCCACCTAGGCATCACCCTAGTCTGCACTGTGGCCCAGCTGCACCACAGCATGTACCGCCTGCGGCCCTCTGTATCCCCTTCTCCGGCATTTGTCCAGTTGCCATTCCGACATGCCCGCCCAGATGTTGCGGGACATGTGCACACCATAGGAACCCTATCCGATGGTGGGGAAAACCCTCAGCAGCGCTATTTCACTGTAGGCTCATTCACCTTGTATGGGGACGGCGTATAGACCCTTCCACGATTTATATCTGTTCTATGGAGCTTATTCGGGGGGGGGGGGAGGGGTTGATGTTTCTCATTGATACCACTATTGGCCAGCTTGGTTATTGTTTTTTTCAAGTTTGTTGGGGTCATTTTCAGTGTTTCTGTGCCCTTTTGTTCTGTGCACATGTATCACTCTTATCACTTTTTTTTGGTTTCCCTGCCTGGGCTGTACATTGCTGACACTTAAATGGTTTCTCTCCCCTTTAATGTGCATTTAACGGCAGGTTTTCATTCGCGTTGGAATTCAGCTCTGAAAATCAGCATGTTAGTGTGAAGGGAGCCTCTCCCCACCCACTCTCCGCCCATTGACCCCTTCTCTCCACCCTCTCTCTACCTTCTGCAGTGTTTTACCGCGCCGCGGGGCATTACGATCGTTAGCACATCATAACGCGTGTTATGTAATGTTAACGATCGTAAGCGCAGCGTAATGCACGTTATGACACGCTAATGATCGTTAACGTTACATAACACGCGTTATTCACGATTACTGCAGTTTAGTAAACATACCCCTTAGGTTCATAGCTGTATTCATACTGCTAGTGAGATACAATGGAAAGAAAACTCTGAATGTTCAATTCTCCAGTGGTCCTTGCTTTGGTATGGCAGGCGGGTTACATGAACACTCAGTCCTTCAAAAACATCATTGTTATAACCCAGGGTCCACAAGGGAGTTCAGGACCACTCCACGGGGATCACTTTCTTGTAAAAGGAAGGTCTTGGTGGATGGGGAAAGCAGATGCCCCAAAACCCTCACTGCCTACTTCTAAAACAACTTTCCAAAAGCCCTCTTTACATCTTTATTGAAAAATCAGATCACAAGCAGGGTGGTTTTCTTTAAAATGCACCTTTCTACCTTTATTTGGTGAAATTGAAAGTGTGCACTGTAAAAAAAAAATCACCAGTGGTGCAGAAAGAGAGAAAAAAGAGTTCTGTTAACTCAAAGTCCTATTTAAAGTCCACTTTTAGTGAAGCCGGCAGTTCTTCATCATCTTGTTGTAGCAGGTCGGATGGGCTTCCTCCTGGATCCTCATATGCCGGCCTCCATGCAGACTGGTCATCTTTCTCTCTCTCTTCTCTTGGAAGGACAAGCCCCTCCTTCTTTTTCTGAAAAGCACTCAGAAATAGGCACAAAGCTCCACGCAGACCAATGCAGTAAACTGCGCTATTCATTAGTGCAGCGGTTTACAGTGTATTGCAAAGGTATACATCCCCTCTGTGTTTATCCTGTTTTGTTGCATTACAACTTGGAATTAAAATGGAGTTTGGGGGGTTAACACCATATACATAACATGCCTACAACTTTGAAGGTGCAAAATATCCTTCATTGTAACACAGACAATAGTTAAGACAAAAAAACAAAAAACAAAGCAGGAGTGTGCATATGTATTCACCCCCCAAAGTCAATACATTGTAGAGCTACCTTTTGCTGCGAGTCTCTTGGGGTACATCTCTATTAGCTTAGTACATCTAGCCACTGGGATTTTCACCCATTCCTCAAAACAAAACTGCTCCAACTCTTTCAAGTTAGATGGGTTGCATTGGTGTACAGCAATCTTCAAGTACTGCCACAGATTCTCAATTGGATTGAGGTTTGGCCTTTGACTAGGCCATTCCAAGACATTTAAATGTGTCTCATTAAACCAGCTTTAGTAGTATATTTAGGGTCATTGCCCTGTTAGAAGGTGAACCTTCATCCCAGTCTCAAATCTCAAGCAGGCTGAAACAGGATTTGCGCAATAATTGACCTCTATTAAAATGCCATCCATCGTTCCTTTTGTCCTGACAACTTTTCCTGTCCCTGCCAATGAAAAACATCCCCACAGGATGAGGCTATCACCTCCATGTTTCACTGTGGGAACGGTGTTCTTGGGGTAATGGGAAGTGTTGGGTTTGCACTACACATGACATTTCCCATGATGGCCAAAAAGTTCAATTTTTGTCTCATCTGATCAGAGAACCTTCTTCCATGTGTTGGGGGGAGGGGGAAGGTTTTTGCCAAATGCTGTTGTGCAAACTCCACACGTGTTTTCTTATTTCTTTCTTTAAGCAATGGCTTTTTTCTGGCCACTTTTCCATAAAGCTCCGTTCTGTGGAGTGTACGACTTAAAGTTGTCCTATGGACAGATACTCCCATCTCCGCTGTGGATCTTTACAGCTCCTTCAATGTTATCCTTGGTGTCTTTGTAGCATCTACATAAGAACATAAGAACATAAGATATGCCATACTGGGTCAGACCAAGGTCCATCAAGCCAAGTATCCTGCTTCCAACATTGGCCAATCTAGGTCATACGTACCTAGCAGTTTCCCCAAAACACACAGGTTCCACAATGCTTGTATTGGGTCAAGCATTGATATCCTGGGTCCCTTCTTAATAATGGTTTATGAACCTTTCCTCTAGGAACTTGTCCAAACCTTTTTTAAACCCAGCTACACTAACAGCCTTTACTACATCCTCCGGTAACAAATTCCAGAGTTTGATTACACATTGAGTGAAAAAATATTTTCTTTTATTAGTCTTAAATAGTTTACCCTGTAGCTTCATTGCATGTCTCCCAGTCTTTCTATATTTTGATAACATAAACAATTGATCGACGTTTACCCGTTCCACTCCATTCATTAATTTATAGACTTCTATCATATCTCCCCTCAGCCATCTCTTTTCCAGGTTAAAGAGCCCTAACCTTTTTAGCCTTTCTTCATAGGGGTATCCTTCCATCCCATTTACCATTTTGGTGGCTCTTTTCTGAACCTTTTCTAATAATGTTATATCCTTTTTAAGATATGGCGACCAGAATTGCACACAATATTCAAGGTGCGGTCTCACCATGGAACGATATAGAGGCATTATAATATCCTTTGTTTTATTTTCCATTCCTTTCCTTATGATACCTAGCATTCTATTTGCTCTCTTGCTCGCTGCTGCAAACTGGGCCGAGGGTTTTAACATGTTATCCAAAATGATGCCTAAATCTTTTTCCTGGGTGGTAGTTCCTAATGTGGAACCTTGCATCGTGTAACCATAGTTTGGGTTGTTCTTCCCTAGGTGCATAACTTTGCACTTGTCCACATTAAATTTCATCTGCCATTTTGATGCCCAGTCTTCCAATTTATCAAGATCCTCTTGCAATTTTCCACAATCCTCTTGGGTTTTAACAACTTTAAATAGTTTTGTGTCATCTGCAAATTTGATAACCTCACTCATTATTCCCTTTTCCAGGTCATTTATGAATATGTCAAAAAGCAGCGGACCCTGCACAGATCCCTGGGGTACTCCACTATTCACCTTTCTCCATTGGGAAAATTGGCCATTTAGCCCTACCCTCTGCTTTCTATCTTTTAACCAGTTCCTGATCCACAGTAGTACACTGCCTCTTATCCCATGACTCTTTAGTTTTGCCAAAAGTCTCTGATGAGGGACCTTGTCAAAGGCTTTCTGAAAGTCGAAATACACTATATCAACTGACTCTCCTTTGTCTACCTGTTTATTCACACCTTTAAAAAAACATAGCAGATTAGTAAGACAATATCTTCCTTGTCTAAAGCCATGTTGGCTGTCTCCCATTGTAGTTCAGCAATTTTGTTCTTTATGATGGTTTCTACCATTTTTCCCGGTACTGATGTCAGGCTCACCGGTCTGTAGTTTCCCGGACCACCCCTGGAACCCTTTTTAAAAATTGGTGTTAAGTTCACCATCCTCCAATCTTCAGGTATTACAGATGATTTTAATGATAGTTCACAGATTACTAATAGCAGGTCTGAAATCTCGTATTTCAGTTCTTTGAACACCCTTGGATGTATTTCAGCTGGCCCAGGTGATTTGCTACTCTTCAGTTTATCTAATAGTTGTAATGCATCTTCCCAATGTATCGATATTTCCTTCAATTCTTCCGCACCTTTAAATACCACTTCAGTCATGGGTAACATCCCTACATCTTCCTCAGTAAAGACCGAAGCAAAGAATCTCTGATTAATGCCCTCCTTGCCTGGTCTGTGAGTTTTGGTGTGTGGCCTGTCAGGTATGTAGTGGTGCATATTCATTCTATTTTGTTATAATGTATTTAATGGTGCTCCGTGCGATATTCAGAATTTGGGATATTCTTTTATAACGCAACCCTGATCTATACTTCTCCACAAATTTGTCTGACCTGTTTGGAGTGCTCCTTGGTCTTCATGTTGCTTGCTTAGTGGTGTTGCAGAGTCAGAGGCCTTTTGGAACAGGTATATTTATAAAGGCATCATGTGACAGATCATGTGATACTGAATGCACACAGGTAGACCCTAATCCACCTGTGACATCCGAGGTTACATGGTTGGACCACATCTTATTTAGGAGTTTCATAGCAAAAGGGATGAATACATATGCACTCACAACTTTTCAGTTTTTATTTTTTTATATATATATTGTGATGTAGAAGCCCCTATAGAGCCCATGGAATTAGAAAGAAAGGAAAAGGTTATTATTTATTATTATTATTTGTGCGCTATTTTATACCGCCCCTTCCAGAGATCAGGAGCAGTTTACATAGAACATGTTAAAAACATTCAACATTATATATTGGTTTACATGGAACATTTTGAGCACTTGTGGAACTATCATACAATAACATTTAACTATAACGTTTAAAAACATTAGCTATTTACATAGATTGAGATAAAAATTTTACAGAATGGTAATAAATTTTTTTTTTTACAGAATGGTAATATAGGGTATTAAACAATAATAAACAGCGTAATTATTTTCAATGATTTTTGTAGTAAATTCAAAAGTAAGGATATTATAATAGGTATAAATATTAAATAAAAACAGATGTTAATGGACTGACAGTTGTTCAGTATGGACATGTATCAGGGTGGAAGTGAAAGATGTGTAATGGAAAGTGAGTCTTAAGTTAGGTAGGGTAAGCTTGTGAAAGTTGAGTCGTGTATTCTTGTGCAAGTTGCTTGAGTGTGGGTTGCAAGTTGTGATAGTGTTGTATGAAGAGGTATGTTTTAAGCTCTTTTCTGAAGGCATTAAGGTCGTTAATCTCTCTCAGGTTACATGGTAATTTGTTCCATTGAATGGGAGCATAATAAGAGAATGCAGTATTGGTTGTTGTCTGCTTCCGTTCTCTCACAGAATCGGGAATGAGGAGCATGTTGAGGTTTGCTCTTCTTCTCATTCTAGTTTCTGAGGGAGATTGGATTAATGTTGATAGATGTGAGGGGGCAAGATCATTAATGAGTTTGAAAATAGTGACTACTGTTTTATATTGAATTCTACTGGCAACTGGTAGCCAGTGGAGGGCATATAGTATTGGGGAGATGTGGTCGGATAGTTTGGCTTTAAATATAATCCGAGCAGTAACATTTTGGGCCCGTTGTAGGATGTGTAGGTTTTTCTTGGATGTGCCTTGAAGTAAACCATTACAGAAGTCTAAGGGGTATGTTTACTAAACAGTCTTAATGTGCGCTCTGTGATGTTATCGCGCGATAAGGTACCTTATCGCGTGATAATGGCGCTTTACAAGGCGCACAGGTACCTTATCGCGTGATAATGCGCGCTGCGGCGCAAATGAGCGCTGAAGGCGGGGAAAGGCTCCCGGAGGGCGGAGGAAGGCTCCCCAGGGGCTGAGAGAAGGGGTCAATGGGTGGAGAGTGGGAGGGGAGAGGCTCCCCGCACACTAACGCTGTGAAATCCGAGGCCAAAACTAACACCAGTGAAAACCTCGCGTTAGAGCTGATTTAAAGGGAAAAGAAACCATTTCTGTCAGCAATGTACAGCAAAACCAGGGAAACCTACAAAAAAGTGATAAGTGTGATACATGTGCACGGAACAAAAGTACAAATAAAAGTTGAAAAGGACCCCAACAAAATATACAAAAAACATAACCAAGCTGGGCAATAGTGATAGTAATGGGATACAGCAAAAAACACTCCCAAGAAAGCTCCAAAAAAAAGATATGAATTTTGGAAGGGTCTACGCTCCGTCCCCATACAAGGTGAATGATCCCACAGTGAAATAGCACTGATCAGGGTTTCCCTCTCCATTGGACAGGTTTCCTATGGCATGCACATGTTCCACAACAGCAGAGTGGACATGTCGGAATGGGCAACTGAACAGATGCTGGGAAAGGGGATACAGAGGGCTGCAGGCGGCACATGCTGTGGTGCAGCTGGGGCACAGTGCGGACTAGGCAGATGCCTAGGTGGCACTTAGGAATGCTGAAACTGTACAGCAGCCAGACAGCAACTGATGAGGGCCCAACATGGGCACGAGAGTGTTTATCACAGTGTCACAGGGGATAGTACCCAGCAGGTACCTCCAAGGGCACAGAACATTGGCAGGCGGTGTTGGGGGGAAACGTGGACGTCTATGCAGGCACCCCTACCCCAGAACCCGCACCATAGGCAGCCGCCTACCCACACACTGGATGGCCTGAGACTGCACTCCACCAGCACCACCAGCAGAAGGGCAGGTCAGCAGGGTGGCAGAGGGGCACTGGTGGTGGAGGGGGCAGTGGCAGCTGCCCAGAGCAGACCATGGCTTAGCCCTGTGTAGGTGGGTGCCATGCACTGCAGCAGACAGGCCCCATCTGATGAACAGTCATGGTATCCCCAGGGGATGTACTATCTCTGTGGCAACACGGTGGTGCAGTGCACCAGCCAGTATGTTCAGGAGCAGAAGGTTACAGGTCCAAGTCCCAGCTGTGGTTCCTGCCAACCCAGCCCCCATTTTTTACCCACTACTAAAACGTGCTAATACAGACAGAACCTTTATTGCAGATGATGTAAACATGCCCAAAACACCTACATTTTACCCTACAGAGCACAGACACCATAAGCAGGCGCATTACCTAGAGCAGAGTCTCCCAAATGTAGTTCTGGAGGGCCAAACACTATTCAGATTCCATGCTGCCTCTAATAAAGATGCCTGTGCTGCATATCTATGCACCGCCCCCATGGTATGCTGATGTATCTCATGCATATTTATAAGGGACAGCATGAAAACCCGAACAGTGTTTGGCACACCAGGACTGGAGTTGGGAACCTCTGCTGTAAAGCAGCAGTCAACAGGGGCAGACACACCCACACCCACAGGCTCCATTAGCCAATGCCTCCTGGAGAGGCAGGACATTGGGCCCTGCGTGCATCTCCCAATACTAACACTTGCATACCATAGCAATGCCACCCTAAACCTGGGAATATGGTACACAGCTATCAAAAGTTTGCTATGATTACTGGCAGATAGCAATTCCTATGTTAAGCACAATTGGCTGATTGAGCTGCATCATAGCAACCTTTCTGATGTCTGTGGAGTGAGCCTCAGGTCTGGTGTCTGACAGAGTGACCCCAACAGTATTGCATACCATAGCCATGCCTGCACTGTGCCCAGGACTGGTGTGGTGGCCAGGGCTGCCAAACACCTCTATAGTAGCACAATGCTGGCATAGGTGCGGGAGTGTGTGTCTGTCTATCCAGTGTGTGGTGGCTGCAGACACCCTCCACAGCCCACACTGCCAGCACTGTTGCCAGTATTGGCCTCCCAATGTGCATAATGAGGAGCAAGGTACCATGGGTATAGCCCGGACAGGGTGGCCTGGCCAGTATGCATATGCACAGGGCATAGGGCAATGGCTGGGACATTGTAGTGCCCGGCCACCACCTGCACAGACAGGGTAGCCACACCATGTTCTGCTGGGAGATCACTCTCACCCTGACTGAGCAGTGACCACGGCATGGCTGGGTTCCCCCATAGTGCAATGTAGTATTTTTTTCATGTGATATTTTTGGGTTTTCTTTTGGGGCCTAGTCACTGACCTATCTGCTTGGTGTGTATGCTGACATCCCAGTTCTGGGTGCACGCATTTCCACCAGGAACATGCACTATGGACTAGCTAGCAGACTGTCTGCAGCTGGTATGTGTCTTGCTGGAACACCTTGCAGGGTGCAGCGGCTGAAGGCTTGCTGCAGGAGAATATCAGATAGTGGTGGGGTGCAGCTTAGCATATCCAGGCCTAATGTCTGTCTGCTATTGTTTTATGGATGTGTACAGAGCTGCATTGAGTGCCCTGTAGGGTGTCTGTTCCCCAGCAGGACTGGGGTTGATAGTCCCCCCTACTGCCACCATTGCAGAGAGGTAGAATGTGGATCTGTTGGTGGGAGACACTGTTTCCCACCCTCAGCCCCAGAGAGAGAGAGGGGGGGAGGGAGAGAGAGGGGGGAGGGAGAAGTGGGTGGTGGTACCTAATACACTTATGGGTCCATAAGGGCTAAACCTTGACTGAGAAATACAGATATATCCAAAGTGTGTCTGCAAACACTACCTATCTCACACATTAGCACTGCTGGGGTTCTGTAGCATGTCCTAGTTCTGCTTTGGACCTGGTGCTGGGCCCCCTACCTCACCCTCAGGGTGAGTACCGTACCTGCACAATGTGACGGTGTGTAGCTACTCTGTGCCAGTGCCACACACGGTCAGTTCCCCCTACCAGGCCGGGGTGCTGTGGGGGTGCATACCCCATCTTGTGATCATCTGTAGACTCCTGATTTGCATGTGCAGTGCATCATGGGTATGGGTGGGTTAACCCTATCCTGGTGACCACAGCAGACTGTTTGTGTGGTGACGTGCAGTCCTTCTGCAGCCAGCCATGGGTTTGCTGGCAACTATGGAGCTGTAGCCCACTGGTTACTTCACTGCTTGTAGAGCCAGAGGTCATGGGTTCAAACCCACAGTGGGGTTATTTGATAGGGCTGTCTGAAGCATTGTCTATTTTTAATGTACATTAGTGCTGCCAGCATAACACCCTCGGGGTACTGTAACCATAAGGTGCCTCAGAGGGCGCCTTATAGGGCACCCTATAAAGCGCCTTCTGAGGCACCTTATGGTTACAGTCCATATAAGGTGCCTTATAAGGTGTCCTATGGAGCGCCTTATAGGGTGCCCTATAGGGGACATTATAGGGTGCCTGGGCAGACAGTGCACTTTATAGTATGCCCTCTGGAGTGCCTTATAGGGTGGCTGATGCGGCACCTTATGTTACAGCACTTTGAGAGTGTGTTTTGCTAGCAGCACTAATTAAAACAATATTAAATTGCCTCATAATGTAATATTACACATAACAGGTAGTGCCTCAGGCAGCCTTATTCATTGGGCACAGTGGGGGATTGAACCCATGACCCCTACACCATCACTCAGTGTCTTAACCATTGTGCTACACTGCTGTTTTTCCTTGCATGTCAGTGCACCTACTTAACATTTCCATGCGTTAAAATGCAGAGTGCTGCCATCAAAAACAGTGCTATGACCTTGCCGTGCCACATAGGGCACCCTATATGGCGACCTATAGGCCACCCTTTATGCAACATTGTAGGGTGCCGTGGTGGACAGTGCACTTTAAAATGTGCCATCTGGGGTACCTTATGGGGTGCCTTATGCAGCACCTTATGTTACAGCGCTTTGAGAGTGCGTTTGCTAGCAGCAGTAATTAAAATAAAATTAAAATGCCTCATAATGCAATATTACACATAACAGGTGGTGCCTCAGGCAGCCTTATTCATTGGGCACAGTGGGGGATTGAACTCATGACTCCCACACCATTTGTCAGTGTCTTCACCATTGTACTGCAGCCCTGTTCCTCTGTTTGCACATCAGCATGCCTGCTTATGCTTCCTGCGCGCGTTTCTCGTGCGCTAATGTGCGCAGCGCACATTAGCGCACAGCGCACAAGAGCGCGCGATAATCTCGGTTTGCTAGGTTAAGACTGAAACGCCCACTCCTTATATGGCATCCTGCACACTAGCGCCGGGCGCACATTAGGACGGTTTAGTAAACATACCCCTAAGTGTGGCGTTATAAGAGCCTGGACAACTGATCTGAAGTCACTAATGTCAAGGAGTGGTCTGAGTTGTTGAATGGTTCTGAGTTTAAAGAATATCGTTTTAGCGGTTTGTTTTATGTGATGTGTCATACTTAGTGTCTTGTCCAGTGTAACTCCTAGATATTTTACTTCGGATTTGACTGGCAAGGTGATGTCCAGCAGGTTAACAACAGTCGGGGGGGGGGGGGGGGAATTTGGGCTTCTGGATACAAATAGTGCTTCAGTCTTTTTGAAATTAATATCCATATGAATTGAGCGGAGAAATTGTTCAGCTTCATGGAGACAAGTTGCAATTACATCATAATTAGGGTTGTCTATGTTGTAGGGGGCAAACAACATGATGTTGTCTGCATAGATATAGTAATTTAGGTTGTGGCGTTTAAAAATTGTGCAGATAGGTTGTAGATACAGGTTAAAGAGTAATGCAGAGAGAGAAGATCCTTAGGGAATACCTCGCTCTTGTGGAAAAGGTAGAGAGAGAGAATGATCTATTCGAACGTATTGGAAACGGTTAGATATATAGGATTTAAACCAGCCAAAGGTTTTCTCTTTTAAACCTAATTGTGATAGTCTGGATAAGAGGATGTTATGATCAACACTATCAAAAGCTGAGGAAATGTTGAGGAAAATTAGAGGAACTCTTGCTTGGTAGAATCCATGCCTTGGATTAGTGAGTCAAAAAGAGATATAAGTAGAGTTTCTACCCCGTGATGAGGGCGGAAACCGTACTGGTACTCATCTAAAAGGGAGTTGATATCAATATGATCTTGCAATTGTATCTGAATTACTTTCTCAATGATTTTAGCTAGAAACGGTATACTGGCAATGGGGCGATAAGAGGATGGGTCATTGCTATTAAGAGATTTATTTTTCAGAAGAGGGCGAATTGCTGTACATTTAAGGTCATCTGGCATGTAGCCTTGGAGTAGCGATTGATTTACTACTTTTAATATGTATGGAGCAAGTTCAGATTTTGTTGCCTTAATCCATGAAACTGGGCAGGGATCCAGTAGTGAGGTGGTAGTATTAAGGTTTGAAATTGTTTCTATAAGTTGTTTGTTTGAGATTGTGTGAAATGAGCTCCATTCAGTGATGTTATTTACTGTGGTAGGTGTCAGGGTAGTATTTGGACGAGTGCTCTGTTTAAGCTTGGTGGCAAAGTGGTTTGCTAGGATTTGGGGGTCTATTAGTGACTTGTTCAATGTGTGTTCCTGAAGTTTAGATAGGGATTTAATGATCTCAAAAAGTTCCCTTGGTCGGTTGAAGGCTTTTGATAATGTTTTTGTGTGATGTAGTCTTTTTGTAGTGTTTATAGCTTCCTTGTATATTTTGAGGTTTGCGAAGTATAGTACCCTAAGATCTGGGGTTTTTGCCTTACGCCATTTAGCTTCCAGTTTTCTGAGGTTTATCTTTAAAGTAGCAAGTTCTGAAGTATACCATTTCTCAGATGGTTTTCTTCTTGATCTTTTATTTGAAGGTAAAGTTTTAGCTTCTGACCTTTAAAACTGACAGTCAGCCAGCACACATAGCTCACTGTTTACAAGAGAAAGACAAACAGAGGGAGATAGGAGCTGAGCTGACACACCCAAGCTCTGACGTAGCAGCAAGCCTGGAGCTTGATCACTTACACCTGTTCAGAAAGGCAGAGCCAAGCCTCAGGCAACAGAAATATAAACGCTGGTTGGGAGCAAAGGAGGAGCAGCGAGGACAACAAGAGAAGCAAGGAAGGAAGCCAGAGAGGGAGCAAGAGGAAAGAGCTCCTGGGAGACGTGGTTGGAGAGGCTCAGGAACCCTAAAGAATTGGAGATTTGGCAAAGAACCTACCTGCAGTTCTGGGAGAGAAGCCGGCAGACTAGAATGTGGGAAGGCATAGCCTGTTGCCAGGAACCAGCCTGGGCAGAGAGAACAGGGAGCCCTTCAGTCCTTACTGCCTGAGGAAAGGCTTCAGAGTTTTCACAAGTGGAGACCCAGCACCAAAGCAGGGAGGTTAAGAAGCTCTACCTGGAACAGAGAGCCAGGGGGTGGCTCTAGTCAGGAATTACAAACAGAGAGTCACAGAGCATTTCCTTATAACTGGAAGGAACTAGATGAGAGCCAGAGAAGAAGCTCCAAAGCCACAGGTATTTCAAACCCTTGCTGTCTAGAATTGTATACAGAGGAAACACCCAAGTTTGCAGAGGGAGGTTACCTTAAACACAGTAGTAACAGCTGGCAGCCAAGCTCAGTAAATCCTGAGCTGGAGGATATGCAAACGGACTGTAATGTTAATGATATAGCTGAAGTTCCAATGGATTGCATGCTTTGTTTAGCCGATGATATCGAATCACTGTGTTAAGTCTTTGAGTTAAAGGGCTCTGAAACAGCAAAGGAAAAGAAGTTATTTTACTTTGACAGAAGAAGCTGTTTGGTTTTCCCATCTTTGTTACTTAGAAAAGGCACAGCACGTTTTGGAGCCAGAGTGAGAAAAGCAGTTACCTTATTTTGTTGTAAATAATCCTCAAGCAAACACCTGGACACTCTCCTATTTTGTTCTACACTAAGGGGTATGTTTACTAAACCGTCTTAATGTGCGCCCGGCGATAGTGTGCAGGCTGCCATAAAAGGAGTGGGCGTTTCAGTCTTAAAGTAGCAAAATGTGATTATCGCGCTATAACGCGCACTGCTGTGCACATTAATGGGCTAAGCGCCGCTAAGCGCGTTAACGCGCGGTAATCTTAAGTAGGCGCCCAGATATGCAAACACAGAAACAGAGGTGTAGTACAATGGTTAATACGCTGACTGATGATACAGGGGTCTTGAGTTTGATCCCCCAGTATGCATAAAGCTGGCTGAGGCATCAGCTTTGACATGTAAGTATTGTTTCTTGAGGCATTTTATTTGTATTTTAATTATTGCTGCCAGCAAAAACACCCTCACGTGCCATAACCTAAGGTGCCACATAAGGCACCCTATAAGGCACTCCATAGGGCACATTATAAAGTGCACTGTCTGCCACGGCACCCTATAATTTCCCCTATAGGGCACCCTATAAGGCGCTCCATAGGACAACTTATAAGGCACCTTATATGGGCTGTAACCCTATAAAGCGCCTTCTGAGGCACCTTATGGTTACAGTACTCTGAGGGTGTTTTTGCTGGCAGCACTAATGTACATTAAAAATTGACAATGCTCTGGATAGCCCTATTAAATAACCCCACTGTGGGTTTGAACCCATAACCTCTGGCTCCACAGGCAGTGAAATAACCAGTGGGCTACAGCTATTAACAAGCCCCTAGCTGGCTACAGAAGGACTGCATGTCACCACACAAACAGTCTGCTGTGGTTACCAGGATAGGGTTAACCCACCCGTACCCATGATGCACTGCACATGCAAATCAGCAGTCTACAGATGATCACAAGATGGGATATGCACCCCCACAGCACCTCGGCCTGGTAGGGGGAACTGACCGTGTGCACCCCCACAGCACCTCAGCCTGGTAGGGGGTACTGACCGTGTATGTTACTGGCACAGAGTAGCTACAGACCGTCACATTGTGCGGGTACTGTGCTCACCCTGAGGGTGAGGTGGAGCACCCAGCACCAGGTCCACAGCACCTTTCATGGCTGAAATAGGCTATGCTGCAGGTCCCCATCAGTACTAGTGTGTGTGATAGGTAGTTCCAGCAGGCACATCAGTATTTCTCAGTCAGCTCTTGCTCTCTTGGGCTATGATGCATCCAAAATAGTGCATATCCTGTGTTGGTACCATGGTCACATTGTGTAGGGGGAGGGGTGTATTTGGACCCCCCCAACCCATTATGTACCACCACCCAACCCACTCTCTGTGGCTCAGGGTGGGAAACAGGACCTCCCACCAACAGAGCCACACTCTACCTACCCGCAATGTTGGCAGTAGAGAGGACCATCAACACCAGTCCTGCTGGGGAACAGACACCATACAGGACAGGCCAGCCCTCTTAGCCCTAGGCGGAGGGCTGACCACGTGACAATACACAAGGTATTTTATTGTCATTTCACCTCACCAATTTGGGCTATATTGTTAGATCCATTACCCAAAATCCAAATAAACCCCATTTTCATTCCAGATTGTACATAATGCGACAAAACAGCACAAAAACCAAGGGGATGAATACATTTGCAAGGCACTGTACTTGAGATTTTTTTCTGCTAGTCTTACTTCCCAGCGTAGAAAGCAACTTAGAGCAAGAATATCCTGAGCAAAACCACTGTGCTAAAGGATAGTCCTGTGGGCATGCAAATCTCAGGTGGACTGTACTCCCAATGTAAAAAATGGCTTAGAAGTGAGGTTCATGACTGTCATGGTATGCGCAAAACTCACCTATTTGCAGAAACTGCCCCTAAAAAAACTGCTGAAATTTAGTGCAGATTTTTACTCTTTTCTTAACTCTGAAATCTTTAGGCAAGGGTCAGGCATACATTTACATTAAGATGCAGCCAGGAGCAAGTCATCTGAGATAACGTGACCCAAAATCTCTGGTGGCCCGATTCTTGCCTTATTTAGCAGACTGACCCAGCACAGTTAGTCCTGCTGGAATTTTGTGCACAATAATTTAAAATTTTGTGTTTTTTGTGATTTTTTTTCTGTATTGTATTTTAAATTAAGGGGTATGTTTACTAAACTGCGGTAATGTCACTCGCATTAGGTTCCACGGTAAAGGTACAGATGCCCATATAAAGGCATGGGCAGTGCATCGTTACAGCAAGCCGTATCAGCTAACGCATGTTACAAGGCGCCTTAGACTAACGCACGTTACAAGGCGCCTTATAAGGCACCTTACAAGGCATCTTATAAGGCGCCTTTGTAAGGCGCCTTGTAAGGTGCCTTGTAAGGCGCATTATAAGGTGCCTTGTAAGGCGCATTATAAGGTGCCTTGTAAGGTGCCCCATAAGGCACCCTATAGGAATCCTTAGGCTAAGCGCCGTATTAGGCACCCCTGGACAAGGCACTGTAGAAGGCACCCTGGGCTATGGAACCATAGGTTAAGGTGGCCTAACAAGTTTACGGTGCCCTAGGTTAGTATGCCCTAAGGGCTGCAAGGTGCTTCAGGATGACATGCATGACCTGTGAGGAAGAGAGACAGATAGATGTAGCCCTAACACTAGATAGAGCACTCAGGAAAGGCAATGAACAGGTGAGTGAAGGAGGGAGAGCTGGGAGCCGCTGGACCCGCCATATCTGCGGGCATCCCATGTGGCTGCCAGTACTGATAACATACATGGTGGGGGCAACTGTACCACATCACAGGGTGTTGGCAATGTAAAGTACTGGAAAGACAGTTGGTGGCAGATGATGGGAATACGTGTCCCCCAGTGGAGGCGGAGGTGGCAGGATAGTTACAATGATGGGTGGATAGAGGGTTGGTGGTGCCATGAAGATCAGGCACAGGTGAGGCAAGCACAATGAGGCGCAATGCAGGAAAGGGTAGCAGTGCAGGACATGGGGTAGCAGCCTGCACAGGCAGACAGGACTCTACACAGAGGCAGATAAACGGACCGAGAGAATGTTGGCAATTGTGGTGAGGGTATTATGAGCTGGCAGCACAGATCTGCAAAAATATGACTGTTATTGGCATGCACGCTATTTGAGTAAGACAGTAAGGAACAATGAGGAATTGAACCTATGAACACTGCCGAGAATGGCATTGTATTAACCAGTAGGCTATACCTCCATGGCATATGTCACAGCAATGGCTAGGCACAGAAGGACTGCAGGTCACCGCACAAACTGTCTGCTCTGCGTGCCAGGATAGGGTAACCCCACCGGTACCCATGATGCAATGCACATGCTGAATCCCTGTCTACAGCTGATCACCAAATGGGATCTGCACCTCTCCAGTACCTCAGCTTGGAAAGACGAACTGACAGTGCGTGATACTGGCACAGTTTAGCTACAGACCATGCCATTATGCAGGTTCTGTGTTCACCCTGAGGGATAGGATGGGTGCCCAGCACTAGGTCCGCAGTACATGTGGTGCTAGAGTTAGGTTCTGCTGTACATCCCTTTTATTACCAGTGTGTGACAGGTGTTCCTTGCAGTGGGCTGAAGGTAATTCGGTGTCCATCTGTAGCCTGCAGTCACATGTGGTCCTCTGGGACCAGACACCACCCAGATTAGTATGTACCTCGTGTTAGGGTCTGGCTGACAGGGACACCTGTTTTCAGGGCAGACGGGTTTCTAGACTTGCATGAGGTTTATGTAGCAGTGCCTTTATAGGTCACAGTGGTATACGCTACATACCTGAAAGGTTCCATATCACCCTCCTTGTAAGTAAAGGACAGGTGCCTCAGCCCCAGTGAAGCAACCTCCATCCTGCTGCTATAAGACAGCCCTCCAGTGTTGGTGGGCCAGAGCCATACCTGTGACTGGGGCAGCGGCAGACCAGCAGCAATGTTGGGGTTAGGTCTGGAAAACCCCAAGTGCCTCACGCCACCATCTGCCAGTCACCAGCAGACAGCACTGTCAGACTGTACCTTATAGGTGCTCCAGTTATGCACAGTCTAACTGCAGACTGTCCACTAGCCAGTCCATAGTGCATGCTCACAAAGGAACTACATGTGCCAAGCAGCCATCTCAGTGACTGGTGCCCCAGCATTGGGAACACAAAAGTATCACTGGAGACAAACAGCATAGAGCGCTATGTGGGAACCTAGACATGCCATGGTCACTGCTCGGTTAGAGTTAGTGCCCTCCCAGCATGACATGCTGTGGCCACCCTGTCCATTTAGGCAGTGATTGGGCACTACAGTGTCCCAGCCATTGCCCCACACCATGTGAGGATGCATCCTGGCCAAACTGCCCTGTCCGGGCCATACCCACAACAACTTGCTCCTCATTATGCACATATTCAGGCTAGCGCTGGTAACAGTGGGACATCTTGGGCCCAGAGAGGGCTGGGCAGCCACAGAACAAAGGATAGACATACACACTGTCATGCAGCAGGGGCTGATGAAAGCAAAAATGCAGGAGAAGAAGCTGTTTTTCATGAGGAAAAAGATGTGCACAAGATGCAATATCCGCACAGAACAGCTAGAGGGAGCAGGCGTGCACTCACAAAGCCTGAGTGGACATACTTAGCTAATCGAGAGCACCTGACAGTCAGCCCGGAAAGCTCAAACACAGGAGAGCTTTACAAACGGAAGACTGGAGACTGGAGAGGGCAGCAGAGCAGTGCTTGCAGGTGTGGAGCTGGAGGTAAAGCTGAAGGTTTACGAGAGAGAAGCACCACAAGCAAGGGCCAAGCAGAAAGAAGCACTTGGGAAACTAGTGCTGGGCAAAGGAACAATCACCTTTGGAGGCAAAGCAGAGTGAAAGAAAGAAGCCTGCTTATACCAGAGGAACCTGGGACTAAACCGAAAGGTAACAGAAGCTTTCAGAGAGGAGACTGGCACAGGGATTGTGTTCCTGAAGAACTGCGGGAAGGAGGAAATCCCAGTTCTATATGCTGCTGGAAGCCAAGGTATGCTGACTCTATTTCTATGAAGAAAACCTTACCTTATAAAAAGCCTTTTGAAAGTAATGCTAAACCTGTGAGAAAGGAAAGCAAAGCTAACTCTCATAAGCCAAGTAGCCAACGCCCGAGGGTAGGCCATGCTCATTGGCAAACACTAGAGGAACTCTTTAAACATCCAGAGAACAGGACTAGGGCCTGGCCAGAAATTATAGCCAGTGAAACCACTGATACAGACAGAGATAATTCTGAGCCGATGCAAGTGGAACTTGTAGAGCCAAGCCTTTTATCTCAGGAAGAGATGGACTGTTCTTTGTGTATTTCAGGCAGTGCAGAGTCACTGTTAAACCTGTGAATGATATATGTTATCTTCAGAATGTTATTCATTTGCTAAATGGAAGAAGAGTGCTGAAACATTTGCTTTACTCTGGAAAGCTTAACTAAGCATTGTTACAACTGTGAAGCATAACAGTTTTTCCGTTAACCTGAGTTGATTTCATTCCTGAAGTTAAGGACTTTTTCTTTAGGTTGTAACCCAGCTGAATCTTATGCGTAAAGGGAAATAAATGCCTTGTTAACCCTCTACTCTGCATTTTCAATTTTTCTTAGTTAGGAGCTGAACTGCTAAGACCAGGTTACACCTGGCTCTTAAAAGACCCTCCTCTCATAATAAAATAATTTTTGTGTCCCACCTACCCTTACGACCACTGGCCACCAGGGCGGTGCACGACATAAATGGCGTAGTTGTTTGGATTTTGAGGTTCACAACCTCAAGAAGAAGAATAAAGAAAGAAATTAACCCCAAGGTTTAAAAAAAAAAAAAAAAAGCAAAACCCGGAGTGGAGCGGCAAAGCCCGGAGTGGAGTGGCAAAACCCGGACTGGAAGGCCAAGAACCCGGAGTGGAAGGAGACGTGGGTCAGAGTGGGAAGTATCCGGTTGCTGGCACCAAAGGCGGAGCACTGCATGCCGGAGCAGCAACGTCTTTTCCAAAGCTGACACAACACTGGCACCAGGTAAAACGTATATATACCTGACCTGTGTTGGATATATCAGTAGGAAGCTCATTGTTAGTTGTTGGGCCGCACTTGGTTTTTCTCTGTGTTTTTTTTTTTTAGGGATCATTATGGAGCAGAAGGAGCTGTGCGCTTGGATGGCTCTGCAGTTTGACCGGCAAGTAGAACTCGCTTGCCAGAACCAGAGGCAGGCTATTCATGCCATGCAGGAGCAGCAAAAGCCTGTTCTGCAAATGATGGAGGCCTGGCTGGCACAGCAGAAAGAGTCGCTGGAGAGAGCCAACACTCAGCTAGGTCAGAACTCTGGACTGAGTAATCATCCTTTAGGACAATGGACATGTGACACCTTGTCGGTAGGAAAGTTAACTGCCACCGATGACATGGATGATTTCATTGACTCCTCTGATAGAATTGCACGTTTGGCGAACTGGCCGAAAGAGCAATGGGCAATTTGCCTGGCAGCAGCCCTCACAGGGGAGCCGCTGTCAGCATACAGGGCGATGCCCCCTGCTCTGGCCAATAACTATGAAGAGGTGATCAAGGCCATCAGGGATCGCCTAGGCCTCACACCCTTTGTATACAATCGTATGTTTAGAGCTACTCAGCTTAAGGTAGGCGAGACGCCTAAGGCTCTAGGACATAGAATAAGCAGTTTGGCTACAAAATGGTTAAAACCTGATGAAAAAACAGTGAGTACTTTGATGGATATGATAGTATTGGAACAATACATGTCTGCAGTTCCTAAAAACGTGCAGAACTTCCTTATTCTGCAAAATTGTCACTCCACTGCTGAAGCCATTGCGCTAACAGAGCGTTATTTGGAAGCCGAATTGGTCACCCAACCAAAGGCGCAGATTCCAAAGTTGGCAGTTGGTATGGAAGCGCAGACATCAGAAAGTCTCTCACGCTGTGCATATAAGGGTTTGAAAAATGCTACCGCTATGTTAAAAGAACCCTCTAAAAGATGTTTTTCATGTGGGAGAAAGGGTCACTTAAAGAATGAATGTTACATGTGTACTGCTCTCATTGGAGAAAACATGAAAGCAATGAGGGAAGGGTTTGTATTAAGTGTAAAAATACAAGGGATTGAGGCAAAAGCACTTTTAGACTCTGGCGCAGATCAGACCATGATCTCCCACAAATTATGGCCTTTGATCAAGGAGCATGGTGAGTCTGTACCTGAACAGCCAGAAGGAAAAGTAAAAATAAAATGCATACATGGTGCTGCTACACATTACCCAGTATACAAGCTATTGGTAAAAGGCTTGGGTATTGAAAAGGAGCAGGGCCGGCCCGTCCATTGAGCAAGAATGTTTTTTGCACAGGGCCCCGCGCTTCGGGGGGCCCCGCGCTAAAGACATTCTTGCTGCTGCCCTTGTCTTGCCTGCCTGAACCGACGCCTAGAAAAAGTGCTCCGTCCTGCAGCCGCTGCGGCACCGCTGAATTTTACCAGCCCGGGCACGGCGGGCAGCAGCCCCGCTCTTGCGATCCAACTCCTTTTTTCTGCTGGTTTGATTTGCTGCCCGACGTCGACGTGCCGCTGCCATTGGCTATGGGCAGGCACGTAGTCCAAACTTCTCCCACTGACTCACACCAGCTGCACATGGAACTGGGCTTTGCTGAGTGCTTGCTGCCTGCAACGAAGGACGCGAGTGCGATGACTCTTTGACGGCAAGTCGGACTAGTCTTGGCAACGAGTGCTTTATAATTTTATTTTAACAAAAATCGAGCCAGCATACGCACAGTAAGTAAAATTATTTTTGTGATCGCGTGTTCATTGTCTGGCTCTGGCCCATGATGTTCTCCTGGTCCCCTATCCGGCCGCCGGCAATGCGGCCTCGGTCTCAACGGTCTCTGTGCGGAGAGTTGTTTTGGCTGGCTCGGGCTCCTAAGGGCTGTGGGAGAGAACATGGGCAATATATTGAGGCCAGAGAAGCAAATAAGAGAAATAGTGGCAAGTCCTACAATTAGACAACCAAATCAGTTTAAGGTGGATGCCCTGTCCATGATAGCACCACTATACTAGAGTAATTAAAATGGGTCTCTGTAGGACCATTCAGCTCAGCAGACTACTCTCTGAGCAGATCTCAAGAACGACTCTCAAGAAACACTTTAGCAGTCCTTCAGCTGCAAACTAATTTGGTAGCTCTTAGAAGGCAGTTTACAAGCTGTAGGGTGGGCAGGGCAGGGCTTTGGAGGCCACCAATTTAATCAACCAGCGAGCATATTAGTCAGTCACCTGTAAAGAAGTGGGCTGATGGGGGGTTAGGACTGGTAATGGGTTATAGGGGGGGGGGGCTTAAACTGAAAATGGGGTGATGGGTTAGGACTGGAAGTGGGTTGATGGGGGGCTAGGACTGGTAATGGGTTGGGGGGTTGCTATGACTGGAAATGGGCTGAGTGGAAGGGGAGGCTTGAACTGCAAATAGCTGATGGGGAGGGAGCTTGGAATGGAAATGGGCTGTGAGGGAAGGGAGCTAGGACTGAAAATGGGCTGATGGAGCAGCTAGGATAGGACTGGAAATGGGCTGTTGGGGGGAGCTAAGATTGGAAATGGGCTGTGGTGGGGGCTTGAATTGAAATGGACTCATGGAGGGGCTAGAACTGGAAGTAGACTCATGGGGGCTTGGACTGGAATTGGGCTGAGTGGAGGGGAGCTAGGATTTGACATGGGCTGATGGTGGGGCTAGGAAATGACTAGAAATGGGCTGATGGGGGCTAGGATTGGAAATGAGCTGATGAAGGGACTCAGACTGAAAATGGATGGGGGAGCTAGGACTGGAAATGGGTTGATGGGGGGCTAGGACTGGAAATGGGCTGATGCAGGGACTAGAAGGGAATGGATGCTGGGTGAGACTGGAACTAGAAGGGAGCTGATGTTGGGGGAGGATTAGAATGGGATGGGGCTGGGAGAGTAAAATGGAGAGGGGAAAAATATTTTGTGTAGGAGGGATGAAAAATCTACAATTGGCCGGGTATTGGGAGAGTAAGTGGGGATTGAGGATGGAGGGGTAAAATTTGTGTGGATGAAATAGAAATGAGGAAAGAGCAAATGGAGAAAGATTAGTATGTTAAAGCAGATGTAGAGAGAGACAATGGAAAAAAAACTAGAAGAGAGAAGAAAGAACAAATGGACAGCAGACGATGGACAGTTAGCAGAAAACATGAAGAAACCAGAAGAAAGTGGCTGGAGCAATTGCAACTGAAAAAAATGCACAAAAGGTAGAAAGATATCTCTTTATTTTGAATTTATTAACTGGAATATGAAAGCTCTGGGAAATGTGCATCATTAACGTCTGCGCTTTGTTTGGTACAAGAGGAAATTAATTTATAGTTTTATTTCTATGGTGTTGTTGTACATTCCAAGTTTGGCTTTTGGGTTTCCCAGTTTAATTATTGCCTTCCTGTTTCTAAATTGTGATTCCTTGTTTGGTGATGGTCTATGTTCTGCATGTGTAACTGAGCTGAGGTATTCTATTTATGTAATTCCTATTTGACATTGCCACTTGTTCTCTTTCCCCAGTATTCTCTGAAATGTATTGGTTTAATATTTGCAGTGTTGCCTTTTGATAGGTAGGGTATGGTGCTTTGTGAGTCCTGGTAGTGCTGTCAGGATACGGCGGGTTTGCTATGGGTTCTAAATGGGCAGCGTTTGTAGTAGTTCCTAATGTGCCTGGCGGTTGGCACTGGATTATAGTAATGTAGAAATCTTTTATTTATTTATTTATTATTTATTTATTTACATTTCTTCTATACCGCACTATTTGCGATCAGCGCGGTTTACATAGAACAAACAGTATCCAACAATAAACAAGAGTCAGGTCATTACAAAGAACAGGAGCAATTAACTTGGATAACAGGGGTAACTATCTACATGTGCAGAAATTTGAATAGATAACTATGTACATGTGAGATGGAGTTATTGTGCGTAGATCATTTATGGTGGTTGGGGTTCAGTGGAGTCTGTGAGGTATTCAATAAAGAGGAAGTGTTTTAAGGCCTTCCTGAACTGGCTCAGGTTGGGGATGGCTCTGATGTTTGGTGGTAGGGAGTTCCAGAGGCTTGGGGCGCTTAGACTAAAGGCTCTGTTTGATGTTGCTTTGGAGCATTTTGTCATGTCTCTCGGTATTGCTAGCATGTTGGCTACTGAGGTTCTTCTTAGCCTGGTGGTAGTAGGTGGTTGAATGAGGTCGCATAGTGAAGAAGAGGAGAGCCCCTTGATGGCCTTGAATGTCATCACTTAGTCTTTCTTTATCCATACACTCATTAAGAGACATGTTTACTAACAGTTAGTGTATGGTAACATTATGCAAATATTTATGCAAATAAGGCCACTTATGCAAATGAGGCCCCGCACCGAGTCTCCGCACATGGCCCCGCACCCCCCTTGGGCCGCCCCTGAAAAGGAGATGTTGATTGCTGTGATACCTAAGCTACCTCAAGAGCTAGTGCTAGGCAGAGACTGGCCTCAGTTTAAAAAAGGTCTTAAAAAGGGCTTGTCTCCGCAGGAAGCTTTTGTATCCACTTGCACCCGCTCTGAGATTAGAGCAGTTCCCAGTCCTCTTTTGGAAGAATCAAAGAAGGCCACATGTCCTAGGGAAGCTCTAGTTTCGACGCGCACGCAAGCAAAAACTTCCGAAATCCCCTCTTGTTCCCGAGAAGCAACTTTGGATGACCTCCCTTCTCATGAAGGTTTGATAAATAACCCCTCTGGGAGGGAAAGAAAATCAAAAGCAGAGAAGCGGAAGGAGAGAAAGTGTCGCTCTCAGGGTAGAGCGGAGCTCGAAGCAGGAAAGGGAATGCCGTGGGTACCCTCGGAATTGGTGGAAAAATTTCCCTCCTTCAAAAATGAACAAAAAGCGGATCCTGCGCTGTCCCGCGCTTTTGAGCATGTCCAAGAAGAGAGAGATACCTTTCCCAGATTTGTTATAGACGAAGAAATACTGTACAGAAAAAGTAGAGACCTCCGGACAGGAAATATTCGGAAACAGCTGGTAGTACCAAATGCCTTCAAATCCTTGGTTCTACGCTTAGCCCATGACCACCCAGTAGGTGGACACAAGGGAGCACAAGGCACCCTTGGTCAGATACTGGCTAGATTTTATTGGCCAGGTGTCTTTAGGGAAACTACTCGCTTTTGCGAATTGTGTGCCTCTTGTCAACGTGTAACCCCGGTACGACCGCCTGAGGTACCCTTACTTCTGATGCCGGTAATTTCGGAGCCGATTAGAAGGCTCGCCATGGATATAGGGGGACCTCTTATAAAAGCACCAAGAGGATTTCAATACATACTTGTTATCATTGATCAAGCTACCCGTTTCCCTTGGGCTGTGCCCTTAAGAAACATCTCAGCGAAGTCTATCGCTAGTGAATTGATAAAGCTATTTTGTGAGTTGGGGTTCCCGCAGGAAGTACTGACGGACAGGGGAACCAATTTTATGTCCAGATACTTGGCCCAGGTGTGGGACACCTTCGGCATTCACCATCTCAAGACGGCGGCTTATCATCCTCAATGCAACGGTTTGGTTGAGAGAATGAACCAAAGCATAAAGCAGATGCTTCGACGTGCTTTGGATGGGGAAATGACGGAATGGGATACCATGCTACCCTTCATACTATATGCTTGCAGGGAGTGAACCCAGAGTTCCCTAGGCATCTCGCCCTATGAACTAATGTACAGACGAGCGCCAAGAGGTATACTGGATATCTTACAAGAACAATGGACGGAACCAGTTGAAGCTGAAATAGGGATAACACAATTTCTGGGAAGTCGTCTAGAGCGGACTTCTCGTCTGGCGGAGGAAAAATTGAAAGAGAGCCAACAAAAGCAAAAAAAATATTACGAAAGACATATAAGACCAAGGCAATTGGATATAGGGGAGAAACTGATAGTCCTAGTGTCCGGACCAACTCCAAAATTTGAAGCTCAGTGGAAGGGACCTTACACAGTGGTCAAACCCATGGGCCCAGCTTCATATTTAATCCAGGACAAAAAGTGACACGACCAGGTCTATCACGTGAACGTCCTCCGACAGTGGCATGAAAGGTTGGCTTTGATGGCATTCATAGAAAAAATATCCAACCCTATGACATTGCAACCACACAACTGTAGTCTAGAGCGTAAAGAAGGGAAGCTACGTTCTAGGACGGAGGTGATGTCACAGATTACGTGCTGTAGGGAAGAAGATTCCTCAGCCCGTAATATTTTAAGAAGGGGGATATGTCATGCAGTAGGGGCTGATGAAAGCAAAAATGCAGGAGAAGAAGCTGTTTTTCATGAGGAAAAAGATGTGCACAAGATGCAATATCCGCACAGAACAGCTAGAGGGAGCAGGCGTGCACTCACAGAGCCTGAGTGGACACACTTAGCTAATCGAGAGTACCTGACAGTCAGCCCGGAAAGCTCAAACACAGGAGAGCTTTATAAACGGAAGACTAGAGACAGGAGAGGGCAGCAGAGCAGTGCTTGCAGGTGTGGAGCTGGAGGTAAAGCTGAAGGTTTACGAGAGAGAAGCACCACAAGCAAGGGCCAAGCAGAAAGAAGCACTTGGGAAACTAGTGCTGGGCAAAGGAACAATCACCTTTGGAGGCAAAGCAGAGTGAAAGAAAGAAGCCTGCTTATACCAGAGGAACCTGGGACTAAACCGAAAGGTAACAGAAGCTTTCAGAGAGGAGACTGGCACAGGGATTGTGTTCCTGAAGAACTGCGGGAAGGAGGAAATTCCAGTTCTATATGCTGCTGGAAGCCAAGGTATGCTGACTCTATTTCTATGAAGAAAACCTTACCTTATAAAAAGCCTTTTGAAAGTAATGCTAAACCTGTGAGAAAGGAAAGCAAAGCTACCTCTCATAAGCCAAGTAGCCAACGCCCAAGGGTAGGCCATGCTCATTGGCAAACACTAGAGGAACTTTTTAAACATCCAGAGAACAGGACTAGGGCCTGGCCAGAAATTATAGCCAGTGAAACCACTGATACAGACAGAGATAATTCTGAGCCGATGCAAGTAGAACTTGTAGAGCCAAGCCTTTTATCTCAGGAAGAGATGGACTGTTCTTTGTGTATTTCAGGCAATGCAGAGTCACTGTTAAACCTGTGAATGATATATGTTATCTTCAGAATGTTATTCATTTGCTAAATGGAAGAAGAGTGCTGAAACATTTGCTTTACTCTGGAAAGCTTAACTAAGCATTGTTACAACTGTGAAGCATAACAGTTTTTCCGTTAACCTGAGTTGATTTCATTCCTGAAGTTAAGGACTTTTTCTTTAGGTTGTAACCCAGCTGAATCTTATGCATAAAGGGAAATAAATGCCTTGTTAACCCTCTACTCTGCATTCACAGTTTTTCTTAGTTAGGAGTTGAACTGCTAAGACCAGGTTACACCTGGCTCTTAAAAGACCCTCCTCTCATAATAAAATAATTTTTGTGTCCCACCTACCCTTACGACCACTGGTCACCAGGGCAATGCACGACAACACACACACACACACACTCCTATTGCAGCATTGTGTAAAGATAGGGGTGGTTGGCAACCCTGCCCGCCACAGTGGTCCTGATCACAGTGCCGACATTGCTAAACTGTGCAGGAGGTAGTAGTAGTGCTCTGGAGATAACTGCAGCTCAATGATGGGGCCAACAGCTTGACTCTCCATGCATCTTTGGATTATGGAGCCTGTGTAAGTGGGTGTTTGTATCCCTGTTCGCTGCTGCTTTGGGCTTTGCACATGTTGCTGTTGTATCTGCATTGTAGGGTAAAATATAGGGACATGCTCTGCAGGAACCTCACATGGGACCCTGTGCTACTGGACACACTGGCTGGGTGTACTGCACCACACTGTTGCCATAGATGCATGGTAGTCCCTGGGGCTACCTGTACTTTTCCTCAGCCAGACCTTTTATGTTGCACTGCACACCACGTACTGGTACAGGGCATGGCCTAGGTCCACTGCAGGCAGGTGCCACTGCCCCGCCAGCACGGGCACACATACCCCTGCCATGCTGACATGACCATATGCTGTCAGTGCTGGTAGTGCTCAGTCCCAGGCCATCCATTTTGTGGGTAGGTGGTCGCCTAGGGAGCGGGGTCTGGGGCAGGGGGCATACATGAGCATCCTCACATCCCCCATCACTGCCTACCAATAGTTTTTCCCTTCCGCTTGGGGGAGGGTTGGCTGGGGGGATGTTGGGTCAGTGCCCTGGCAAATATTAACTCGGGTGGACCAGGTAGATGTAGGTGGATTGTGTTTGGCCTTTGTCAGCTGCTGTCATACTGATTTTCGGTTTCTATGTTCCTATATGCCACCTAGGCATCCGCCTAGTCCACCCTGTGCCCCAGATGCCCCCGCTACATGTCCCGCCTGCAGCCCCCTATGCCCCACTTGCACCTTAGCCATAGTGGCCTTTCATACTTGGGCACTATGCTGTTGCTGGAAATGGAGCACTACTATCACGTTTCTTGGGCTCCCTGTCTATGCTGTACATTGCTGACACTGAAATGGTTTCTCTCTCCTGCCAATGTGCATCTAATGGCAGGTTTTCATTCGCGGGTAGGGTTCAGCCCTTCAGTTCAGCGCGCTCGTGTGCAGGGAGCCTCTCCCCACCCACTCCCCACCCATTGACCCCTTTTCTCCGCCCTCTCTCCACCCTCTGCGGTGTTTACCACGGCCAGGAACGTTAACGCTTGTTAGGTAACGTTAATGCGCGTTAACATTACATACCGCACGTTAACATTACCTAACGAGCGTTAACGTTACCTAACGCGCGGTCTGTAATGTTACTGCAGTTTAGTAAACATACCCCTAAGTATCAGTCAAAAGCAATATGGTTTGTTATTTTGACAACAAAACATGCTGAAGTTTGCATAATTCAGACCTTCTAACACAGATGTGTGAATTTTGTTTGCAGAAGTCTAGCAAGAGTACACAGTGCATTCTGGGACACATGCCATGGAGTCAGGTGCTGCCATTTTTCAAGATGGTGACTCAGAGGCAGGGTCACATGGGCATCGCTCCTGCCTCCCAATGATGGAGATAGTGGAGGAGTCAGGAAGTTTGGGGGGTATGGGAGGGTCCCATAGGCCACCAGTGTCATTTTTTGGGGGGAGTCGAGATGAGGGGTGGGGCCTGCTTGGACCGCCAATAAAGTTTCTTGGGAGTCCGTGGTATCTAGATTGGGGAGGATACCTGGGCAACTAATGGAATTTCATGAGGGTTTAAGGAGGGTCAGGGGACCAGGGATTCTGTGTCATTTGAGGAGAAGTGTGAAGTGTTTTCCTTGCATTAGGGAACCGTGAGCTGTGCTATAATGCACGCTTTAAACACAAGATTTCAGCACTGACCCCTGACAGTTTCCAAACCTCTCAGCAGCTCTTGGACCAAGTACTCCTTTTCTATGGCTATGGTCTGGACTTTTCCTCAAAATCCCTAGAATCACACTCCTCCAAAAGATTTGCCTTTGCTATTTATAGCCCACTGTATCAAAAAATCATAACGGATAACAAAATTGCATACATATTCTTAACACATAAGTATAAAACATAAACTCAACACATTGCTGTATATTAAAGTAACCAATCGTTGCCTTCCCCCATAACATGCCATTCCCACTGAGGGTTACACCTTAATAAGATCAAAAGATATGCCATACTAGGTCATACCAAGGCCCATCAAGCCCAGTATCCTGTGTCCAACAGTGGCCAATCCAGGTCACACGTACCTAGCAGCTTCCCAAAAAGACACACAGGTTCCACAATACTTATCCTGGGGCAAGCAGTGGATTTCCCGGATCCTCTTTAATAACACAGGTACACTAAAAAAAATTTTTTAAAACTGCCTCTAATGTTTCGATTGATTTTTACGTTTTTTGGTGCACTGAATCCAAATCTGGTAACCAATTTGCTCCATCACGTACAGATTATTTGCTACATTGGGTTAGCAGTTTGAGGTGAACGTTTCAGATTGAGTGCAATCGAGATAAAAGTTTCTTGGATGAATTCTTTATACTAATTGTTTAGTAGTTATTCAAATAAGAATAAAGAAAATTGTAACAAGGCAGCACATAAGAATAGAGTAATGTCAACAAAACACACTGTGATGGTAGCAAAATTGTCTGCACTTAAAACAGCCACATACATGTGCACAAACATTGAGCATATAAGAGCGAGGTTAGACACAAAGCAAAGCAAAGAAATGTGCAAAAAATGTTGTACAGGTATGTATGTAAGAATAGAAAATGCAAACCGCACCATTGCAATACATGAAGACAAACACCCGATGGTGTGAAAATAAAATTCTAATAAATGAGATCCGACACTGTGGTAATAACTAGCAAATTTTTATTTCAAAGTTTAGTAAAAACACGATATTTGTCAACACAGTTTAGATTTTAAAGTCATTCTTGGGTCAATCAATCTCCTGGTGGGCCCGTTTCTTCTTCCTCCGAATGCTTCTCTTGGTGCGCTGCTTGGCGTATTTTTCATCTGGGGTTTCCCGCAGCAGCAACCAGCAGAAATCAGCCATCATAGTGGTGTTCCATCTTCCTTGGTACCTTCTCTCTGCGTCCTTGATGTCCTGGTGAAACCTTTCACCTTGTTCTTCACTGTACGCCCCCAAGTTTTCGGGAAAGTAGTTCACATGGGAGTGCAAGAAATGGACTTTCAGGCTCATGTTACAGCCTTGTTCTTTGAAGGCATTGAGCATCCTGGCAACAATATCCTTATAGTTCTCATCCCGCCTGTTCCCCAAGAATTTGAGAACAACATCCTTGAAGGAATCCCAGGCTTCTTTTTCCTTCTCAGACATCGTTTCAGCGAATGCTCCATCTGAAATGAGTTTCCTTATATCAGGGCCAACAAACACTCCTTCCTTTAGCTTTGCTTCAGAAAGTCGGGGGAACTTTGAGCAAAGGTACCGAAAGCACTCACCATCTTTTGGAAGGGACTTGATGAATTGCTTAATGAGACCCAACTTAATGTGGAGAGGTGGTAATAGAATTTTATCACGAGGTACCAAGCTCTCATGAAGAACATTTTTCTCACCAGGTCTCAAATACTCCCGAATTGGCCAGTCTTTTTTCCCCCAGTGTAGGTCGCGGGCCCGGCTATCCCACAAGCAAAGGAAGCAGGGATATTTGGTGAAACCGGATTGCTGCCCTAATAGCATGGATAGAATTTTAAAGTCTCCACAAATCATCCACTTATGCTCATCATAACGAATCTTCTGAAGAATCAGGGCCAAATTCTCGTATTTTTCTTGGAGAATAACAGAGTGAGCAATAGGAACTGAAGCGAATGTGTTGCCATTATGAAGAAGAACACCTTTTATGCTGTCTTTTGACGAATCAATGAACAGCCGCCATTCAGCAGGATCATACTTGAGTTTAAACTTTTCCATCACTCCGTTTATATCGTTGCAAAATACCAAATCTTCCTCTTTGCTGAAATACTTCAAAAATTGTGTCTCGCGGTTGCGGTACCAATAAAAAGTTGTTCCTGGTGACAATAGATTTTTCTGTTTAAGCCGAGAACCTAGCAGTTGGGCAGCATCTTTTGGGAGTCCTAAATCCCGGACTAAATCATTCAATTCAGCTTGAGAGAAAAGTTCAGGTTTCGAATCTGGTTCAGTTTCAAACTCGGAAGTACTGGACTCATCGGGAAAAGCCATCTGATGAGTCTCATCATGATCAGAACCGTCCACACAAATATGATCCAAAGATTTTGGTGGTTCAGGCACAGGTACTTCGTTGCTATGAGGCATAGGCCTAATTGCTGAGTGAAGGTTGGGGTAACTTATTACGTTCTTATTTTTTAAGTTGTATCCCTTCACAATGCAAGAGCAAAAATAGCAGTCACTGCTGTGGTCTCTTTGTTCACGCCACATCATAGGTATTCCGAAACGAAAGGCTTGTTTTTTTACCTTTCATCCATAAGCGTAGATCTTCCTCACATGTCTTGCACACTTTGTGAGGAGCCCACGGTTTGTCTTGATCGCCTAACTTCAAACCGAAATAGGCGAAATATACTTTTTTAATAAATGCAGAAATGTTCCTCTGCCGCTTTTTCACGGTATATTCCCCACAAATAAAACAAAAACTGTCCGGAGAGTTGACGCAACCTCTGGCTCTGTGAGCCATCACAAATACACAGCACTGCAAACTACCACTGTAGTGAACCACTTCGGAATAAAGCTGGATTACGACTGAGCAAACAAAAGGTAATAATGAACTTGCAAGAAACTGAAATTTGACAGGAACGTTCATGTCGCAACCACCGTGTTTGAGCGAGCGAACGAGGCAAGGCGAACAGGAAAGAACATGCGCCAGCGCGAGTAATGGATTTAGCCCCCCGCCTCCCAATTGTCCTGTTAATGTATAAAATGAATACAAAACACTCTAAAATATCATGAGGGAGTGTTTCTAGTTAGTTAACCATTACAACCTCTATTTTGGGCCAAGAAAATAAACTGCAGTCGGCTAAAAAGAAATAATGTGACCATTCCTTATATGGGTAAGAAATCTAATTTTGCAAGAAAACGTGACATGATGGAACATTTTGGCTATTTTTCCTGGATTCAGCACCCCAAAATCTATAGGAATCAGTTGCAAAACTGGAGGCAGTTTTTTGGTAGTGTACCTGTGTCATGATTTATAGACATTCCTTCCAGGAACTTATGCAAACCTTTCTTAAGCCCAGCTACACTAACAGCTTAGTACAGATACTGTATGTGATTATGACTCAAAAGCCTGGGCAAACACGCTTGCAATCAATGGTCCTGCTATGGAAAAAAAAAACTTGATATAGAGTTTCCATAAAGTGACACTGGAGGACAGCCTCTTCCAAGTGAAAGAAAGCTCTGCAATGAGGGAGCATAGGATGAAGGTGAAAGGGGATAGATTCAGGGGTAATATGTGGAAATATTTGTTTACAGAAAGAGTGATGGCTGAGTGGAGCAGTCTCCCAGTGGTGGTAGTGAAAACGAGGACTGTATCTGAATTCAAGAAAGCATGGGACAAACTCAGGAGCTCTCTAAAGGAAAACGGGGACTGTCAAGTTTAGTAGTTGATATGGATGGGGGCCAGCCGGATAGTTTGTATGGTCTTTATCTGTTTCTGTATTTCTATATGAAGTGACTGAGTGCCTTCTGATCTTTAAGGAGCAAGGGAGTCTATATGTTTTCAAAAGAGCATGGAAATTCAAGTTATCAATGTGCCTGTTTAATGTACAATGTAAACCGCTTTGACTAAATGATAAAGCGGTATAAAAAACCTGTTAAATAAATAAATAAAATATAATGGCACATCTCATCTAAAGCATGACGTATCAAAGTCAATTTCTTGAACTTAATTCAGCATACCACAGAGAGCCAAAGTAAAGAAAAAAGGCAGGATGTAATGTTCTTAAAACATGGTATCCCTGTTAGCAACTGAACTGCTGACTTTGCACTACCTGTAGTGTTTTTAGTGAATAATTAGACAGGTCAAGATATAAAGAATTACAATAATCAAGTCAAAACAGTAGAAAATCTTGAAGCAACACAGATCTAAAATCCTCCAAAGAAACTGAACCATATTAACTAATATCTGCTGCCAAGGGCAGGTTTGGTTTAAAGCATTGACAAATTGAGCACATAACAAGGGTCCAAAGTTTAGGGGGACCCTATTAGATGTGATCAGGATGTGGGTTAGGATTGATAACTGTCTGACGTTCTTCAGGATTATACTGATTTAAATGTTAATGATCAGATGCTAGAAGTATAGCTAATGTGTGTGGACAATTTTATTCCTTCCAACCCATCAGAAGCTAGAAAGAATTATAAAAAAGGGGTCAAGAATGTCTGTCAGGGAGCAAAATAACTGAAATTTTAATGGAAGGGGATGAAACTTGGTATGTGGGAGCATCCTTTAAAAGGACACATTAACTTTGAAAATATACAAAATCGAACTGAGGGATCCAGAGAAATATGCCCCTTCCCAAAAAAAGGCCAATGCATTTCTATGGGAGAAGAAGTTCCAGTTTCTGTAACATCGAAAGTTCCATATAGTGAAACGTAAGAGTTACAAAATTTCTCCTCCCTGTTCTGGACCCTCCCAATCTGTCAAATTGCCATACCCCCAAAAACTACCCAACTACTATTGCCCCACCACCTCACAAACTGGCACATCCCAAAAGCAACCCCACCCAACCGCCCCACCTCCAAAATCCACCTCCCACAACTGCCTCACCATCCAGCTAACACCCCACAATCAAAAACTACAACCCCACAACCACCAAACCACCTAACTGCCCGCCCCCAAATACCACCCCCTCAGCTATCTACCACCCTGCAATCTATGCCATTCAAAAAATACTCCCTGAAACTACACCACTCTGCAAACCTTTACATCTCTAAAAACTACCCCCACACCTATCCACCACCCTGCAAACTGCCCACCCCCATTACTACTTCCCCACAGCTGCCCCGCCATGCCGTAAACTGCCTGAACCCCCTACAAGTGCGCTTACACTGTAAACTGCCCTTACTCCCAAAAATCATCTTTCTACAACTACCCTACCAGAGCACAAACTGCCCCACCCCCAAATATTACTCACATGAAAATGCCCCATGCCCTCCAGTGCCAGCTGCTAGATACATTATGAAGTAGTACAAATTCCTGCAGGCGATCACTCAGAGACTATGGCGAACCAGCTACACCATACAGCACCAATCCTACTTATGGTGAGGCAGTACTGTAAGTCTTACACCAGACCCTAGAACATCAATGCATTTCTTACTGGGAAAATGGACCAAGCAGGACTGCTACAGAACTCTATATGGAAACTACCAAGTCCCTTGGCTTAGTTACACACAGAAGACAGGCAGACCAGAACAAGGGACGACCAACAGAAATAGAAATATGCAAATAAAAATTCTAAGAAGTCAGAATATGCAGCAGTGGGAGGTAGAGATACAGAAATTCATTTCCTCATATACTGAGCAAAATATAAAGACCACTACCCAAGGTCCATAAATTATTTCACAGAAAAAGCCAAACCTCTGGTCCACATGTTCCCTTCTTGTCCTTAGCTCCCCAGACCCATCCCGTGGCCCAGCATCTCCCATTTTATCCTGACTCCTCCCAGTTTGCATGTTCCCCTCTCCCTTCCTCCTACCTGCCACCTCCCGCAGTTGGCTAGCTGAGGCAGGGAAGAGCTAACACTACTTAAACCTACAGGAGTGACACAGAGCCATGGAGGCCCTGCACAAACTTCATTCCATGGGGGTTTCAGGACCGGCTTCAGAGGAAGTTGGTGAGGCCAGAGGCCCCAGCTCGCCTATGCACAGCGCTGGAGTGAAATGCAGCATGCTCCTTCACTCAGGGTGTTCACGTGAAGCCCACTGAGTGCCAGTAAACAGGAAATGACCTTTAACATTTCCCAGCACTCAGTGGGCATCACATGAACACAGCGCGAGTGAAGGAGCATGCTGCTGTTCACTCCAGCGCTGTGCAGAGGCAAGCCGGGGTCTCTGGTGTAATTACCTCCCTTATAAGCAGCTCAGACAAGTGTGGGGCTCTTCGGGGTTGGGATGGGGGTCGGGGTGGGATGGGGATGGGGGCTGGATAGGACTGGAAATGGCTGATGGGGCTAGGAATGGAAATGGGCTGATGGGGGGGGGCAAAGATAGGACTGAAAATGGGCTGATGTGGGGCTTAGACTGGAAATGGGCTGATGGGGAGCTGGGATAGGACTGGAAATAGTTGATGCGGGGGGATGGGAGAATGGGACTAGAAGGGAGCGGATGCTGGGTGGGGCAGGAAGCAGAAGGAAACTGATGTTGGGGGAGGACTAGAAGGGGATAGCTCTGGGGGAGTGAGGATGGAGAGGGGAAAAGATATTTTGTGTGGGAGGGAAGAAAAATCTACGATCGAGTATTGGAAGAGTAAGTGGGGATTGAGGATGGAAGGGTAAAATTTGAGTGGACGAAAAAGAAATAAAGAGAGAAATGGAGGAAAGAGCAAAAGGGGAAAGATCAGTATGTTAAAGCAGATGTAGAGAGAGAATAGAAAAAAAAACTAGAAGAAAGGACAAATGGACAGCAGACAATGGACAGTTAGCAGAAGACACAAAGAAACCAGAAGAAAGTGACTGCAGCAATTGCAGCTGAAAAATAAAATGCCCAAACAACAAAAGGTAGAAAAATACCTTTTTATTTTGAATTTAACAACTGGAATATGTCAGCTCTGGGAAATGTGCATTGCTAACGTTTTTACGTTTTTGTTTAGTAAAAGCAGAAATTAATTTTTAGTTTTATATCTCCAGAGCTGTTGTACATTCCAAGTTTGGCTTTTGGGGTTCCCAGTTTAATTATTGTCTTCCTATTTCTAAATTGTGATCCCTTGTTCTTTGGTGACAGTCTATGTTCTGCATGTGTAGTCGAGCTGAGTTATTCTGTTTATGTATTTCTATTCGACAGTGCCTCTTGCTCTCTTTCCCTAGCAGGAAATGTATCGGTTTAATATTTGCAGTGTTGCCTTTTGATAGGTAGGGTTTGGTGCTTAGTGAGTCCTGGTAGTGCTTTTATGATACGATGGATTTGCTATGGGTTCTAAATCAACAGTATTTGTAGTACTTCCTAATGTATCTGGCAGTTGGCACTAGAGCATAGTAATGTAGAAATCTGGTAGTCTTTCTTTATCCAGACACTCATTAAGATGCATGTTTACGGAGAGATCACGTGATGTGGTGAGGGAAGCAGTCGGGTACTGTTTGCGCTCCGGTGTCCTTCAGCCTAACCGTGTCTTTATTGCCGGTTCCAGAACCGAAAGTAGGCTATAAGTGCAGTTGAACTCCTACCCACACCGATATCTGGCTGAAATTAGACGGGGACATCGCAGGAAGGATGGCCGCGGCCACAAAAACAACCAGGAGAGAGAAGGAGCGAGGCACGCCGGCACCCAAAATGGCCGATGCTGTGGCCACGCCGAGATCGCCAACTTCACCAGCCTTCTTAGAAGAGGTGTCGGCAGCAGTGGCAGAGGCATTATCACCGCAATTCACCACACTACACGGAAAAATGGACACCTTACAAGAATCGGTGGGTGCCCTGGGGACCCGGCTCCATGAGGCAGAGGACCGTATCGGAAAAACCGAAGATGGCCTGGAGACCTTAACGCTGCGTGTGCAGACTTTGCAGGCTCAACTGCGGGCACATGAACTCAAACTGGATGACCTCGAAAATCGATCCAGGAGGAATAACCTGCGAGTGATGGGTATTCCTGAAGCGGTAGCAGACAAGGACCTTAAAACCTACTTGGAGGCCCTGCTTCTTCAGCTCTTCCCAGGTTTGGCAGATCTCGGCAAGTTGTGCCTTGAGAGAGCGCACCGAGTGGGGGGTAAGCAGGCGCGGGACTCGCGGCCGCGAGTGGTGCTTGTAAAGTTTCTACACTACCCTCAAAAAGAAGCTATCTTGCAGGCGGCTCGACGGAAGGGCGAGATAATGCATGACAATCGGAAGCTCCGCTTCGCGCAGGATTATTCGGCAGCCGTTAGCCAGCAGCGGCGCGCCTACGCTCCCCTCTGCCAAAAATTGCTTAGCCTGCATGTTAAATTCTCAGTGCAGTACCCGGCAAAATTGCACGTGTTCTATGAAGGGACCCATCGTACCTTTGACTCTGCGGCGGAGGCAGGCCCTTACATCGAGGGCTTGAGCACAGAGGGGTGTCACTCTCCGCTTCAAACCTGAGCGGGTTGGTACTGTTACTATACTTCATTTATTTACTGTCTTCCTGGTAGTGGGAGGAGGCCCTTATAACAGAGAAGCCCCGCAGAGATCTTGCCTTCTCTAGACCCGCTAGGAGCGTGTCTCTGACTCTCTGCTTAGGTGGCCTTTCCCGGAGACTTTTATGGCCAGGTGTTAGTTTTTTCCTTGCTCCGGGGAGACCTCTACTGATAGGTCATACGTGGCCTGAGAGCGACCGGGAGAAGCGCCAACCTGCAGCTTGGGCGAACAGCGTCGAAGTTGAGCGGACGACCTTCCTGCCAAACCAGCGCACCTTGTTATTTTAATATATGCTGTACGCTTGTAGTGTGTTGCCAATTAGGCTGTTCTGTTTTGCTATTGTTGTACGGGGTCCTGACTTGAATCTGTTATCCCTGACCCAGGGGAGCCTTAGTCTGGGAGATAGTATGGGGATTCCCCGGGGGATGTGGATGCGAGGAGCTGGGGGGTGATTAATGGGAGACGGCCACCCGTCCTCCCCTCTGCCCCTGCTTCTTCCCCCTCTTCCCCTTCCTCCCCTTCCCTCCCCCCTGGGGCTATGTGTGGGGCCTGTAGGGGCTGGGCTGAGCCAGGCTAGTGCCGCTTAGTATGTGGGCCTGGGAGTGTGTGGGGGGATAACTTCTCTATGGCTGGCTTGTTCATCTTGGCCCGGGGGGAGGGGACCCGGGGGAACTCGGGGCTTGGGGTTGGGGGGTGGAGGGTGGGGGGCGGGCTTGTAAGGTGGCCTTGCGTACTCTTGTGCTCCATCCTGGCGGGTGGGTTCCTGTGGGAGAGTCGGGAGGTTGGGGCGCCCCCCCCCTTCCCTTGGGGTTTCTTTTATGGTTCTTGCACTGTTGTTATATACTGTAAATACTTTTCTCTGTGAGTGCAGTTGTGCTGTTGGTGTGCCCTGCTCTGTATCCTATAATTGGGGAAGTGGACTGCTGAGACTGGCGGAATTCTCGGGGCTTTTCGGGTGTGGTGGGACCGGGAGGGCAGGAGTTGAATGCCTACGCATAGTGGCTGGAGGAGACCGTTCGCATTCACTGATCTCCGGGAGTAGTTCTATTTGACCTCATAGAGGGGGAGTAGAAGATACTGAGATAGAGGGAGATGGGAGGGGGAAGGGATTTGGTGGGGGGAGGGGGGGAGAAGGAGGGGGGTGGGGGGGGGAGGGGGGTGGTTACTACGGGGCTGCATCACGCCCATGACCAGGAGCGCTTACCCTTGCTACGCTGTGACCCTGCTTCCACAGGGGAGCCCCAGGCTGGGGGGGCGCCCTTGGTAGTCTCGAGCTGGTTTGGAGGTGTGATGGTGACAGTTCTTAATGCCTCTTAAGATAATATCCTGGAATGTCTGCGGCCTGGGGAGCCCGATTAAGCGATCCAAAGTCTTGCAGGCCTTGGCTAGACAGAGGGCGGACATTGCTATGCTCCAGGAGACCCACCAGACTGCTGAGGAGCATCGGAAACTGTGCAGAGGGTGGGTGGGGCAGATATGGGGCTCACCAGCAGTGGGGAGGAAGGGGGGAGTCGTGCTCTTAATACACAAGCGAATACGCTTGGAGGTCGAGCGAGAGTTAGGGGACCCCACGGGCCGATTTATTATTCTGCAGGGGATTCTGGAAGGGAAACCTGTTATCTTGGGTAATCTGTACTGCCCGAATACTTTAGATCTGAACTTTTATTCCCATTTCGCTTCTAAGGTAGAGACACTGCCTGAACTCCCCTTAATCCTGGGCGGGGATTTTAATGGGGTTATGGACGTAGCGCTTGATACGTCGCGTGGTGGGGGGCCTAGGGATAGGATGCAATCGGCTCGTGCGTTGTTAAGGCTCCGGTCCAAATTGGGGTTGGTAGACCCTTGGAGGTTGTTACATCCTGCGGAACAAGACTATACGCATCAATCTCGGGCACATGGCTCTAGTGCCCGTATCGACTACTTGTTGATATCCACGGGATTGTTTGCGAAAGTCCAGGAGGCACGGATCGGGCCCCTAGAGATATCGGATCACGCGCTTATTTGGCTAGAGGTCCATTGGACAGGGACCGACCCTCGGTCTTCTTGCTGGAGATTCCCATTGGAGCTTTACGGGGATCTGTCATTCCGTTCCTTTTTGCAACAACGCTGGCGGGAATTCGAGGAGGATCATCGTGTGCATCAGGAGGACCCGGAGCTGGTCTGGGAAACGGCGAAAGTTGTTTTACGTGGGGATATTATCGGCTACCGGGCCCGGAAGCGGAGATTGCTCGCGGAACATATAATTCGCTTGGAAAAATTGACCACGAAGCTGCGGCGTCAATGGGCACACATGCCTTCGCCGGGGCTTAAAAGGCGGTTGTGGGAGAGTCAGACGGAGCTTAACGAACTATTACACCAGAGGGCCACGAAATCTGTGTTGTATTATCGATATCAGCTCTATCGACACGGTGATCGACCGGGGAAACTGTTAGCTCGCTGTCTCCGTGGCCCTCGAGGCTCGAGGTTGGTTCCTGCGCTTAGGGACGAACAGGGGAGGCTTCACCGGGAGAGCCCGGCGATAGTGCGTATCTTTCGGACATTCTTTCAGCAGCTGTACACGGCGGAGACACCTGCATCTTTCCAGATGACTGAATACTTGGCGCGCCTAGAATTGCCTCAGTTGTCGGAAGGGCAAAGGGCACAATTAGATCAGCCAATTACGGTGGCTGAAATGCAAGCGGCTATTTCTAAAGCTAGCTGTTACAAATCGCCCGGGTCAGATGGACTAGGAGCTGAATTTTACAAGATTTTAAATGAGTTTCTAGCCCCAACCTTAGTTGCAGTGCATAACAAACGCACGCAACAGGGGTACTTTCGATGGGGTAACAATCATGCTCATATTGTACTTATCCCGAAACCAGCCAAGGACCCTCTGCGGGCTGCTTCCTATCGCCCCATTTCGCTCCTTAACTTTGACCTCAAGCTACTAGCTAAAATTCTAGCCGACCGCCTGGCGGGTTATCTGGGGCAGCTAGTTCACGACTCTCAAGTAGGCTTTGTTAAAGATCGCTTTGCTGTATGGAATTTGCGTAAAATCCTTACGTCGCTGGAATGGGTCTGGCATAAACGGCTGCCGTCCATGTTAATTAGCTTCGACGCGGAAAAGGCTTTTGACCGGGTTGATTGGCATTATCTGCGACACTTTCTTCCTCGCTATGGCATAGGACCGGGGTTCTGTAAAATGGTCGCTAGTTTATATGTAGACCCGACGGCAGCGGTCCTGTGTAATGGGGTACTGTCTGAAGCCTTCTCCTTGCAGCGCGGGACTCGCCAGGGGTGCCCGTTATCTCCTTTACTCTTTGTTTTGACCCTGGACCCCCTTCTCCGTACGGTGGCAGAGTCCTGTGAGATACGTGGGGTACGTATCGGGACACACGACTTTCGGATTTCTGCTTTTGCAGATGACCTTTTGGTCCACCTGCTCTCGCCTGAGACATCTCTACCCCGTTTATTACAGGAGTTCCGGGTCTTTGGGGGGTTTGCGGGTTTTCGTATAAATGAGGAAAAATCTGAGGTTCTGGACGTGTCGGGCCAGTTGCGGGGCACCTGGCGAGGAGAGTTCCCTTTAAAATGGGCCGACAATCAGTTTGTATACCTGGGGATAGTGCTGCCTCGTCGGCCCTCCCAACTTTACGGGAGTAACCTGCAACGGATGATGACTAAAGTCAGTGCCCAGCTGCATGCATGGCGGGCTCTTCCATTGTCTCTTTCTGGGAGAATTGCAGCGATCAAAATGGTCATTTTGCCGCGATTATTGTATTGGATGCAGACTCTCCCAGTCTGGTTGTTCCGGCGGGACACTCTGTGCTTTGAGGCGGAATTTCGGAGGTTTCTCTGGGGAGGGGCGAAAGCGCGTATCCCTTATCGCCGCTTGGTGGGAAGTGGGAAGATTGGGGGTTGGGGACTCCCTGATCTGGGTGCGTATGCCTTGGCCTGTCAAGCCCGGCATTTGGGGGACTGGTTAGGTGTAACCGAACTCTATACGCCCAGGGCCTTGGAGGAGGCTTATGTGGCGCCTCACTCTCTTCAGGCTTTATTGCATGTAGATAATCAGGTGTTGCCATCACATCTGGCTGAAAGTGTTGTATTGACGCCAGTGCGGCGGACGTGGAGACAGCTTAATCTTTATTGGGGGCGTAATTGGCGGGTCTCCAGTTGGCTACCGGTGCGGGGTAATGTTGCTTTTTCTCCGGGCACTGAGGAAGTACAGTTTCGCTCCTGGGGGGACAAGGGGTTATGTAACTTGGGACATGTTGTTGACTCTGCTGGGACACCCAAATCATTACAGTCCTTATGCCAAGAATATGACTTGGGGCCGAGACAAGTGTATGCGTACCTGCAGATTGCTCACTATATTGGCTCCCTTCCCGGGACAGAGCTTCATGCAGACCGGTCCGCACAGATCCTGGAGTTCTTTGACCTAGGGGGGGAAGCGAAACCTTCCATAAGGGCCTTCCGGATCCGGTTGGAATCTTATCGGAGTCGCCCAGACTTCCGCAGTGTTGAGCAGGCATGGGGGGCCGAGATGGGGCGGGAGATCCCCCCCAGGAACAGTACTTGTAGCCATTCGCAGGCTTAAGACGTTAGTTGAAGGTGTACGTTGGAAAGAAATGCAAGTTAAATGCCTTACCAGGGTACACTTTTCCCCGCACAGGGCCCTTCGCTGTCATATGACTATGGATGGGAGCTGCCCACGGTGTGTGGAGCCTCGGGCAACCCTTCTGCACATGTGGTGGGGCTGTCGGTTGATCCGCCCCTATTGGCGGCGAATTTGTGCATTTATGATGAGCATTTTGGGGCAGCAGGTAACCTGGGATGCCGCCCTGGTCACATTAGATTTACTGAGCGGCGCCTCCCCGCAGGGGAAATGGGGACGTGGGTTGGTGCGGAAGGCATGCCTGGTGGGGAAGGGGCCCCTATTACGGCGATGGCGGGAACGTAACCCTCCCTCCTTTTGGGAGTGGCGCAATTCCTTCCATCAGCTGATGCTCCTGGAGCGACGGAGTGCTAGAGTTAATGCTAAGCGATGGTCCGCCTTTCTCTTGCTTTGGGAACCCTATGTTTCACACCTAAGCCCCCGGTGCCGTAACACAATTCTTCAAGTAGGCATTTAGTTTGTGTCCTTCCTGGACATAGGTCTTGAGGCGGGTTCAGTGGCCATGCTGTGGACTTGCTTGCGTCCTGGTCATGGGGGTGATGTAGGGGGGGAGGGGGATTGGAAGGGGTGGGAGGGGGTGTGAAAATATGCAAAATGTATTGCCATCGTTGTTTCTCGCTGGGGATCAGAGTTCACCCCAGCGGGAGTTTGTTGACTGTTATCTTATTACTGTGTGTAGTGATGGTTTAAATAAACTATTATAAAAAAAAGATGCATGTTTACTAAACGTTAGTGTGCATTAACATTATGCAAATATGTATGCAAATGAGACCCCTTATGCAAATGAGGCATGCAATGAGTCTCCGCACGTGGCCCTGCACTCCCCTTGGGCTGCCCCTGGCCATGAGAGCAGGATGCAACCACACACTTCAGAGAGTACAGGAGCACAATGATTCCCTAGCGCTCTTTGGAGTATTGTTACCTGTATCATTGGCTTAGTCAGTTCATGACTGCAGCAGCTGTGATAGGCGGGAGGGAGGGAATCTAAATTTGCACTGGACCTGCCAAGCCGTATGACTCACCCCTTTCCCACACCTTTCATTCCTGTTGGCTCATCCTCCCCCTCTGGCCAGTACTTGAGACCCATTCCCCCCCCCCATATTTCCCCCCTCGGTGCATCACTATCAAATACACTTGCCGTCCGCATCTAGAATCAGCATTCTTACCTGCTTCTCTCAAGCCACATCCCATCACGTTAGCAACATTCCATTCCTGTAGAGCCTTTTATTTCTGTTAGCCAAGCACTGGGCTGCTGACATAGTTTATCTATGCACAAGGTTTACTGTTTCCACCTCAGCAACTAAGAACTCCATCTGGGCCCGGAAAGCCTAACTTTCCTATAAGCCAAGATCAATGTTTATGGCAGAGATATACATGATAATGTCTACAGCTCAACAATATGCAATTGAAAAATCCCCATTAACCTCCATATCCACTTTCTCCCAAAGGAATCAGAAGCAGAGTGATCACAGAGTGGATAACCCGACCTTTGCTCCAGTCAAGCTCTCCTTTGCACTACGAAGGTTCCCTTTAGGAGCTACTTAATAAAAAAAAGAAAACACTTCTGAAGTCTGCTTTTAGTTTGCTGAAATTTAAGACTGGCACCAGGCTGAACGATAAGAACAATTTGCTGGAAAGTTGGTTTAAAAACATTTTTATCAGAATTATTGATCACATAATAAATGATATCATTCAGAAATATATTTATGTAGTGAATAAGTTTTCTGTAGTCTAGTCTCTCTTATCTCACTTCATTTCACTAATCCCATTTTCAGTTTTCTGCTCCAATTAGCCACCTCATAGTGCACACTGACTGGCATCATCGTGGATTCACGCCACTCTTTTATAAAAAGATCTTTAGCAAATGATGTAAAGTGTAATTTTAGAAAGGACATTTAAGTGCAATCTGGGGCATCCAGGGCAAAGCATGCAAAAAACCTTTGTGGACATCTATGTTTCAGCCCAATTTTAGAAGCATAGACATCCCCAGTGTGGACATCCACAGTCCCTTTCACATGTATGTCCCAGCTACAGAATAGTGCGGTGGGGACTTTTAGCATATACAAGGTTGCACTTGAGGGAATCCAGGGCTGAGGAAAACAGGATATACAGTACGAGCCCCCATTTCCCAGCAAAGTTTGTTATCAACACGGGAAACATATGGGACATAGAAACATAGAAACATAGAAACATGACGACAGAAAAAGACCACAAGGCCCATCTAGTCTGTCCTTCCATAACAACAACTACAACAGTCCACTTTTTACCTTTAGAGATCCTCTGTGTTGGTCCCATGTTTTTTTGAATTCAGTTACTGTTCTCATCTCCACCACCTCCACTGGGAGACTATTCCAAGGATCCACTACTCTTTCCGTAAAGAAATATTTCCGCATATCACTCCTGAATCTATCTCCCTTCACCCTCATCCCATGTCCCCTCGTAGCAGAACTTGCTTTCAATTGAAAGAGGCTCTCTTCCTGAACATTTATGCCATGGAGGTATTTAAACATCTCAATCATATCACCTCTATCCCGCCTTTCCTCTAAGGTGTACATATTAAGATCCTTAAGTCTGTCCTCATATGCTTTATAATGAAGCCCATTAATCATTTTAGTAGCAACCCTCTGCACCGACTCCATCCTGTTCACATCCTTTTGAAGGTGCGGTCTCCAGAATTGCACACCATACTCCAAATGAGGTCGCACCAAAGACTTATACAGAGGCATTATCACCTCCTTTTTTCTGCTAGCCATTCCTCTCCGTATGCACCCAAGCATCCTTCTAGCTTTTGCCGTCGCCTTTTCTACCTGTTTAGCTACTTTAAGATCATCAGACACAACCACGCCTAGGTCCCGCTCTTCTTTAGTGGACAAAAGTACTTCACCTCCTATACTGTATTGCTCCCTTGGATTGCTGCAGCCCAAATGCATGACCTTACATTTTTTAACATTAAATCCCAGCTGCCAAATTCTAGACCATTCTTCAAGCTTAGCTAGATCCCTCCTCATGTTATCTACACCTTCCTGGGTGTCTACTCTATTGCAGATTTTGGTATCATCCGCAAAGAGGCAAACCTTAACCGACAGCCCTTCCGCTATATCACTAACAAAGATGTTAAAAAGAATCGGACCAAGGACAGATCCCTGGGGCACACCACTGGTAACATCCTTCTCCTCAGAGTGAGCTCCATTTACTTGTACTCTTTGTCGCCTCCCACCCAACCAATTTCTAACCCAAGCAGTAACTTTAGGGTCCATCCCTAGGGTGCTCAGTTTGTTTATAAGTCGCCTGTGAGGAACAGTGTCAAAGGCTTTACTGAAATCTAAATACACCACATCTAGAGCTCTCCCTCGGTCCAACTCCCTGGTCACCCAGTCAAAGAAATCAATCAGATTTGTCTGACAAGATCTGCCTCTGGTGAATCCATGCTGCCTTGGATCCTGTAATCCGCCGGACTCCAGAAACCTCACTATTTTCTCTTTCAGCAGCGTTTCCAATAATTTACTCACCACCGAAGTTAAACTAACCGGCCTGTAGTTTTCAACCACATCCTTACTTCCGCTTTTGTGTAAAGGCACCACATGAGCCTCTCTCCAGTCCTTTGGCACCACTCCCGACTCCAATGAGGCATTGAAAAGGTCAGTCAGTGGAGTTGCTAGAACGTCCCCAAGTTCCCTCAGTATTCTAGGGGGATGTTTACTAAAAACCGGAAATGTGCGCGCCGCAAAAGAGCGCACGGAAACGCGGCACTGAAACGCTAATCAACGCGTTTAAACGCCCCGCACACGTGCGTGTCATCCCCGCAAAGGTGCGCGGCACACTAACGGGCCCCGTACAAGTGCGGGCCCGCAAATGTCCGATAGAGGCGTGGAACGGCTAAAGGAGGGCGGAGGAAGGCTCCGGAGGGGCGGAGGGACGGGGTCAATGGGTGGAGAGTGGGAGGGGAGAGGCTCCCCGCACAGTATCGGGCCCGAATTTGCATGTAAAAACTACCGCGAGGGAAACACTCGCGGTAGAAAGCATTTAAAGGGAAGAGAAACCATTTCCGTCAGCAATGTACAGGAAAACCGGGGAAACCAGCAAAACGTGAGCAGTGTGATACATGTGCACAGCACAAAAGTGCAAATAAAAATAGAAAATGACCACAACAGAACTATTACAAATAGTAATTCAGCTGGGGAACAGTTATAGTGATGGGCAAATACAGAAAACACACCCAGCAAAGCTCCAGAAAAAAGAAATGAATTTTGGAAGGGTTTACGGAGCGGAGACTCTTCCAAAAAACATTTCCTTTTGTGGAGCTTTCCTGGGAGTGTTTGCTATGGTTGCCCATTAATATCACTGTTGCCCAGCGTGGTGATATTTTGTCCCCCATTTCCCGTGGTCATTTCCGGGGTTTATGTGCACGTTTGTCACCAGACAGGGTGCATATGCCCACAGTAAATTTGCGTAGAGCAGGGTTTGTGACTCCATCCTGCCAGGCTTACTACCTCCAGGGGCTGCACCATCTATGTGGCCATAGTGTGGTGCAGCAGACAGAGTCAGTACCTCTAGGACCAGAGGGTCAGAGGTTCAAAGCCCAGCTGGGGCACTTGCCAGCCCAGTCCCTATATTTTACCCACCACTAAACACAGATAGCACAGACACCCCTGTATTGCAGGGGACATAAGCATGGGGAAAACACCCATATTTTACCCAACAACGCACACACACCACAACAATGGGCATTACCCACAGCCAAGTACCCCAAATGCAGTCCCGTACTGCCACATTCCAATCAGGTCACCTGCTTTTTATGGGAGAAGCTCATGCCAGCATGTTGGCGGACGAGTACATGTGGTGCAGGGGGCAGTGTCTGCTAGCGACAGAAGACAGAGGCCTAGCCATGTGCAGGCTGGCACAGTCCACAGCAACAGACAGGCCCTGCCGGATCCACAGTCATGGACTATCCAGGGAATTCAGCCAAGCTGTGGCTACATGGTGGTGCAGTGCACACAGACAGTGCATGCAAGAACAGAAGGTCACAGGTTCAAAGACCAGCTGGGGCTACCGGCAATCCTGCCCACATATTTCCCCCACAAATAAACAGTGACAGTAAGGACACACCTTTGGTGACAAGGACATATGCAATGGTAATACATCTATCTTTTACCCCACTGAGCACAGACACCATGAACAGGGGCAGAACCTACAGCAGAATCCCCCAAATGCAGTCCTGGTGGGCCACACACCAGTAAGGTCCATGCTGCCACTCATACAAATGCCTGTGCTGTATATCTATGCACCACCCCCACGGCATGTAGATGTAGCTCATGCATATTCATGAGGGACAGCAGGAAGACCCGAACAGTGTGATGCAAAACTGGGCTGGAGTGGGGAAGCGCTGCCGTAAAGCAGCAGCCAACAGGGGCAGACACACCCACACCCACAGGCCCCATTGGCCAATGTCTCCTGTAGAGGCAGAACATTGGACCCTGCGTGCATCTCCCAATATCAGCACCTGCATACCTTAGCAATGTCACCCTACACCTGAGGTACACAGCTCTGAAATGTTTGCTAAGAGTACAGGCTGATAGATATCCCTACGTTACGCACATACTGCTAGTTGACCCCATCCGAACAATCTGTTTGGTGTCTGCGGTGCGTGCTCCAGGCCTGGCCTCTGACGGTGTTCACCACCCTGGGGAGTGACCCCCAGCAGTACTGCGTACCATATCCATGCCTGTGCCGTGCCCAGTACCGGTGTGGTGGCCAAGGCTAATCACCCCTCAATAGTAGCACAATGCTGGCATAGGTGTGGGAGTGTGTGTCTGTCTATACAGTGTGTGTTGGCTGCAAACACCTTCCCCAACCCACACTGCCAGCACTACTGCCAGTATTGGCCTGCCAATGTGCATAATGAGCAGCAATGTACCATGGGTATAGGTCAGACATGGTGGGCTGGCCAGGATGCATCTGCACAGGGCATAGGGCACTGGCTGTGACATTGTAGTGCCAGGCCACCACCTACACAGACAGGGTGACCTCTGTATGTGCTGCTGGGGGAGCACTCTCACCCTGAGTGTGCAGTGATGACAGCATGGCTAGGCACCCCCATAGTGCTGTATTGTGTTTCTCTCTTGTGATATATATGGGTTTCCTGTTGGGGCCTCCTCACAGAACTCTCTGCTTATGTGTGCTGCCACTCCAGTTTTGGGTGCATGCATTTCCATCAGGGCTAACCAGCAGACTGTTCAGAGCTGGTATGTGTCTTGATGGAGTGCCTTGCAGGGTGCAGTGGCTGATGGCGTGCTGCAGGTGAATATCAGATAGTGCTGGGGTGCATCTTTGGATATCCAGGCCTAAGGTCTGCCTGATATTGTGTTATGAATGTGTATGGTGTCTGTTCCCCAATAGGACTGGGGTTGGATGGTGCACTTTGCTGCCATTGGGGGGGGGGGGGGGGGGGTGGTGGTGGTGGTGGTTCTTTGACCACCTAGGGGTTTCTACTAACTGAGAGAGACAGAGATATCCAACATGTTTCTGCAGCACCTTCCTATACTCACAGGTTAGTACTGTTTTGGAGCTCTGTCATGGCCTCATCCAGCCATGGCTGGTGTTGTGGACCTGGTCCTGGCCGCCACATCACACCCTCAGGGTGAGCACAGTACCCGCACAATGTGACGGTGTGTAGCTACTCTTTGCTGGTAGTCCACCCGCTCAGGACCCCCTACCAGGCCGAGGTGCTGTGTGGGTGCACATGGACAATTCCCCCTACCAGGCCGGGTAGCTGTTGGGGTGCATTCCCCATCTTGTGTGCATCTGTGGACAGCTGATTTGCATGTGCAGTGCATCATGGGTACGGGTGGCATAACCCTATCCTGTCTACAACAGCAGACTGTCTGTGGGGTGACGTGCAGGCTCTCTGCAGCCAGCCAGGGGATTGCTGTCAGCTATAGAGCCGTAGCCCAATGGTTACGTCACTCCCTGTACAGCCAGAGGTCATGGGTTTGAGCCCACAGTGGAGCCCTTTGATAGGGCTGTCCACAGTTTTATTTTTATTTACTGTACATATGTCTATGCCGGCAAAACCACACACAGCTTACTATACCCATTAGGTGCCTCTGAGGGTGCTTTATAGGGCGCCCTGTAGGCCACCTTATGGTTGCCATCCATATAGGGTGCACTATACATTATCCTGTGTCGCAACATACATGGTGCCCTATAGGGGACATTCTAGGGTGCCTTGGCGGACAGTGCACTGTAACATGTGCCTTACGGGCATCCGTATGTTAACACACTGTGAGAGCGGGTTTACTAGTGGTGGGAAATAAAATATAAATGGAAGGCCTCCTACAGCACTCCTCACCATGATACATACTGCCCCAGCCAGCCTTGTTCACTGGGCACTGTGAGAGGTTGAACCCCTGGCCCCTGCACCATTGGTCAGTGTCCTAACCATTGTGCTGTGGCTCTGTTCCTGTGTTTGTGCATCCGCACACAGCCTTGTAGCCATCAGCGCGCCATCTTGTGGCGCACTAAATTAACAGCACGCCGCCTTATGCCGCACAACATGGATACGCCCCTAAAATAATGCCTCAGTCAGCTGTCTTCAATGGGCACTGTGGGGAATTGAACCCATGATCCATGCACAAGTGGTCAGTGTCTTAACCATTGTGCTATGGCTCCGTTCATGCTATTTGCACATCAGCGCGCCACTTCTCCCTCTCACTATTGGACTGCCCCCTCACACATCAGCGCGCCGCCTTCTGCCCACCGGCTCGCCGCCTTCTGTTGCCCACATTTATCAGCGCACCGCCTTCTGCCACCCAAATTTACCAATGCGCCGCCATCTGCCGCCCACACTAAACAGTGCGCCGCCTCATGCCGTAATAAAAATAACAGTGCACCGCCTTCTGCCGCCCAAAGTTAATATGCCTCCTAAGCACTTTTGCCCATAAATGTTGGTGCCTCAGCTGGTCTTTTTTGTTGTGCGCAATGGGGGTTTGAACCCCTGGCCCCTGCACCATTGGTCGGTGTCTTCACCGTTGTACTACGGCTCTGTTGTTTGGTTTTGCAGCAGCGCCCCACTTAGCCTTCCCACGCGCTAATGTGGGCCCCGCACATTAGCGCGACGCACACACGTACCGTCCGGTTTTTTGCTTTTTTCTGCCTGGCCCGCCCACTCCTTATATGGCACCAGCACACTAACGGGGACCCGCACAGCAACGGAGTTTAGTAAACATACCCCCTAGGGTGTATCCCATCCGGTCCCATCGCTTTGTCTACTTTAAGTTGAGCTAGTTTCTCATGAACACAGTCTTTTGAAAATTGTTCAAGATGTCCCTCACTTCTGTTCCTATTTGTGGGTGTTTTCTGAGGTCCTGCTCCTGGTTCTTCATCTGTGAACACAGAACAAAAATATTTGTTAAGCAATTCCGCTTTATCCTTATCAGCTTCTACATATTCCCCCCCTGCACCCTTGAGTCTGACAATACCACTTTTGCCCTTCCTCTTCTCACTAATATATCTGAAAAATGTCTTATCCCCCCATTTTATTGCATTGGCTATTTCCTCCTCCTTTTGAATCTTTGCCTTCTTGACTACTTTGCTAGCTTCTCTAAGTTTTTCCAAATACAGATGCCTGTCTTCCTCTCTCTGTGATCTCTTGCATTTCATGAAGGCCTCCCTCTTTTTCTTCACTTTTTCAGCTACTTCCTTCGAAAACCATAGCGGTCTCCTGTTCCTTTTGCCTTTATTTACCATTTTAACAGAAAGGTTGGTTGCCTTTAAAATACCCCCTTTCAGTTTTGCCCACTGTTTTTCTACATCCCCCAGCTGTTCCCATCCCACTAACGACTCCCTGAGGTATTGGCCCATCTTCGCAAAGTTAGTCTTCCTAAAGTCTAAGATCTTCACCTTGGAATGGATTCTAACAGCCCTAGTCCTAGTTTACCTCCTTCTCCACACCCTCTGGATGTTTGGCAGGCAAAACAAGCACTTTTTCGCTGCCTATTCATGCCTGGAGAAGGTATAAACTTGGATGCGGCACGGGATGTACAGGGCATTTCTGCAATCGGGCACGGACCTCCAGGTACTTGGTAACACCCTCAACATGCCTACACCACGCCGCCTTTCAAATTTGGACATCCTCACGCTGGGGACATCCACAGTATCGGCTTCTAAAATGGCTGCAGGGATGTCTTCATGCTTTGGATGCCTCTATGCCCATTTTCAGAAGTCCAAAGCATGAATAGAGCTTCTAAAATAACCCCTTTAATGTACATTTATTTCATGCACAACTAAAATACAAATCCCGTACATAAGTAATGGAGCCTGGCTTAGGAATGAGGTTTAATACTGTCACGTTGTGCATAAAAATAACCCATTTGGAGATATGGAAGGCCTTTCATAGAGGAAGCCAATAGATCTTCTTATGAACGGTGGCCTGCTGAGTCATTTGCAGAGACACCCTTTCATACTAAGTGCAGGAGATGGCACTGATGCTAGGCTGGGAACTCTACAAGTGGCAGAAGAATTAAAGTTCCAGACAAGAGGAAATCCATTGCCCAAATAAATCCACAGTCTCTTCACCAGTGCAGGGTCAGGCAAGCAAACCCCAATGATATCAAAGCAAGTCACCATTAAGGAGATAGGGTAGTGTTCGTCGTCACTGCTCTGGGTCAAGAATGGGGTGACATGACGTACTGGGGAAATGATTGCCCTGGATGAACAGCCCTGCAAGATTTAAATGATTACCTTGAATCACCAGGCCTTCCAGTGAAGTCCCCCAGGGATCTGTACTGGGACTAGTATTTTTTAACATATTTATAAATGATCTGGAATTCAGAACAACAAGCGATGTGATTAAATTTGCAGATCACACAAAGTTGTTAAATCACATGCGGATTGTGAGCAATTTCAGGAAGATCTTGTGAGACTGGCAGACTGGGCATCCAAATGGCAGATGAAATTTCATGTGGACAAGTGCAAAGTGATGCACGTAGGGAGGAACGACCCAAACTGTAGGTACGCAAGGCTAGATTCTACATTAGGGGGATAATTTTATAAAGTTCCACGCATTGCTATGTTTGAATTTGGGGCCTATGTTGTAAAGCAAAATACGTGCATACAGTAAAGATGCGCCTCAGTCTTGTCATGGCAGTTATACCTCCTCTAGAGCAGGCATAAGTACCTGTGCCTAGATTGATCATGAACACGTGTGTTATAATATCTTATAACTTGGCAAAATGGCAATTGGTAGTATCTGTGCGTGATAAGCTCCGTACATCTGGAACCTGGCTTTTCCTACTGCTACTATGCCAAAGCGGAAGGGCAACAACCCAACTCACTTATCATGGTCGGTCTGGGAGAAAAGACCCAGCTTACCCTGGATGAGCTCGGAGCTCGCCCAATTAAGGAGGCTCCCACTGTTTTGGATCACTCTGGTAGTTTTCTTCTAGAGCGGAGCACAGAAGGAGTGTCTTTATGCCCCAAAGAGAGAGTCTTTCCCTGACAACCCAGAAGTTCTTCTGCCTGGGAGCCAAGACACTGTACCGGAGATGGGAGATTCGATGGGCTCCTGCCTCGCACGTTCTTCCTCTGGTGTTACCGATAATAAGCAGCAGAAGGGAGGTAAGCCAATTAACCATCTACCTGAGGGGAACATTGGATCACTTGGCAGTGGGGGCAGCTCTCCAGTAACCTTTTCGGTGCTTTGGCACTCCATTAAAATCCGAATGCTTCCCTGAACTGTAATACTGAAAAACTTGGTGCAAAGTTAGATTCCTTAGCAGAGCTCGTTTCTGCCCAGAAGGTTGAGATTGGCCACTTAACCCTCCATTGCCCATGTTCCCTGTAAAATAGTTATCTCCAAGTTATAATGCCCTGTTCAATGTAATTTTGGTTTGTTCAATGTAAACCGCCTTGATAACATGAAAGGCGGTATATAAGAAATGTTAAATAAATAAATAAACATGTTGCTAAACTGGAGCAATTGGAACAACAGGTGGAGGAAAGGGAGGCTGTTAAAGACGCCCGTGTTAAGGAGAGCTCGGTGCTGTGGAGGAAGCTGGAATATCTTGACAACCAGACCCAGAGGAACAGCTTACGGTTTTTGGGCTTCCATCAGTCCCCTATGCTTGGCCCAGTTGATATGGTGAAGAGTTATGTGCTGGGCATTGGACAATCTGCCTCTTATAACCAGTGGAGCATCTGGAAGCCCCACTTGACTCCAGGGCCAGTTGGACCTAATTGGTTTC